>CP094634.1:13028916-13105098 GCA_023657505.1 Camelina hispida | reverse complement strand
TTTGAATATGTATCATGTTTGCCTCGAGAAAACAAATTATTTTTAATGTTTATGATCCGACGACTAATACTGAGGATGGACAACTACAGTAATTGTTAATATACTAGATTTTAACCTACAGTACACCATGGTACTATTATTTTTATTATAATTTATATTTTATGTTTATCTATTTTTAAATACTTGGATGTTATGTAAATAGAGAATAACTAGGTTTTTGGTTGTTGTCGGCTAAATATTATTTTTAAATCCATAATACATAATGACTTTTATTTATTATATTTAATTTATTTTGTTTAGTGTTTGAGATTCTGTTTTGATTTTTAATTATTATAAAAAATAAGGGATTTAAATACATAATCAGTAATTTATACGCTGTGATTAAGTCACATTTTCCTAATGATTTAATTATTTTACACAATCTTAGTTAAATTAACTTGATTTTATGTCAAATATTCAAATATTAGTAGTGTTGATAAATAATTAAATGAGGATTTAACTCGTGTTAATACAAATTTAATGATATTTGATTAATTCCAACATGTCCTCTTTATAACTCATCTACTATATAATCATTATATAATATTATTTTAGACTTTTTAATTTTACATAATCATAATAGTTAAATTTTTATTAAGTTTATATATGTTAATTATAATATTTAAATAAATGTCAATCAAAGTTTTTCTTACGTTAATAATCAAAGCTCACGGGTTTTGGAAAACAAAATAGAATCAAATTGTTGTTTTCTTTTGTTTGCGAAAAATTCAGATATAGAACATCTTAAAACACAATATATATAATGTGTAGTTAAATATATGAGAGTTTTTATTTCCATATTAATTGCTGTTATTTTTAGTTGGAATGAAATGTAAACTATTTAGGAAACAAAATTTGGAGTAATGTTTTGGAAATTTTTTAAGGTTAATGTTATATATAAATTTTGAATAATCAAAATTTAGAGGGCATAACACAAAATGTACTTCAAAAATGTTAACATAAATAAATAACATAATATTTAATTTAGCATTATTAATATCAATATAGTTAAAATTTAATTGTAGTATTAAATCCAAAAACCAAGTTTATAAGTTATTACATTGTCGTTATTATAACTACTAATCTTCTTAAGGATTACTTTTCGTTATCAAGTATCCGTCAAAAATAGATTGTGAACACCCACAAAACCATCACGTTAAGTAATATTTCATAACAGTCAAACCTACATTGGATCCACCAAACAAAGAAATAACATTTTATTAAGAGAAAATGAAAAAAAAAAATCATTTCGCAGAAACAATCTATACTAATAAAAGTATGAGCCATAAGCTTTTAAATCTGTCACCTAGGATTTTAAACATCCAATAGGGATTCGATATATCACTTATTAACATTTTATACAATTTTCAAGATTTTTGTATATTAAGGATTATTTTAAATAACCTATAATAATTTGACATGTCATTCATTAACATTTTAAATTTACAGAATTTTAGAAAAAAGAAAATTTTAAATTTATGAAATCAAAGAACTATGCAAAATATCATGGCTAGAAATTTTAGACAATGGTTCAGAACCACTACTAAGATTAATATACTTCCAACAATGAATGAGCAGGAAGCTATTTATCAGACGTCAAGTTTAAAATTTTATTTGGTTTGATATGGTTTTATTTGATCAAATTAAAACTTTAAAAAGTTTCAATAAGCTCCTAAAGCTGGCTACCTAGGATTTAAAACATCCAATAGGGATTAAAATATCCTTATTAACATTTTATTCAGTTTCAAAATTTTTATATTAAGAATTATTTTAAACAACTTATCATGATTTGACATATCATTCATTAACATTTTAAATTTACAGAATTTTTTAGAAAGGAAAAATTTTCAATTTATAAAAATCAAGCATGCACAATATCCCACATCCGTTAGAAATTTTTTAGACAATGGTTTAAAACCAGTATAAATAAGATTAATATCTTTCAACAATGAATGAAATCAGAAATGTTGATTTATTAGGCATCCAAGTTCAAAAAGTTTATTTGGTTTGATCTAGTTTTTATTTGATCAAATTAAAACTTTAAAAAGTTTCAAAAAAATATTCTAATTTTTAAAAGGTTTTCAAAATATAAATAATATTTAAAAATTTAAAAGTTTAACATATTGTAAATTTTGAAAATTTTTTAAAGGTTCAAATTTAATATTTTGAAACCTTTTAAAAGTTTAAAATATTATAAATATTGATGTAAAACATAAATTATCTTATTTTCTACACATTTGTTGCTTTTTATTTCTTATGAGCTGTAAAACATATTTTTGTGTGATTTTTATAGATGAGTTGATATTTTTTCATTAATTTTTATTTTTGGGTCAAGGAAGAAGAGTTGTCGCCATGACCTTAAATTTGATGTTTGAGTCAAATTTTGAGGTTTAAAGAAGAAAGATGGACGACAAACACACATGTTTTATTAGCTATACATAGGCATAGGCATGACCAGTTACGGTTGTTACGGTTAAGGTTTATTAACCATCGGTTATGGTTAGAAATTTTGTAACTTTAACTAGACCTTTTAACAAATGGTTAAACGGTTACGTTTAATTAATTTCAGTTCAAGTGGTTATTGTTATATATGGTTATGGTTATTTGATAATATATACGGCTGATATAATATAATTGATATTATATATTTATAATAATATGTTCTTATAGTTTACTTATTTTCTATATATCTTATGATTCATATTAAATTATTTATTAGTATATTTTATTATGTTTTTAAAATATTATTAACCAAGTAAGGATTTTGGTTTTTGAGGAGTTTCTAAACGTGTGGATCTAAAACCAAATAATTATGGATAAAATTGTCAATAATTGGGTGCATGTGTAAACTATGCTGGTGTTCATGAATTTCACAAATTTTATGAGAAAAGAAATGATTTTGTTCTTTGAGTTTGATGGGTTAACTTTATTGACATGGTAGTAAAAATGTTTTTCGGTAGAAGAATGTGCAAGAAGTTGACGAGGAAAAGAAGAAAAATAGTATAGAAGAACAAACGGTAAAGATTACGATGACAATTAACACAAAATTTGATGGATGAAATGACCAAGAAAGAAAATGAAAAATAAGAAACATTGAATAAAAACACAAAAACATAGGTGATAGCGATCAATCAAATATGAAAATGAGTTAAATTCATGATTATAAAATTGTTTTGTTTTTCTGGTAGATTAAAGAAATGATTTAGGATATGTGAGGTCATCTTGATTTGCCTCGCCTAGGCGTTGAAGTAAATTCATGATTTTTATCAGATTTGATTTATAACACAAATGATTTTATATTTTAAATTTGTGTATCTGAAATTTATTTTTTTCTTAGTACTAATTTTAGTTTTTAATGAGATAATATTTTATTACGTAAGAAATCAATCATATATAATTTTTATCACTCTTAAATAGCAAGCGTAGTGTGGGTTCAAAATCAGTTATTACAAAATTTCGATTGAAAACATCAAAACACCATTAGGACTTTTGAAATTGAAATAATATAATTGTAATCTATTTGATATTTTGATATCTTTTATGTCTTACTGTTTCCCAATTTCGTTGCAACTTCTTGGTTTGGTTTTAAAATTAAAAGTCGAGATGGAAAAATAAATAAATCTGCATGGCGCATGACATCTTTATAATAGAGGTTTGGATAACCACGAAATTTCGTAGAAGACTATAAAATTTTGAAAAAAGATGCACAAGTACTGAAAATGACTTCCCGACCTTAAAGAGCCTTTGCTCGAGTGTTTGGTCAAATCCACTACTAATTGATTTGGATGTACCATGTATTATATTGTATACTCTTCAGCTCAAATTGTCAATTTTGAGACAAACCAAAGAAATTGGATGTACATGTATTTTCTTCATTTTCAAACTGTCTAATTTTTTTCTTTCAAATTCGCATGTTTCAAATGAAAATTGATACTTTTACTGTCCACATTTTATCATTGGACCGGAACCGAAACTAAGTTACTTTTCTATTCATCAAATTATGTCTAATTCATTATTTGTTTTCTAAAGCTACCTTAAACTCGAAGAAACAAACATCTGTCAGAGAAGTGTGGACAACACATATCAACTTGCTTAAAATTAGACAGTTATGGACACAACTGTTTTATTCTTAGGCTCAGCAGACAAACTGATGAAGAGATTGCCAAGACCCAAGATGGGAAGAACGGTATAATGGCCTATCATCTCAAGGATCCAGTTGGAAAAAGATTATGTGCTTGAGTTGGATGAAGCTCTCAATTAATATAAATGACAAGACCTCGGACACTTTAGGGGTCGTGGTGATGTCAAACATAAGAGCTCCAACTAAGATGCCTCCTCTTTCTGATGTTGCTATTGAAGCACAAGCATATGCATACGTATCTGCCTTTTCTCTTGGAACCAATATAGTTTGTAAGATATGATAAGTGTTACAGGATGTCATTACCATTAAAGGTGATCGTTTTTGTTTACATATTTCTTTGGACGGGAACCAGTAACTGAGTTACTTTTCTATTCACTAACGAATGTGTAACTCTTTTTCTTTTTGTGCAAACTGAATGTGTAACTCAATGTTTGTTTTCTTGAGCTAACTTAGACTCGAAGTCTGCGAGTATGTGGCAGAGACGTGTGGAAAAACAGATCAACTTACTTAAAATTAGACGATTAAAGTCACAACTGTTATGGTTTTGTGAACTTTTGTCCTAAAACATCAGCTCAACATCAAAAGGGCGTATGTTTCTGTTCAACCACCGAAAACCCTCAGATGTAACAATACAGAATGATATAGCAGCCAAGAAACTTCTGCAGTTACAAAATAAATACATTGCAAGAACCTGAGCTCTGCTCCATCTGACGCGATTTCGACGCTGTTCCTTGTTTTAAAGTAAGGGGATGTGGTTTGCTCACTCTTCTTTCTTGAGCGCAGGGTCTGTTGTACTTGTGACTCCTGCTGTCAATTTCTTTACACTATCTTTGGCCTCTGCCACAAAGGAAGCGTCTGGCTTGTGTTTATCCGTAGGTTCTTTCAAGGCCAGACAGATGTAGAAAACAATCACTACATTGACTGATACCACCGCAAGAAATCCACTAAGTAGTGTAAGAGAATGTGGAGTCAATGTAGTTGAACCTGTCAAAGATATAAACAAGAGTAGTGTAAGAGGTGATAAAATATCTGGAAACACCTACGGTTTCAGTTTAAACGGTCTACGATTTCTATCATATTTGCTGTTGCAAAAGTAAATCTGGGAAAATGCTAGAATTTTTGTGAGACAGAGAGCGACGGTATGCTCAAGTACAATAATGGACTAACAGACCATCACACGAACAGATGATCAAACATCATTACATGAAATCATTACATGAACTAAGCGTCAAAGACTTAATAAATTGCCTCTGTTACAAGAATTAAGGTTACAACCGTAACACAACCTCTAAATGATTCTCTAATCTGGCCCAACAACCAGCTATTCTCAAAATCAAGTTCCACTAAGGAAGAGTGTTTTGCCGAAGCTAAAGCTAATAAAGAGATCCTAGTATTTGATCCCCCTATAGTGGTTCTCTGGATGTTAAAACTCAATTTGAAATGCTTCAAGTGTTAAGACCTTCTACCAAAGCCACAATCCAATCACTCTTAAGCAACATAATCACTCTAGAAAACCACCATAACCCTTTTGCAACTACATCCTCAGTCATTTACTCAAAGAAAGATCCACAGAAAACTCACAATTCTAATGCAATCACCCAACGATACTCTAAAATCCAAACACAAAAATGAGAATTCTAAGGAAATCTTTGTCAACCTAACAATATACAGGAACGTGTAATTGTCATAACAAGCAGAAACTTCTAATTACAGTTTCTAATACAATGGCTTTTATAGCATTACAATTCAAGAGCTCCAGTCCAAACATGATTAAGCAAAACTCAAAAGAAAACATCAAGTCAAACCTGAATATTTAAGCTTCTCATGTGGACTTAACACCACGAGAACATATCGGTTCTACTTTAAAAATGCATCAAAGGCTATGTATAAAATCAAACAGTAAGTTCATCAAATTGGAGATCTTACTAACCAGGAAGCAAATCATTGTTGAATCCATATAATATCGCAATAGGTAGAATCCACATGAACAGCGACGCAATAAGGAACTTCTGCATAACCCCAGCCATGGTAGTACCCAAAAAATCTACATCAAAATCATAAAACCACGAATCAACGAAGATGCGAGATGTCCACCAAACAAAAAAAGACACAAATTTAAATCTAGGGTAACCTAAATACCACAAAGTAAGCAACAAAAGGAAAGCTTTACATTGAATCTGGAGATTTACCTGGTCTTGGACTCGAGGTTTCAGAGTACAATTCGCAAAGTCTAGATTTTTTTTGCTTTTCTCGACAGAGTTCCCTTGTCAATCAAATCACAAGGAAACCATTTATTAACCAGACTGAGACACTGATACCAAATTTCATACCGAAATAAACCGGTATCTCTGTTCGGTTCAAGTTAAAATAAACTACATGCCGTTTTTAATTATGGCGTACAGACTACAGTAGTTGTTAGCTAGTAAACCGCGTTCGTGTTTGACTTTTAGGTGTCTATCTGTTTCTGTTTAATAAGAAATGGGTTTCTTTCTCTTCAAGCTAATATGGTCAACGAACTAAGTAAGATATGGATAGTTACAAAAATATCAAATGTTGATTTCAGAAAAGGAAAGAATAGTGATGGTCATGGAGAAGAGAGTGGATCTTAGTTCATTTCTTCAGTATTTGCCTCTTGTGGCTCAGTCTTCATCTCTAGTTTGGCCACCTTCTGTTGAAGAAGAGCTTCAAACCATGTCAAAGGGGCCGAGTGAGTCAATGGTTAACTCAGGGGAGGCTCTTGCCTTGTATATCACGAATATGCGGAAATCCCTCTTCTTGAATGCATCTGATCTCGCACCTTATGCGTTTCAAGGGTATTCTCTTTTCTTTGACAAGGTAACAATTCTTTTTTTTTTTTTTTTTTTTCCCTCCAATAATTTTATTAATGATCAGAGTTGAGATCAAAGTTTACAAATTGTTGTAAGAAACTTGGACAAGTATTAAAAATCTCCCATGGAGAAACATTTACAACAGTTGTTTTTGCTAACTTATCAGCACAGGCATTCTGTTCACGATGCCGAAAGGTGAAAAGCATTGATGTGAAAAGGTGGCGCCACTGTTTGATCGTAGTAATGTACGGCTGTAGTCTTTGGTTATAGCCATCTTGGTTGAGTAGTTGTATGATGTTTAGGCTGTCACCTTCAAAGATCACCGATTTATATCCTAATCCCCAGCTGCATTGTATAGCCCATATTAGGCTTGAACATTCCGATTCTTCTGAAGTAGGACGTCCTTGAAATTTCCCCATTCCACAATGTAACACATTACCATCTGGGCTGCGAATTATCCATCCAAGTCCTGAAACTCGATCCCCTTCATGATGTGAGGCGTCATAATTGCATTTAACAAAGCCTGCATTTGGTTTGGTCCACCGTGAATTTCGCCGTGTAGAGTTCCCTTCGTGTGGCTGGACGTCTGCTGATATTGTATGATTTAACCATTCCTCTGTATCTCTTGAAGCTTCATTAATGATCCTGCTCACCATTGAGTTTTTCTTATTAAAGACAAGATCATTTCTTCCCTTCCATAGTCTCCATAGTAGCCAGAAAGGTAACGACCGAACCATAGAATCCACCCTTTGATCGTTAAAGATGTTAATGAGATCCTGCAACTTCTCTTGTAAGGGTGTCTGAGAATTCTTTTGTTTGTGCGTGTGTGTTTTTTTTTTTAAATATTCGAACATTTGGATTGGATTACAAAGTACTCATTAACAATTTTTTGCCGTGATGCAGAAGTTTTCTACAGAAGAGTCAGCAAACTTTTTCAGTGAGGTGGTTCCTGGATTGTGTGGATTACTTCTCCAGTTACCTTCCCTGTTAGAAATACACTATCAGAAGGCAGACCATGTTCTTGATGGAGTTTTTTCCGGGCTTCGTCTATTAGGCCCTCAAGAAGCTGGCATTGTGTTTCTTAGCCAGGTACTGAATGTGAAAGTTGTTATATACAGTAACTTAATATCTAGCTATAGTACCTTTTAGGTGCTAGATTGTTGCAACCAAGCTTCTTCATTCATCTCTTCAATGCCTTCTTCTGCAGGAGTTAATAGCAGCTCTTCTTGCATGTTCATTCTTTTGTTTGTTCCCTAAGGTTGACAGACGCTTAAAGAATCTTCAAGGAATCAACTTTGATGAATTGTTTTCATATGTATCTCCGTTTCTTTTCCTTAAAATTACAAGTAAACAACTATATTCGCCAGAGTTATACAGATCCTTCTTGTGTTTTCATATATAAGGTTTTTGTATACGCGTCAGTGCACGAAGCAAGAGAGCAAAATAAGGTGCATTATCCATTACTTTGAGAGGATATGTCAATGTATCCCCACAGGCTTTGTTTCCTTTGAGAGGAAAACTCTTCCATTGGAATACAATCCTCGCTATGTTTCATATCCTGCGGCTGATTATTGGGCCAAATCCATCACCCCACTTTGTTCTATTGAGGTAACATAGAAACACTATAAGCTTCTTTTTATTAGTCCATTTCTTTCATATGATTCATGAGTATGCTCTCTTGAACTAGGTTCATATCTCAGGAGTTATAGAAGATCTGTTGGAACTGAATTTTCAGAAACAAGTTTTAGAAAATTGCGGGTTTTGGGACAATGACTTTCCGGTGACTTTCTGGCCAAATTCCGGCCAAATGGCTGATCGGAATTGTCTGGTCAATAGTGCAATGGAAAGCTGGTAACGAGTACTACAAGATGGTATACTCATACGTCCAAAACGAAGTTGATTTGAATGAGAAATAAGAGTGTGAAGTGAGCTACTTGAGATGGTTTGAGAAATATCCCACATCGGAAATATGATTGATTTTTCACTCATATATATACAGTTTCACACTCTTCTAGTTTCAAAAGTGTGTAGAAGGAAGAGGGAAGGTTCTCACACTCGAACCGAACCGGGCCGAGCACGGATGCGGGACGGGCCGAACGCGGGGCGGGACGGGCCGGACTCGGGCGGGCCGCGCCGGGCTGGTCTCGGACGCGGGCTGTGGTCTCTAGGGCTTTTGGGTTTTTGGGCTTTTTGGCTCTTGAGACTGCTGTAGACCCATTTAATTTTTGGAAAGACTTGGTGTGAACTCCAAGCAAACTTGGGCAGCACTCCGAGAATATTCACTGAATATTTTCTTGAGAGCTCCTCCTTCCACTATATATAGGCATAACCTCTCATTATTTTTCACACACAAAAAACATAAACACTCCTTCCTCTGAAGATCTCTCTCTCCCTTTCCCTTGCTTAGTCCAAGCAAATTCTTAGTTTAGTTTTCTCGAGAGTATAACGTAGATCTGTTCGCTTGAGTTCTATTACTGGTGTGCTACGGTAATAGTTCGTGATCGGTTGTATCCTAGGATTCATAAATCGTGATTATCCGAAAGCACTTACGGCCGATTTATTGAATTAAGGAAAGATATATCATATCTCGTCTCCGTGATTTATTTACGGCTTTATATTATATTGTTGTGCTGTAGTAATTCGTTTCTGATTTTGTTAATTTAAATATAATTCGCATATTTTCTCAATTCGATTTTTGCGCTCCTAACAATCTTAATTCAATAAATCGGCTTTCTGCTTAACTGTTAGGAGCGCAAAAATCGAATTTTTATATGACAACCCGTCCCATGGACCCCACTAGCCTCACTGCTAGCCCACTAGCCTCACTGCTAGCCGCCCAAACGGACCCAAGCTGGCCCTGCAGGGCATCGATCCTAACCCCTCACCGTGGAATGGAACTATTCATCCAAATCCACCAGTAGGTTATTGGTGCGCCAGGCGTTCCTCGAACCCTGGTCCCCACCCTTTAACAAACTTCCCACAGGACAAGCTGCCACCAATTGACCTGGGGACCAGGGACGCCAGGGTTCGAGGAACGCCTGGCGCACCAATAACCTACTGGTGAATTTGGATGAATAGTACCATTCCACGGTGAGGGGTTAGGATCAATGCCTTGCAGGGCCAGCTTGGGGTCCGTTTGGGCGGCTAGCAGTGAGGCTAGTGGGCTAGCAGTGAGGCTAGTGGGCTAGCAGTGAGGCTAGTGGGGTCCATGGGACGGGTTGTCATATAAAAATTCGATTTTTGCGCTCCTGACAGTCTTAATTCAATAAATCCGCTTTCTGCTTATCGCTTTAAACGGATTGAGAATTTTTCGAATTTTTTTATTTTAAAAACGATTTCAAAATCCTCTGAAAAACTGTTTCTGCTTTCATCTTTCGGTGCTTACGCGGAAAGTTTTTGAAGAACGCTTTGTCTTTAATTATTTCTTCTCTACTCTCTCTGGTTTCCACGAACGCTCTTAATTGAGTGAGTTTGTGAAACAAGTTTCTGCGAACGCTGGTTAAGCGAGTTTGCAAAACTAATTCAGTGTAATTTAATTACTTGAATTGTTTGATTAATATATTAATCAGATCTGTTTATTGCTTAGTCCAAAAAAATGTTTGGAGACAACACCAACAACGTTGACGGTGATAGGGTTCCTGAAACCCCTGTTGAAACTCCTGCAGAGTTGGCTTTACGTCTTGCTAAAGAACTTGAAAAGACGAAGCTTACTGATTCGGGTATGGAAAACGTGCGCTGAAATCTGTTCGGTAATGGATCAACCCACATGGGAATACCACCTTCGGCTTCCCAAGGGATGATGCCAGATAAGTTCGATGGCAAAGCTGGGTTCAAAACGTGGCAAAACAAGATGCGCTACTACTTGGCCAGCATGAACATGGAAAGGTACCTCACAGAGGATCCACCAACGCTTCCACAAGGTGACACTGATGTGTGTGTGGTTGAAAGTATGGATAGCTGGGCTGAAGGAGACTACTGTTGCAAAGGTCAGATTCTGAACCGTTTGGTCAATGATCTGTATGACCTCTACAGTATGTACAAGACTTCAAAAGCATTGTGGCTAGCTTTGGAGACCAAGTACAGGACTGATGAGTCTGGGATGCAGAAATTCTCAACTACGAAATTCCTGAACTTCAAGATGGTGGATTCCAAACCAATTATGGAACAAGTGGAAGCTCTTCTACGCATATTTCAGGAGATCGATTTAGAAGGGATGTCGATCTGCAATGTCTTTAAAACAAATTGCTTGATTGAGAAGCTACCACCAGGCTGGTCGAATTTCAAGCATTACCTTAACTTCAAGCGTAAGGCAATGTCTCTTGATGATCTCATCCGTCGGTTGAGAGTTGAGGACAACAATCGTGGAGCTCATTCGGATGCTCAAAGCCAAGGGCATGATGTTCATGTAGCTGAGCATAAGGCCAAGTTTAAAGGCAAGGGTAAAGGGATCTCTATTCCTCATAAACCGTTGAAGGTGTCATCTGGACCAAACTTCAAGAAGAGCAACCTTGAGAGGAAGTTCAAAGGGAAGTGTCATCATTGTGGTAAGATTGGACACAAGGCTGATGTTTGCAAAAGCAAAGCAAAAGATCTCAAGTTGCAAGCAAACGTAACTGAAGAAGACATGGTTGCGGTGGTTACTGAATGTAACATGGTGGAAGACAACCCAGTGGAGTGGTACTACGACACTAGTGCTACCACACACATATGCTCTGATAGGACCATGTTCACCACCTACGAGAAGAACAAGTCAAATGAGCAGCTTTTCATGGGCAACACGGCGGTGTCCAAGATTGAAGGTAAAGGCAAAGTGGTTTTGAAGCTAACTTCTGATCGTGAGCTCACCTTGCAGAACGTGAAGCACGTACCTGACATGCGGAAGAATCTCATCTCTGGAACAGAGCTAAGCAAGCATGGTTTTTCCATCAATTTTGAGGCTGATAAGTTAGTTCTTAAGAAAAATGGGATGTATTTGGGAAAGGGTTTTGTTAAGGGTGGACTGATCAAGATGTCTGTAACGACAGTCCATCCGAAAATTGTAGCTTCTGCTTCTGTTGCTGAAATGAAAGAAAACCCTATTGCTTACTTGGTTGAGTCGTTTACTACTTGGCATGAACGTTTAGGACATGTCAATTACAAAACAATACGAAAAATGCAAAACTTGAATTTGATTCCGAAATTCAAAACTAACCAAGAAAAATGTGAAGTGTGCGTACAAGCCAAACTCACTATAACTCCCTCACCACGCGTTGAAAGAACAACTGAACCTCTAGGCTTAATTCACACTGACTTATGTGATTTAAAGTATGTGCAAACTAGAGGTGGTAAGAAATACTTTGTTACCTTCATTGATGATTGCACAAGATATTGCTATGTATATCTCTTGAATAGCAAAGATGAAGCACTGGAAAAATTCAAAGAGTTCACCCTCGAAGTAGAAAATCAGCTTCAAAAAACTATAAAAGTAGTTCGAAGTGATAGAGGAGGAGAATATAATGAGCCGTTCAATGCATTTTGCAGAGAAAAAGGCATTATACATCAGACAACCGCTCCCTACTCGCCAGAATCTAATGGAGTAGCGGAACGAAAGAATTGAACTCTGAAAGAGATGATGAATGCGTTGTTGCAGGAATCTGGGTTAGCCCAGAACATGTGGGGGGAAGCTTTGCTTACCACTAATTACATCCTCAACAGGATACCGCATAAGGTTACTGGCAAGTCACCATATGAGCTTTGGAAAGGTACAGTACCTTCGTACAAATACCTCAAAGTGTGGGGGTGTCTAGCAAAAGTGGCTGTACCACCTCCTAAAAAGGTCACAATTGGGCCTAAGACCGTAGACTGTATCTTTATCGGATATGCACATAACAGTAGTGCATATCGATTTCTGGTTCATAAATCAGATATTCCAGATATCCATGTGAATACAGTTATGGAGTCAAGAAATGCTTCATTTTTTGAAGATATTTTTCCTTGTAGGAAAACTCAAAAACAGACTCTTGAACAACGAGATGCAGCGACTTTGGAAGCTGGCAATACTTTGAGTACTACTTCTGTAGAAACAGAACTGGAACCTAGAAGAAGCAAACGAGCTCGCAAAAGTAAATCGTTTGGTGATGATTTTCTGATGATGGCATTTCTAGCTGAAAAACTACCGAGAACATACGCAGAAGCTATGTCTACACTTGATGCACCTTATTGGAAGGAAGCAATCAAAACTGAAATAGACTCTATCATGCAACATCATACTTACGAGATGGCAGATTTACCACAAGGATTTAAGCCTTTGGGATGTAAACGGATTTTTACGATAAAACGAAAACCAAATGGCGATATTGAGCGGTACAAGGCTAGGCTTGTAGTGCAAGGATTTCGGCAAAAAGAAGGCTTAGATTTCTTTGATACCTATTCACCGGTAACAAGACTATCTTCAATCAGGATGCTCATAGGTATTGCAGCCTTGAGAAATCTTGAAATCCATCAAATGGATGTAAAAACTGCTTTTCTTCATGGAGATTTAGAAGAGGAAATCTACATGAAACAACCTGAGGGATTTGTTATTCTAGGACAAGAACACAAAGTGTGTAAACTTGTGAAGTCATTATATGGACTCAAACAGGCTCCTAAGCAGTGGCATGAAAAGTTTGACAGTATGATGATGTCTAATGGTTTTCGCATTAATGAATGTGACAAATGCATATACTACAAAACTACTCCATCAGGGTACATTTTGTTATGCTTATATGTAGATGATATGCTCATCATTGGAAGCAACAAAGACATCATAACTCAAACGAAAAACATGCTCAAAAGACATTTTGACATGAAGGACTTGGGTTTAGCAGATGTAATTTTGGGAATAAAAATCATCAGAACTGATGAGGGCCTTATCTTGTCTCAAACCCACTATGCTGAAAAAGTGCTTGATCGATTCAAGCATTACTCAAATGGGACTGCAAAAACTCCAGAGGATCCTCAAATTCACTTAACCAAAAATTCTGGTGAACCTGTGCAACAGGTGGAGTATGCAAGAGTAATTGGCAGTCTAATGTACTTGACAAAATGTACAAGACCGGATTTAGCACACTCTGTAAATGTACTTAGTCGCTACACAAGTAATCCAGGACATAAGCATTGGATGGCTATAGCTAGAGTTTTGGACTATCTACGTTATACCAAAGATCATGGCTTGCACTATGGTAGAGAACCCGGAGTTTTGGAAGGTTACAGTGATGCCAACTGGATTGCAGACTCGAGAAACTCAAAATCCACAAGTGGATATGTTTTTACACTTGGAGGTGCAGCAGTGTCCTGGAAGTCTTCCAAACAAACTCTGGCAGCTAAATCAACTATGGAATCTGAATTCATATCTTTGGAGATAGCTATGTCGGAAGCTGAATCACTTTGTAATTTCTTGGAAGACATCCCAATGTGGGGGAATCCTGTGCCTGCAATACGTGTACACTGTGATAGCGAATCGGCTTTGGGCAGGGCAAGGAATACCCATTACAATGGCAAATCTCGTCACATCAGACAGAGACATAAAACTGTTAGACAACTTATCTCAACTGGTGTAGTTACGATTGATTACATCAATACGAAAGAAAACCTAGCGGATCCATTTACAAAAGGTTTGGCGCGAGATCAAGTTATAAGATCATCAAGAGGAATGGGTTTAAAGCCTACGACTAAAGAGGATGTTTGATGGTAACCCCACCTACTCAGATTGGAGACCCCATGACCTAGGTTCAAAGGGACAACTAAATCAAGCAGAATCTGCTACAAGCACTAGAAGAATTTTGTCTTTTCCCAGTTCCTAGATTGATGTAAAGTGCTTCCTGTATGTTAGAGGTTAAGCTTATACTTTTAATGATTTGAAATGTAGCTTTGTAAAATATTTGAAATAATTACAGGATATTTCTTTAAATACAAGCAGCTTATAAAATCACCTTGTGAGTGTGTAATGGGGCCGTTTCTAGGAGAATATATGAGGCTATACTTTCCAAGTTCACTCATGATTAACCAGGCATGTTCAAGGCCACAATGAACACAATAGAGAACCTCGTTCTACGAGAAAACGAAGCTGTGGTATGCCTGTTGTCTAAGTTTACATACAAATCCGGATGGTTCAAGACATCATGTTCACCAACTGGCCGAGTAAACTCGACAGGTATAACAATGAGTCGGTTCAAAGTTGAAAAACGCCACCAATTCAAATACAGTTAGTTTTCGTATATACTCTCGAAGGTCTGTCTAGTCTAGCTAGTAGTTTCAGTCTATAGGGTTAGTTATGTCGTCATATGTTTAGACTTATTTCTATTCATGTGGGGGATTGTTGGAATTGAATTTTCAGAAACAAGTTTTAGAAAATTGCAGGTTTTGGGACAATGACTTTCCGGTGACTTTCCGGCCAAATTCCGGCCAAATGGCTGATCGGAATTGTCTGGTCGATAGTGCAATGGAAAGCTGGTAACGAGTACTACAAGATGGTATACTCATACGTCCAAAACGGAGTTGATTTGAATGAGAAATAAGAGTGTGAAGTGAGCTACTTGGGATGGTTTGGGAAATATCCCGTATCGAAAATATGATTGATTTTTCACTCATATATATACAGTTTCACACTCTTCTAGTTTCAAAAGTGTGTAGAAGGAAGAGGGAAGGTTCCCACACTCGAACCGAACCGGGCCGAGCACGGATGCGGGACGGGCCGGACGCGGGCGGGACAGGCCGGACTCGGGCGGGCCGGGCCGGGCTGGTCTCGGACGCGGGCTGTGGTCTCTTGGGCTTTTGGGTTTTTGGGCTTTTTGGCTCTTGAGACTGCTGTAGGCCCATTTAGTTTTTGGAAAGACTTGGTGTGAACTCCAAGCAAACTTGGGCAGCACTCCGAAAATATTCACTGAATATTTTCTTGAGAGCTCCTTCCTTCCACTATATATATAGGCATAACCTCTCATTATTTTTCACACACAAAAAACATAAACACTCCTTCCTCTGAAGATCTCTCTCTCCCTCTCCCTTGCTTAGTCCAAGTAAGTTCTTAGTTTAGTAGTCTCGAGAGTATAACGTAGATCTGTTCGCTTGAGTTCTATTACTGGTGTGCTACGGTAATAGTTCGTGATCGGTTGTATCCTGGGATTCATAAATCGTGATTGTCCGAAAGCACTTACTTGATTTATTGAATTAAGGAAAGAGATATCATATCTCGCCTCCGTGATTTATTTACGGCTTTATATTATATTGTTGTGCTGTAATAATTCGTTTCTGATTTCGTTAATTTAAATATAATTCGCATATTTTCTCAATTCGATTTTTGCGCTCCTAACAAGATCAACCCGGTGAAGCTCTTGAAATGGATTTTGCTGATGAATATTTTGGTGGTCTTACTCTACGTAATGGCTGTCTTCAGGTCTAAAATTGTTACTTGACTTACTTCCATTTTTAGAAAGATACACCGACAAACTATACCATGTTGAAAGTGTGTCATCCTATGTAGGAAGAAATAAGGTTCATGATGAACCCGGAACTTATTGTTGGAATGCTCTTCTTGCCTCGTATGGATGAAAATGAAGCAATTGAGATTGTTGGTGCTGAAAGATTTTCACTTTACTCCGGGTACATTTTACTAATACAATTGAATGAACATGCTAAAGCTTATTGTAGTTTCTAATTACAAGAAAGTCAACATGTTTAGGTTTGGCTCTTCGTTCCAATTTGTTGGCGATTACGCAGACAAGAAAGAGTTGGATAGTTTCATGAGGCGAAAAAGGAGAGTTGTAGCTATAGATGCCATCCGTCAGACAGGAAAGAGACAATATAAACCTCATGGCCTCCTTCGGTAATGGAAAAGAAACTATTTATTAGCCTTTCACTCTAGTTTTTCATGTTTTCACTCTGTTTCATCTTTTTGTTTCTATAAATATATAGATAAGTTAACAAGGCTTTTACTGGATACTTGCATCGATGTAAACATCAAGTGGATCGTCTTCCTCTACCATCAGATTCGGCTAGCTGAATTGTAGAAAGCTCTCAAGTATGGTGTATCAATCATCATAAGGAGAAGATCATTGGTGTAGCTACAGGGAATTGGGGATGCGGTGTGTTTGGAGGCGATCCAGAACTAAAGGTCATGCTTCAGTGGCTTGCCATTTCACAGGTACACTTCCATTTTAATCAGTATATCTTGCAAAAACACAATCATCATAAATTGATGATTCAGTTTTTTAAAACCGCTCTCTATTATCTACTTCTCTAGTCGGGAAGACCCTTCTTTTCATACTACACTTTTGGCCTTCATGCCCTGCAAAATCTCAATCAGGTTAGGTTATCACCTTAATCATAATTCACTAAAACCACTTTTTCTCCATTTCCAAGCCCCTTTATAAGTGTGTTTTATACTCTTTTTCAGGTGACCGAAAGGATCGCTTTGCAAGAAATGACAGTAGGAGACCTATGGAACATGCTAGCTGAGTATTCTTCAGAGAGGCTCAGCAGAAGAACACGTCTTGGCTTTTTCTCGTGGCTCATAACATCACTCTCTCCTAAGTCTCCTTAGATACTAATTGAGTCAAAGCTAGCTAGTTATACGTATATATGCACATATTCTCTTCTGAATAATCTAGTTTTTATGTAATTGTATCAGTTTGTTTGGACCTTAAAAACACTTACTCAAAGTCTCAAACTAGTTTATGTTTTTCGCTACTACTATTATTTACGATAAATTATGAAATAAAAGGCAGTAGGGAATAAAACTTGCCAAAATTAAACATCGTCATCCATTCAGAAAATTAAGGAATCATATAGTCAATGAAGAAAAACACCCAAAAAACACCAAAAGAAATGCCTAAAATAGATTGCATGGCACCGGAATAGAGTTAAAGTCGACTATAGACAGAGGTTGGTCACATAGCAGAGCTCATTTGGCTGGAAACTTCTAGCTACAACCGGAGCTCGAGGTCAAGCTCTGTGACGGGGACCAGTGAGCTTCTCCTACCTGACTCTTGTAAAGCCTCGCGACGAGTCGTCCTCTCCCAGTTATTATATGGAACTGGAAATACTCTGACACTCTCTTCTTGAGCCTCAGCTTGAGCCGGAGGTGAAGATGGAGCTGGATCCCTAACCAGAGCCAGAGACAGAGACAGAGCCGGAGCTGGATCCAGAGGAACAAAAGCAATAAAGAGCTTGTCTGGGGTACGGTCCGCACCGGCGACAACCTTGTTCCCCAAGGTACGGAAAGACCAAATGCGAAGCATCTGGCCTATCTCTAGCTCGTTTTCGGCGGCGACCTTGTTCCACCCTGTAGCTAAGACGTAGTTGGAATTGGGCCCCATATCCCATCTCCTGAGGTTAAGCCCCCATCTTTTACCCTTCAAATCCACCAAGGTAAAATCCAATCCTTTTTTAGTCTTTTTTATGTAATGTTGGTGTACGATACCCAACTCCTCCTCGTTCATAAAGTCCATATCCGTTATGCCGTTCCAGGGAATCAAGAGACGTGCATAATGTTCGTCGAGATCACTGCATACAAGGACCTTCTTCGTTATCATCTTCACGTCCGTACCATTCTCTTCTCTCATCACTTTAACCAGCCATTCAGGTGTCCTCCCCCTCTCTTCAACGGGCTCTTTTCTTTTAACCTTTTTGTTGGTAACCACTTGTTCACGCCTCTTGGACTCTACACTGCACAAACTTGTAGAGCAAGCATCACGATTAGGGTTTTGTTTAGGGTCTTCGCACCCATGAATCATCTTCTGTCGTTTGCCTGAGCTGCAGGAGCTCATCGTTATCCTTTCTATCTCTCTCTTGCTATCCTTCACACTAGCATGATGAGCTTCGGTGGATGATTCTCCTTTTTCCCCATAATAGGTAAAAGAGCTAACCATTTCCATTCTCTCCATGGCTAGAGTTAGAATATCAAACGACCTCTTCTCTCCCTGCAAACGCTTGAGTTGATCATGATCAACTCTCTCCATCTCTCTCTCCATCGTTATCAAAAAGATGACACAGAAGAAAAGAGTCAAGCGGCAGAGAGAGGAGTCATATAGTCTTTTTCTTTTTACCTATATAGGATAGGATTCTGATTGTCTCACACAGACGTAGGTATATAAATCTCTCTATTAAGTTTTGTTTTTCTTAGTGTTAAGATAATCTCTATATATTTTAGATAATATCTATTACAAATACTTTTTATTTTCTTTGTTTAAATCCATATGTATCTTGTATTCCTATTGGTTATATTTTTTTTAAACTATTCAGTTCTATCAAATCCATATGGATCTTGTAATCTATTGGTTATTTCTAATTCAATTCCACTAAAATCTAGTACTAGAAGATTATATGAAAACCCCATACCCAATGGAAAACAAACTTCTAGAGTTTTTGTTTTTACCAGAAAGTGAAGAGAACATTTTATTTGCGGCTACGTTTGCTCTACGATTCTATCTCAATTACAAACACAGTAGCGGTTTACATAAGGTTTTTAGGTTTCACCTGGGGGAGAGACGAAGAAGAGCAAACAAAAGACAGTTTTCAGTCCAGTAGCCAAATTTATTAAACCTAATGTAGAGTAGCCAACAAAAGAACAAGTAAAACAAGTTTATAAAGTAAAGAAGAAGACAACAAAAGAAGGTCTTAAAGTAAAAAAGACTGCAACATTCAAACAATGGGCCAGTAGTCACGTTCTGTTTTAAGGATTTGAGATTTTAAGTTAAGTCATGTTAAATGCTGTCTTCATTCTCTGCACAATATGCGGTAATGTATTGAGATTTTCCTCAATGGATTTGAGGACGCAACTCTCCATCTCGCTAACAGCTTCAGGCCTGATCTTCTGGAGCTTTGTAGTTTCAAATTTGTCTTGACACACCATCAGTGATCTGTTCAATCTTTCCTATAAACATCCCATTCAATTCAAAAAAAGATCAGCTCTATCATCCATCTTTCTACGCATCCTTTTCTGCAGGCATTTTTTTTTTACCTGAAACTGAGCCATTTCGTTTTCGAAATGCTGTTGAGATTTGACAACGGGAACACTGCAGTGCTCGACGCAGTTACTTATCTCCTCTTGCTTTCTTCTTCTGTCAAAGCACTCATATGCACATTTGAAATAAGCTTGCTGCAAACAATGAAGTTTGTTGTTCAGGTGTTTATTAACTCAAATCACTAGATCATATTTAACTCATGAATTAAGTGAAGGTACTAACCCTAGTGCTTTTGAAGACAAAACAGAGCAATTCATCAAATATACTCTAAAGACAAAGATAGAACATTTTCATGAGCCTAGTGAAATATCTAACTTAAAATTACATCAAATTTGGAACTACCACGAGATAAGCTTTTCCTATATTGAGTTATTCTAAAAAGTTAGGACTTTTCAAGAAACATGAGTTCTACATTGCAGGTTTCAGTACGAAGATTGAATCAAACCAAAATAAAGATTCCATATTTAGAACTTAGAAGCTAAACATTGCAAAAATCAGAAAGAACATATGAAGGATACGACATTTCAAATTGTGATGAGCTCGCGACGAATATATATGGTACCTGGAGGGTGAAATTAACGTGATCTTGGATAGGAGAAAGCTGAGTCTGAGCAGCTGCGTTAACTTCTTCAAGCTTCCTAGTTAGTCTCTCCGTTACGATTTGCTCCTCCGCCGCAGCTATGTGATCCATCGTCGTCTCTCTCTCTAACTCTGAGGAGCGTCAATTTCGAATTTAGGGCTTAGGGTTTAGTAGCTTCTCTTCAATCAAAATCCCCAAATAAAACGGGTTTAAACAATGTTGGTTCGGTTTAGGTTTGGTTTCTCTAAACCAATCTGCTATTTAACATGAACTAAACCAATTTAAACCGGAAGCTATTGTTGGAAACAAGTCACTGAAATTGCATAACAACTTGGGTTCTTGTGTTAATTTCTTGTTTTGCACTTTTGACATGTTCAATTCAGCATTTTAATATATATGTTCTTAGAAAGTTAAAACTTTTGCATTAGAATCAATGGTTACCAATTTAGACAAATTATGCAAGTCCAAGTGTAAATGGGAAACCACCACAGAGTTGGGGACTAAGGTAACAGAAACAGCTATAGGTCTCTCCACATATCAATATATGTTATCAGAAATCATCGGAAGGGTGAATTAGAAGACGAAAGATTAAAAGCATGAGTTGAGGATGTTGGAGTCTTCTTCACAGGAGCCCATATATCAGCACCATTGGTTTGAGCAACCCCTGATGTATACTCCAATGGAACAAGACATAACCCTCTGCTTCTTAGGCTGTACTCTTCCTGCTCCTCCTAGTTACAAACACCAACAAAATTCAGATCATAGATTTTGAATAGCAATCTGAGTATAAGGGGATCACAGATTCTGCTCACTTGCGTATTAGTGGGTGTTGCTTGCAGATATGGAGCGCTTAGAACCTGTTACAGACAATAATTAAGTGAAGTCACTGTTGGATCAGAAGAGAGGAATGGACTGAAACATGTATTTTGGTTTAAGACGCGAGCAGACCTTGACTTGTTCTTGAAGAAACTGAATGTATTGCATTCCCTCTAGAAGAACTGATGCGGTGTCGGTCTGCAGAGATATAGAGACTTGAACATGATGACTAGAGAAGACCAAGAAGCATGTAAGTGAGATCATTGTAGACCAAATGGTACCTTTCCATAAGGGGAAACTAGTTGCTGAAGAGCTGTAATACGTTCTCCCAACTTGTCCTTCCTCTCCTGTTTTAAACACAAAAGTTTCAAGATTCATTAGCATGCTGTTCCAGGTATGACATGGAGCTTTATGACCATAAGTAATTCTGATTTTGAAGATTGAGAGTAGTATCATAAGACCTTGGAAGAGAAAGAGAGATCGGACTTGTGTCGTTTGATGCTGTTTTCTTCAAGAGAGCATACATTGCGCTTGTTCTCCATCATCATCCCTGCCGAGTCTCTAGAGTTAGAGTATTCCATTCCTTAATCGAACAAAAGAAACCGGTTTATTTGCTCCCTCTTAAAAGGGATATGTTGTAAGGAAAGCAAGTTGCAGAAAAAAAACATAAGATGACAACTCAAACAACTTGTTCTTTTGCAGCGTCACAAGGACAAATATATACGCCTTGATGTACTTTTCAAAACAGAGAAACAAATCAGTGTTTTTGTTTTAACATCAAATTTAGATGTAAACTACAAAATAGATGCAAATCTAGCTAGGTTTGGACCAACCAATGCATCGGATGAAGATACGACTTTGGATTAGAAAAATTAGACCAATGGTCAAGAAAAGTAGATAATGGTCAAGAGATTATTATCCAGCTTAAAGTATTATTTAAAGTTTAGTAGCACAATCATAGATGATTAAAATATGATATCATACTTTTGCTTCCATACGGAGACAAATACAATTGTTATAATGCATGATATGCTTACTCAAGAAACTAGGAAATTATCTCAATTTTAATGAGTAGAACTGATTAATCATTTTAAATGTGTTACTTTTTTTTGTGTGGGTCGGGTTGGCTCCATTAGAACGTCCTATAGACAAGATTCAAAGCTAAGCGAACTTCAATAGAAAACCCCACAAGAAGATTGAGAGAGCAAAAGAAAGTGCTTTCCAATCTATGTTGCTATTTATAAAGATTTAGACTTTAAGACTTTAAGTACTAGCTAGTTTGTCACTAAGGCAAAGTTTAACAAAAGTGTGGAACAAAAACAGAGTAATGAAAGAAAAAAAAAACTTACAGAGAGAGAAGAGACTCAGCATTTGCAATAATAACCAACCAGAACGAACTTGACAAAACTCTGAAAGTTGTTTGGTTCTAAAGCTTTGGTCACCACTTTTTGGTTTCTAAACCAAGGCACAAAACACGATGAAACACATAAACGAGGATCTTGGTTTCTCTCTAGTCTGTACCTACGTATATACTCTCTTTCTTTCTTGTCTTCAGGTCTTGAAAAGGACATTAATGATAGCCGGGGAGCTCCAACGGTGGTGACGCGAATCCAGAGGTTTGCGCTTTGGATTAAAACGTCGTCGTAACTAAAAGGGTCGTGAGAGAAAGAGAAACAAAAAAGGAGTTTTTATGTAGAGAGAAGAAAGCAAAGAGAAAGAGAAGAGGTGACTACGTTTCATTTTCATATGTCTTCTTCTTAATTTTGTTTTTCCTTTCGTCTTCTTTTTTAACTTTTCATTAAATATTGATATTCTTGTGAAGTTGTAAGACACAAAAAAATACTTATTAGGAAAAAGTAACTATATCAATAATAATTCTAAAATCTAATAATACCAATAATTTCCCACAAGAGATTATTGTGGAGAAAAAGTAAATATATGCAGTAATTTTTAATTTGACAATTACAAATAATCATGGAAGTTTTAGTTTAGTAATTTGTTAAAACATGACAGCTAATGTACAACCAATGGAGAGAGAGAGGTCCTTTTACCAGTCTCAGATAGAAGTCGCTTTCATTATTTTCATCATAAATATATATATTATATATAACTAATTATTTCGAAAGTGACATTTTGTTTGTTTTTTTAAAATTTATTTGAGGTTTTGTCAAAAAGATTTTGACCAATTCTGCTGTGTGCATCTGTCTCATCTTTTTCAACTTTTTTGCATTTTTCTACGTGAGAGGTTAATGCATTGTACTCTTTTGGTTGATATCCGAGTACAGAAGATACATATTCATCACACAGCCACTTTCAACTATTATACACAGTTTCACATGTTTTTATTTGTATGAATGGAATCTCTTGTCGTTTGTTTTTGACTATTTTTCCTCACTAAAATATACTAAACCAAACAATAACATTAACCATCAAACCTAAGTTACCTAACTAACTAAAACTGTGCTAAACATATCTTGATTACATACATGCAAAATATATTACAAATGTTGAAATGGTTACTACAAATGTCCAATTAGTTTTATCTTCCACGCCGGACCCACGCGGTTTCTGAATTTGTTGTTTCTTTCCTTTGTCACAAACTTGTTTTTTCTTTGTCTCCGGCGCGACCAGATTTTGTTTTAAGGGTTTTCAAACAATCAGTCTTACGTACTTACCAAATCGGCCAATTTAAAAGTACTTTTGTTTCCTTGTTTTTACGTTGTTACAAACCAAAATATTAATTAACTAACTAGCTTTGCAAAATGGTAATCTCCTCAACCGTTCGAGCCCTTTGGTTAGCATAATAGCATCAATACAGATTTACGGATCAATCGAATCTACAATTAGAAACAAGGATTACGGATAGTTTAAAAAGAAAATACAGCAATTAATCAAGACATCGATGTTTAACTTACACATTCCAACATCACTATCATCCAAATTGAATGCTTCAATAAAGTTGGTGTAGGTCTAACCATTTTCTTAAGAATGGTTATAAAAAACCACACGCTTCATTTTCCATTTGCGTAAGGAAGAAACTATTGAGTGTATAATCTAATCTCAAAAAAATTCAATCACAATCTTACAACCGAGATAAAATATATAGCACACGTCTTTTTAAACCATAAAACAAAATAAATAAAGAATGTTTTTATTTCCAGCATTTCAGCTTCTTTGTAGCGTCTATGATGCTTTGCTTTGTTTCCGATCTCTGGCACTTGAGCAACCCTTCCAGTATTACTGCAGATTCTGTTGAGAATGTTATTGAATGTGTATATTACAATACTGCAGTATGAGTTTATATACAGAATAGGAGAGGGAGACTCTAGGTTAAGCTATTATTATACATTCCTAATATAAAGAAATCATATGATCTTGTGTATCATGTAGTATCTCTTACATGCCTCCTCAAGATGAAGGGGTCTTGACCACACCAATCTTGTCTCGGAGCTCCATAAATCTTGGTCGAGGTAATGGCTTTGTTAGCACATCAGCAAGTTGATCGCGTGTGGTGACGTGAGCAACACGAAGCGCCCCTTGTTGGATTTGATCACGAACAAAGTGATAGTCAATGGCGATATGTTTCATCCTTGAATGAAACACCGGGTTTGCACAGAGGAAGGTGGCACCGATGTTGTCACAGTATACAACTGGCTTGTGCGGTACGTCAACTCCAAGTTCCATTAAGACATTACAAACCCAGCTTAGTTCTGCAGCAGTGTTGGCAACAGCTCGATATTCAGCTTCGGTGGATGATCTAGCTACTCCTTTTTGCTTCTTTGCAGTCCACGAGATAGGATGATTACCAACGTAGATGATGTAGCCATTGGTGGAGGTGTAGTCGTCAGAGTCGCCTGTCCAATCTGCATCGGAGTAAGCATGAACTGACAAGCGGTTCTTTGCCGAGAAGTAAATTCCATGTGTGGTTGTGCCTGCAAGGTATCAGAGTATTCTTTTGGCAGCCTGCCAATGTTCTTCGGTGGGTTTATGCATAAACTGGGAGAGGCGATTGACGGCATAGGCAATGTCGAGCCTGGTGAAAGAGAGATATTGCAAGCTTCCGACAAGTTGACGATACCTAGATGGGTCTGTTAGTGGGACTCCGGAGTGTAAGGTGAGCTTTGGACTTGCGGGCATTGGTGTGCTGACTGGCTTGGCATGCTGCATGTTGTAACGGTGGAGTAGATCAATGGTATATTTCTGTTGGGAGAGATGCAGTCCAAGGTCTGTGCGATGAGCCTCCAAGCCAAGGAAGTAGTTAAGGTCTTCCGGGTCTTTGACAAAGAAGCGATCAGCAAGTAAGCGGAGGGTGTTGGTTATGCCAGATTTGCTGCTTCCTGTGATTAAAATGTCATCAACATAAACCAAAAGGTAAACGAAATGAGAGCCCTGTTTTAGTGTGAAGAGTGAAGTGTCTGAAACAGAGTTTCGAAACCCAATGCTGAGGAGATATGTCTTTAATTCTGTGTACCAAGCTCTGGGAGCCTGTTTCAATCCGTAGATTGCTTTGTGAAGACGGCAAACGTGCGTAGGATTGTCTGAGTCAATGAACCCCGGTGGTTGTTCCATGTAAACCTCCTCATTCAGTGTTCCTTGTAAGAACGCGTTATTTACATCAAGCTGTTGTATCGGCCAAGCTTGTGACACGGCAACATCAAGAACCATCCGGATCGTAGTTGCTTTGACGACGGGGCTAAATGTATCAGTGTAATCTCGTCCATATTCATGGTTGTAGCCTTTGGCGACTAGACGGGCTTTGCATCGATGATGAGAACCATTGGAGAGGAATTTATTTTTGTAGAGCCACTTACAGCCGATGACGTTGTGATGCGGTTGTCTAGGAACGAGTTCGAGTGTGCCATTCCTTGCGAAAGCGTCAATTTCGTCTGACATAGCACCACGCCAGCGTTTGTCTTTCTTCGCCTGAGATACCGTTTGAGGCTCAGGTGGGATGGTTGGAGAGACGCCTGCATATAGATTGTATTTGGGGTTGGGCTTGACGATGTTATTTTTCCAGCGAGTTTGCATCTGGTGGCAATTTGGAAGTGGTGGAGGTGATGGAGGTGGAGTTGCGGTAGAAGATGCCGGCGATGGAGTTGGAGTAGGAACCGGCGATGGCGTCGCGACAGAGCTTGATGAGGAGGATGGTTGTACGGGTTCAGGTGACGCAGCGACAGACGATGGAGAAGATGATGTCATATTGGTGAGAGGACTCGTGTATGAATGAGAAGCTGGACTTTGTGGGTCGGATAATGGGCCTGAAGTGGTGTTGTCATTTGTTGGGCCTGAGCCCGGTAGTGGTGATGACCTTGTTGGGCTAATCAGAGGGAGAGAGGGTGTCGAAGAGCTATGAATTCACCGCCATTTTCAGTGTATAGAGTCCCAATTTTGGTATTGAAACGATTTTCAACAAGAGATTTGAAGGGGATGAAGGTGTCACGGACTTGAGCTTTTGTTTTTAGTGGGTAAAGCCAGGTGTATCGGGTGTAGTGATCAACATAGATAACATAGTATTTGTAGTTATCAGTAGAGACAATTGGGGATGTCCAGACATCGAAGAATATATATTCCAGAGGACGGGTGGAAACAATTGTGGAGTCAGAGAAAGGGAGCTTATGACTTGATTAATGGAGCAATCAGAACAAAGAGTTGAGGTGGAAGCAAAGTTTAAACAAGGAAGTGCAAAATGAGAAATAATTGTTTTGAGAATGGAGCTAGAGGGATGGCCTAAGCGGTTGTGCCAGTCAGCCATAGATGGTTTGGAGATGGTGGTTGCGAATAATGATTTGACGGTGGAGAGGGAGACTGGCCACTCATAGAGCTCATCCTTGGTCTTGCCTTGGATTAACGGGATTCCCGAGAATAGATCCTTCACCTGAAACCATGCAGGAAAGAATTCCACAGAGACCTGATTAGCGTTACACAAACGATAAACAAATATGAGGTTTTTGTGTATATGAGGGACACATAACACATTTGGTAAAGTGAAGTTTCGAGTTGAGGAGGTAGGGAGAGAGAGGGAACCCATATGTGTAATAGGTATGTCTTTACCATCACCAAGAAGAACATTGTCACCACCATGGTATGGATGATGGAGGGAGAGATTTTGCAGATCATTTGTCATGTGGTGAGTTGCTCCACTGTCCATGACCCAGGGACTTGTAGAGGAAGTAGAGCCTAGAGCTAAGTTCTCTCTCGGCTGCCATGGACGAGGCTGCGACATCATTGCATTGTTGTAGTAGTCTTGGTGAGGTTAATATTGTCGACACCTCTTGGCACTGTGACCGTAGATACCGCATAGTTGACATTTCCCTTGGTAACCTTTCGTCTGACGAGAGTCTTGAGAGTCGGAGGAAGAGGAGTTGTTCTTCAACCATGGCGTAGAGGAGCGAAAGTAAGAGCGACCCTGGTTTTGACGTTGACGTGAGGCAACATTCGCAGTGATTGGAGCGGGACTGATGAGGGCGTGAGAAGTGGCCATTAGTTTAGCTTCTCGGTTGAGAAGTTTCTCATGAATTTCGGTGACACTGGGAGGTGTATCACGATCTTCCATTTGATCTGCAACTGGCTTGTACTCCTCAGGTAGATCATCAAGGATAAACTCGATTTGTGCCTCATGCTCAACCGGTTTGCCAAGCAGGGCTAACTGATCAAAGCGAGCACTGAGACCCTGTAGGTAATCGTCAATGGTTTTGTCGCCTTTGGTGAAGTGTTTGAGTTGAATCCGGAGTTGTTGAACGTGACCCCAGCTCGGATTAGCGTACGTAGCTGCAATCTTCTTCCACATTTCAGCCGATGACTTGGTTTTGGAGACAACAAATTGAATGGACGGTGACAAAGTGCCAAGGAGACCACTGTAGATGAGTCTGTCCTGACGGTGCCAATTGGTGTACTTCGGATTCGTCGTGACCTGCTCGTTGACAGTGATTGTTGGATCTGGCGGAACAGAGGAGCCATCAAGGAAACCTGCAAGTCCATAGCCATCAAGGAGAGAATGAACTTGCAGGCTCCATGTCATGTAGTTGACAGAGGAGAGTTTGTTGATATTCATCATGTTGATGTTGAGAAGAGAGGAGGTAGGATCAACTGTGTCTACAGCAGCCATAGCGATAGAACAGAGAGAGATAGATCTCAAGAAAGAGGAAGAGGAAATAAGAGAGAAGCGGCGGAGAGAAAAAAAATACTTAGGCTCTTGATACCATGTTGAGAATGTTATTGAATGTGTATATTACAATACTGCAGTATGAGTTTATATACATAATAGGAGAGGGAGACTCTAGGTTAAGCTATTACTATACATTCCTTATATAGAGAAATCATATGATCTTGTGTATCATGTAGTATCTCTTACAGATTCTGGAATATCGCTCTCGCTGATTACGGTTTCAGAGCAAAGCCCAAAGAGAACCACGTTTACATCATCTTCCTCTTCTAGTTGCAGGCCGAACAAGTGATCAAAAACCTTGAACAAAACGAAACAAAAGAGATCAATTACAAACTCGTGACCAAACCCCTGGTTTCGTGTAACAAATGTTGGATCAGATTGTGAAAGTATGCAGAGATTTTACAGTTATTGAACATTTGTTTTACCTTTTTCATTCTTGATACTACCATATCTTTGATGGATTGTGAAACGACCGACCTTTTTTTTTTTTAATAAACAATAAATAATAAATAATATAAACTACAACTAGTGGTCTCATACCCACTAGTCCCCTAACCACAAACACATTCAACAGCGGAACACAAGACCAATATCCAAATATAATCCAATAATAAAATAATATAATAGCCATCATTAATTCCAATCCTAACCAATGTTCCCAAACAACATAATCCAAATAACCAGCAATCCTAACAATGCTCTAAGACTCAACTCTAGCAACCTAACAATGCCAGATCAACAATCAACCGAGTCCCTAGAACATCCTCCTCTTCATTGCCTGGATTCCACGATCACACTTTGCCTTTACCTGCACCACAAACACATATTGCAATGCATGAGTATTTTACAAACACTCAGTAAGGCAATCCTCCCATTTACTGGGCTATACACACAAGCAATAGAGTATCAGTAATCTTCACACAACAATCAACACACGACAATAACAAAACAGGACGTAGCATCGACCGATGCCACACTTGCATCGATTGATGCCAAATGGATAAGCATCGATCGATACAAAGCTGCATCGATCGATGCAAGTGTAACTTGCATCGACCGATACCCAGTCTGCATCGACCGACGCATGCTCGACGCACACGAGAAACCCTAAAGTTCATCGCGCCGTCTCGCACTTGCATCGACCCATGCAAGCTATGCATCGATCAACGCAACGTTGAGCACCGTGATTTCCCCGAAGCTTCTCGCCGGATTTCGTTCCTACAACCACAAAACTCAATCCCAAGCCACAAGAAAGCTTCCTAACGTCCATAACAACAATCTAATCCGTCTAACAACAAACAACAAGCAAATCACTGAATTCTCTAGCTTAGATAAGCCATGGTCCTGCACTTACCTGTGCCAAGACGAATCTAAACAATAAACAAGCGAGAACACGCTTCCAGGAAGCTCCTACAGCAATCCCAGCTACAGATCTCCTCAGGAACGCACCAAAACTCCAAGAAATCTCCAAGAACTCTTTCTCCCTTCTCTTTTCGCTCAAAAATGGCCACACACGTATAATGAGACAAAAGGGACGACCCTAAGGGTTTTCTTTTCTTTTCCTTACCAAAACGCAGCGTTTGACTCAAGTCAAAACGCACAGAATTGAGCCAGCATCGATCGATGCTCCTACTGCATCGATCGATGCACATCCTAAACCGGAATTCCGGTTCACGGATGTTACAATTCTCCCCCACCAAAATGGATTCGTCCTCGAATCCCAAGCAACCATCAGCCAAGGACTCCCGTGCAACCGTCTCCACGGCCCGCACTCCTCCGACCGATCTGCAGAAGGTCACCTCTAGGCGATAGACTCACGCTCCAGGCGTCATTTGCTCTCGACTTTTGGACTTTCCTTTTTCTCATAGGCCTAAACCTTGAGTTTCATCGGCTCCTCATCAGATCTAAGTCTGCATGCCAATGCTGGCTTCTCATCGGGCCTAAGCCCGCATGCCATAATATATAAGGAAAAATCCAACTCGTCTCTCGGGTCGTCACCCTACAGCGCGCCTCCGGACCGTCGTCCGAAGTCGATATACCAATCATACTCCAAAGTCACAAAGTATCCGAATATGGCAGTACTAGGAGAACCAAAGTCCTCCAAGATCCGCGCGCAAACGATTCTGAACACGTCTGAGTCCTATCCCTATCCAGGTTTCCCTCCCGTGGCTGGCGTAAAACATCTCAATGTCCTACCAACCACATATCCCCTCACTGGAATACCTCATGACCACACCAGGATCATATACACGCCACAAAGGCCAACAAAATGTCCTAAAGAGGACCGCCACCAAGGCCAAACAAATGTCCTAAAGAGGACCGCCACCAAGGCCAAACAAATGTCCTAAAGAGGACCGCCACCAAGGCACTCTGGCTAAACAGCCCGCCACAAAGGCCATCTGTCCCGAAGGACCGTCACAAAGACACTCTGGCTAAAAAGCCCGCCACAAAGGCCATCTGTCCCGAAGGACCGTCACAAAGACACTCTGGCTAAACAGCCCGCCACAAAGGCCAAACAAATGTCCTAAAAAGGACCGCCACCAAGGCCACACAAATGTCCTAAAGAGGACCGCCACAAAGGCCACACAAATGTCCTAAAGAGGACCGCCACCAAGGCCACACAAATGTCCTAAAGAGGACCGCCACAAAGGCACTCTGGCTAAAAAGCCCGTCACAAAGACCACACATTGTCCAAAAAGACCGCCACACACGGGCACCCTGACTCAAAAGTCCACCACAAAGGCCACAAAAATCCCCCTCCAAGGCTTCCCACCGCTACAATGGACAAATTCTCTCTTCCGAGAAACTTTCCATAAATAGCACTTTCCATTTCTGGAACCTTTCCACTTCGGGAAAACTTATATTTCGGGAAACTTTCCCCAAACCCCGCCTCACGGAAACTTTGTACCCCGAGCACCACCTCATCTTGTTACTGAGTCGCACAACCAACCACCCCAAGCGACCGAGTAACAAGAGAGATGGGCTGGAATACTCCATTCCCGCTCCAGCCACGGATTACAGACGGAACCAGACTAGGCAAGCTCAAGTCGTGGTTGCTTCTCATACCACTTCTTAAACCTTGCCTTCATCCGTGCCTCAGGTTCCCAAGTCTGCTCCTCCACACCATCACAGTCCCAAAGGACTCTCATCAAAGGAATCTTCTTCTTCCAAAGTTCCTTTATCCTCCTCTCGAGAACCCTCACTGGTCTCGCCTCCAAAGTCATGTTAGGCTGAAGATCTTCAGGAATCTTAGCCAACAACTGATCGTCCTCACGGAGACACTTCCGCAACATAGACACATGGAATACCTTGTGGAAAGCACGCATAACCTCAGGTAACTCCAGTCTATATGCCACTGGTCCAACTCACTCAATCACTCTGAACGGACCCATATACCTCGGACTCAACTTAGTCTCAGTCAATGACCTGTTCGGACCCCGCAACATGGCCATCTTGAGGTACACTCTGTCTCCTACCTGAAACTCAAGGTCTATCCTCCTCCTATCAGCATAACTCCTCTGCCTATCCTGAGCCTCTTTCATGTTCAGCTTGAGAACCCGAATCTTCTCTGAGGTCTCCTGAACAAAATCTGCCCCGTACATGCTCCTCTCCCCCACCTGAGTCCAGCATAACGGTGTACGACACGGCCTCCCATACAAAGCCTCATAAGGAGCCATACTGATACTCGCCTGATAGCTATTGTTGTAAGCAAACTCTACCAGGTTCAGGTGATCTGCCCAATGGCCACCCCAATCCAAAACACACATCCTCAGCAAATCCTCCAACGTCTGGATTGTCCTCAGACTGTCCATCTGTCTGGGGATGATAAGCTGTACTCATATGCACCTTCGTGCCCATCTCTGCCTGAAATGCCTGCCAGAACACCGAAGTGAACTTAGAATCCCTGTCAGACACAATGCTCGCTGGCACCCCATGCAATCTGACTATCTCTCTCACATATTTCTTAGCCAAGACCGCTGCTCCATCAGTCTTCTTAATGGCCAGAAAATGTGCTGACTTAGTCAACCGGTCCACAATGACCCAAATAGCATCAAAAGTCCGTGACACTGGCAATCCTACCACAAAATCCATGGTAATCATATCCCACTTCCACTCAGGAATGGGTAAACTCTTCAGTAACCCGCCAGGAACCTGATGCTCAGCCTTCACTAGCTGACACACATCATACTTCGAAACCCAACCCGCTACATCCTTCTTCATCCCGAACCAATGATAGTACCTCTTGAGATCACGGTACATCTTAGTCGCTCATGGATGAATAGACAGCTTGCTCGAATGAGCCTCTCTCAGAATCTCCTGCCTCAACTCCTCATCCTTGGGCACACAAACCCGACCGTGCACCAAGATAGTACCATTATCTGAGACCAGATACTCTGAATCAACATCCTTTGAAGCATTCACCAGCCCCAAATCCTTCTCCTGTGCCAACCGCACCCTACTCCAAAGATCTGCTCTGTCAACTGCTTCCAAACCCAACGGTTCCAGTGAAACAGCACACAAGCTCAATGCACTGATCTCTCCTACTAGAGACATCTCCTGCTCCTGAGCCGAAGCTACCCTCTTCCGACTCAGAGCATCTCGCAACCGTGTTAGCCTTACCAGGATGATAGGCTATCTCCAAATCATAATCCGCCACAAGCTCCATCCACCGCCTCTGCCTCAAATTCAACTCAGGCTGAGTGAATATATACTTTAGGCTCTTATGATCTGTAAACACATGTACTTTTGCACCATAAAGATAAGATCTCCAAATCTTCGGGCAAAAACTACAGCACCCATCTCCAAATCATGAGTAGGATAGTTGCCTTCATGCACCCGCAACTGCCGCGAAGCATAAGCAATCACCTTCCCATGCTGCATCAGAACACACCCCAAACCCACTCTAGATGCATCTGTATAAACCACATAGGGTTCTCCCAGCTCAGGCAAAGCCAACACTGGCGCAGTAGTCAACATCTCCTTCAGGCTTGCAAAGCCTTCCTCACACTCTTCGACCAGACAAAAGGAACATCCTTCCCTGTCAACTTAGTCATAGGACGTGCTCGCTTGCAAACCCCTACACAAATCTCCTGTAATAACCTGCCAACCCAAGAAAACTTCGATCTCTGTGGCATTCTGCGGTCTAGGCCAATCTCGATAGCCTGAATCTTCTCTGGATCCACAGAAACCCTCTCTGCAGAAACAATGTGACCTAGAAAGCCCATCTCCCGCTGCCAAAAACTACACTTGCTCAGCTTAGCAAACAACTTCTGCTCCCGCAGCTTCTCCATAACTGCCCTCAAATACACTGCATGCTCCTCGGGACTCTTAGAATAAACCAGGATATCGTCGATGAAAATGATGACAGACACATCCAGAAACTCCTGAAACACGCTGTTCATCAATCTCATAAACGCTGCTGGTGCGTTAGTCAACCCGAAAGGCATCACCACAAACTCATAATGCCCATACCTCGTCCTGAAAGCAGTCTTCCTCACATCTGCCTCATCTATCGGTATCTGATGATAACCCGACGCCAGATCCACCTTAGAGAACCAAGTAGCACCCCTCAGCTGATCCAACAACTCATCGACCCTAGGAAAGGGATACTTGTTCTTCACAGTAACCCGGTTCAAACCTCGATAATCGATACACAACCTGAAGCTCCCATCCTTCTTCTTCACAAACAACACCGGTGCTCCCCACGGTGATACACTAGGACGGATGAAACCCTTACTCAAAAGATCCTCTAGCTGCTTCTTCAGCTCTGCCATCTCTGCTGGAGCCATTCTGTAAGGAGCCTTGGATAACGGTGTCGTCCCTGGTTCCAGTTCAATGGTGAAAGGATCCGACCGAGATGGTGGTAATCCCTGCAAAGACTGAAACACATCCTCAAACTCCTCTACTACCGGAATACCGCTAACCGTAGACTTCCCCACTGACTCTGGCATAGATATAGTGACTAGATAAGCCTCACGGCCCTTCTCGATCATCTTCCCAGCCTGAATAGCTGAGATCACGAGACTCCCCGAAGTCGGTCTAATTCCCTGAAAAACCAACTTCTCTCCGGACGCTCAAACTCCACTCTACCCCGATGGCAATCCAAATGCAGCATATGCCGATGCAACCAATCCATCCCGAGAATAACATCATACAACTCCACTGGACTGATAAGCAAATCCGCTGACCACGACTCTCCTGCGATCTGAATATCAACCCTCTAGCTCGTCCAATAACTCTCAGGAACTTGCCCCCAGCAACTCGACAACTCCTGTACGCTCCCCGGGCCCTCGATTCCCGCACACTCTGCACACTCCGGCGTAATGAAGCTATGAGAAGCTCCAGAATCAAACATAACGGGACTTAAACCCGCCCACCAACAAGGTCCCTACACAAACCTCATGTATTGAGAACCTAACACTTTATCATAGGAAAACATAAAATCTAAACCTACTATAAATTCACAAAGATTAAGTACTAGAAATTATACTGTGATCGCCCGACACTGGTTCCACCAGTCTCTGCTGTCGTGTAAGCACGTGGCGTCTGCTCAATCCGTGCCACCTGCTGACCTCCAGCTGCACCTGCTGCAATGCTGCCACGGCTACCGGCTGCAACTTGGGACAGAAAGGCCTGATGTGCCCTGCCTCCCTACAATGATAACATACCCGAGGCCCTGCCGTCGGAGCACTCCTCTTGGGACAACTAGCAACCTTGTGATCCTTGCTCCCACAACCGAAGCAACCCGCACCACTCGGCTTCTGCGTAGCCTCCCACTTCCTCTTTGTTCCCTGAGCATGCCTACCGCCCCTGCTGGAACCACCCTGCTGCTGAGCCTTACCAGGCTGAGCTACTGGAGTAACCGACACTGACTGTGCCCGGATATCCTCCTCAATCTCTGCTGCTGTCTCAACCAGCTCTGCACGCGTAGCATAAGACCTCCCTCTACAGTGAACTCTCAAATCATCACGTAGAGCCCTCAAAAACCTCCTGATCTGAGCCTCCTCTGGCTCCATAGCCCGACCCCCATAAAAAAGAAGTCGACTGAACTCCAAATCCAGCTCCCGCACTGACCGTGTCCCCTGAGACAACTGAAGGAACTGCACCTCCAAACGATCCAATGCCTCTCTAGGAAAATACTTGCGGTTGAACTCCAAAACGAAGTCAGCCCAAGTCATCTCCCGTTGCACCCTCCTAGCAGCCACAAATCTCCACCACAACTCAGCATCACCACTCAAAAAGTAGACCCTTATGTCCACCAGAACTCCTCAGGACATCTCGAGTGTGGAAGTTACGTTCCACTCTCATCCTCCACGCATCCGCAGCAGTAGGATCTACACCTCCTGAAAACTGCTCAGTGCGCAACCGACCCATCTCTGTCAACATGCTGAGATAACGAGCATGGACTCCCACATCCGCAGCCACTGGCTGCCGCTCCTCCGCCACAACTGGTGGCACTACCTGAGCCCGAGCCGGCACCACTGGTGGTAACCGCTCTAATACCTGTGCTAGCAAAGCCACAATGTCAACACCATGAACTCCTCCCGCTGGGGCTCCCACACCCGGGACCCTAGCATCACCGGCCACTGGAGCATCAACACCGCCCCCTCCGGCCACACTCACTGAATCCCCCGGCACTCCCTGCGACTCGCCAACACCCTCAGCTGTCACACTCTGGTCCTCGATCTCACTAACCATTGGGGCTCTGCCCCTACCACGACCACGTCCGCGACCACGACCGCGTCCACGACCTCGACCAGCAACAGCATCCTCTCTAACCATCTGCACTACCATGAACAGAAGGCTAAGCAAACTATTACTATTTAACACAGAAATAGAAACTCACCGTGGAATCACCAATAGGCTCGAAGAGGATGTTCTAGGACTCCATGCCACACACAATTGACTAACTCACATAATCAATCAAGACATGCAATCCCAAACATCTACAGCACAAAGCCTAGTGAACCCAAACCTAGAACCGTAAGGGCTCTGATACCAAAATGAAACGACCGACCTTTTTTTTTAATAAACAATAAATAATAAATAATATAAACTACAACTAGTGGTCCCATACCCACTAGTCCCCTAACCACAAACACATTCAACAGTGGAACACAAGACCAATATCCAAATATAATCCAATAATAAAATAATATAATAGCCATCATTAATTCCAATCCTAACCAATGTTCCCAAACAACATAATCCAAATAACCAGCAATCCTAACAATGCTCTAAGACTCAACTCTAGCAACCTAACAATGCCAGATCAACAATCAACCGAGTCCCTAGAACATCCTCCTCTTCATTGCCTAGATTCCACGATCACACTTTGCCTTTACCTGCACCACAAACACATATTGCAATGCATGAGTATTTTACAAACACTCAGTAAGGCAATCCTCCCATCTACTGGGCTATACACACAAGCAATAGAGTATCAGTAATCTTCACACAACAATCAACACACGACAATAACAAAACAGGACGTAGCATCGACCGATGCCACACTTGCATTGATCGATGCCAAATGGAGAAGCATCGATCGATACAGAAGCTGCATCAATCGATGCAAGTGTAACTTGCATCGACCGATACCCAGTCTGCATCGACCAACGCATGCTCGACGCACACGAGAAACCCTAAAGTTCATCGCGCCGTCCTCGCACTTGCATCGATCGACGCAACGTCGAGCACCGTGATTTCTCCGAAGCTTCTCGCCGGATTTCGTTCCTACAACCACAAAACTCAATCCCAAGCCACAAGAAAGCTTCCTAACGTCCATAACAACAATCTAATCCGTCTAACAACAAACAACAAGCAAATCACTGAATTCTCTAGCTTAGATAAGCCATGGTCCTGCACTTACCTGTGCCAAGACGAATCTAAACAATAAACAAGCGAGAACACGCTTCCAGGAAGCTCCTACAGCAATCCCAGCTACAGATCTCCTCTGGAACGCACCAAAACTCCAAGAAATCTCCAAGAACTCTTTCTCCCTTCTCTTTTCGCTCAAAACGGCCACACACGTATAATGAGACAAAAGGGATGACCCTAAGGGTTTTCTTTTCTTTTCCTTACCAAAACGCAGCGTTTGACTCAAGTCAAAACGCACAGAATTGAGCCAGCATCGATCGATGCTCCTACTGCATCGATCGATGCACATCCTAAACCGGAATTCCGGTTCACGGATGTTACAGATTGTGACCTCGAAACCAAGTTCACTACGAAAAGACCGTGCTGAGGGAGAGCGCGCTTAACTGAAATAAGAAATGTCTCTTCGATAAACTCAGATGCAGGACAGGTTAAACCCCCACTGCAGACAAAGATCAATAATAGTAGGAGAAATTTGATTACAACAAAAATAAAATATTTGTTTTAAAAATATTAATAATATAAAAATTACAAAAATTATAAAAAATTACAAAAATTATAAAAAATTACAAAGTTTTTTAAAATAATTATATGGAGATTATATATATATATATATATGTATATTTCATAAAATTTGAAATTATAATATTATTTACTTATTTTTAATTTTAAGTTATTAATTCTACAAGAAAATAGAAATACAGATTAAAAAAAATATGTTGTTAATTATTAAATCTAAATTTTGAAAATACTCACTTCTATATAAACATCAGTCGTCTCATATTTTTCATCTAACAAAATAATTTATTCGAAAACACTGCATTCAACTTTGTTTAATTGAGAAATTTTTTAATGAGATGGTAAATTTTTCTTTTTTTTTTTTGTTTAAACCAAAATGTTCTCCTACTTTCTCATTTTTCAGTTGGGAATAGGTAAGATTAACATGTTGACCCAAAAAAAGATTAATATATGCGTGTTCGTTTCCTAGTACTATATTTTAAAATTTATTATAGTATTTTTATATTGTATTGTTTAGTTTATATTTTGATCTTTGAATTATTTGGGATTCATATATTAACATGCTTATAGTTTTCTATTATTTTTTTATTTATGTAAAATTAATTTTCTTCTAATTTCTTAACCTTGATTGGTTGGTCATAAACCTTTTTTGGCAAACATAATTGTTACCATTATTTATTTAATCCCAAAGGGAGATAACGAGTAGAAGCTCATCAACCTAATGGATGAATAAAATAGGCTAATCAAACACAGACTTACAACAAATATAGATAGATAGATTAGAAAAAAAACATAAATCGTTGTTGATAGATTCATAGGAGTCTGAAGACTGTGACATCCTTGTTTGCTTAAAGGTTTAAAAGAATTGATTTGGCCACCTTTGTCACCAAAATGCACTTATCTTTTTGGTCAAGGGTCCTGAGAGAAATTCATGATGGGTGACCTTGCCTTCCTGGAAGTGATTGTCGGAACTGTGCGAGCGAGGACAAAACACAGGAAATGATCATTTGTTGATTTGTAGGATCGGTAAACAAGTTTTTAAAACCTCCCAAACGTAACAAACCGGCCATCAAATATGGATGGATCCACGCGCCGGGAATATATGGAGGGCTCACTTAGTATGGTGGCGGTTGGGGCATTACAGAGACAAAGGCTACATCATGGTGTGTCAAAGACACTTCCACGAAGACATTGGGAAATTTAACATTAGTTACTATCAAAAGATTTTGTGACGTTAGAAAAATGTTTTTACTTTCATTGGTTGTCGGAGCAAGCCATTTTGAGATAGCAAAAATACGTGAATAGTTATCTCCATACAGGACGAGGGCAGAGCCGAGGTTCTCTCTATGGTGGAGAAGGTTGGACACAAGGCTATCTCCCCAAGGGAGGAAGGTGGAGGAAGTTGGATGCAAGGTTATCTCCCTAATGGAGGAAGGCAGAGCCAAGGTTCTCCCCATGGTGGAGGAGGTTGGACGCAAGGTTCTCTCCATAAGAGGAGGGCGGAGCCGAGGTTTTCTCCATAGTGATCATACATTATTGTGATAATATATCATTGATCAGTATACTATGTAATATATTTTTAGCTACATCATGGTGTGCCAAAGAAACTTTAACAAATATATTAGAAAATTTAACATTAGTAACTATCAAAAGATTTTGTGACGTTAGAAAAGGGTCATTAGTTTCATTGGTTGTCGGAGCAAACTATTTTGAGATAGCTAAAAGAAGTGAACATGTTCTCTCCACACATGAGGAGAAGATAACCGAGGTTTTCTTTATGGTGGAAGAGGTTGGACGCAAGGTTATTTCTCCAAGGGAGGAATGTGGAGAAGGTTGGACGAAAAATTATCTCCCCAAGAGAGGAAGGTGGAGCCAAATTTTTCTCCATGGTCGAGGAGGTTGGAAGGCAACATTCTTTCCATAAGTGAGGAAGGCGGAGCCGAGGTTCTCTCCATGGTTGGTCATACACTATTGTGATGATACATCATTGATTAGTATACTATATAATATATTTTTTATTTGAAATGTTTTTGGAGCCAATAATTTTATTAATTAAAAAAACTATGTAAAAGTGAAAGTAAAAAGACAGAATAGTAGTCTTAATGTGTTCATATAGACATTTTCTAGGTGGTGGTAAATGATATATCTGTAACATAGAATATATTTAGGTGTAAGAAATACGCTTTTAATTGTAACATACATAAAAGATTTGTAAACGGATATAAATCAGTATAATATAACAAAAATAAAATTTATAAATAATATATACTATATTTTAATATATTTTTGTTAAATTTAATTTTATTTACAAAACTTTAAACCCGCACATCGAGTGGATCCTTAACTAGTAATATTTATAAATGGAGATGATAAGCTAACAAATTTAGACACTACAAAATTTATTTAAGGCTATATATTAATAATTTAATTGTACTCACTTGTGAAAAAAACATTCATTAACTTAAAGTAATGATGAGTATCCATAGCCGGCCTATGGACCCAAGCCAATGAAGCATCAGCTTGCGGTCGTATTATATACAAAATTCGGCCCTCTTTCTACCAAAGTTTATTTGGTCTAGTGGCATTAGGAGTATTAGTGAAGACTCACTCAGAATGACTTCGAAACGCCTTTAGCTCATTTTCTTTTATTTTTTTTGTCTTTGTTTAAATAAATATTAAAAAGATATATATTATTGCATACAATCACAAAAATTCAGCCTATTTTTTAAATTTGATTGTGGCCCTTGGAAATTTAGCGACGGCTCTGTGAGTATCTTAATATTATGAATGAGTCAATCCAAAGAAAAATGAAACACGTTCAAAGATTAGAAAAAGTGTGCATGGTTACTATATATGAAAAATAATTGGGTTCACCCCTAGGGGTGAACCTCTCCATTTACCCCCTCTTTTCTCAGCCAATTAGAATCTTCCATCTAATATTTCATTTAAAAAATAAATCAAAATTAAATTAAAAAACAACCCAAATTTAGGAAACAAATTCTGTATACGTTTAATTAAGGAAAATTAAATATTTGGCTTGGTTTAGTTTTTAGTAGAATTATATGTCGGTTTGGGTTTACAAATGAAGTGGTTAGGGTTTAGATTTTACAATTAAAACGAAATTATATGTCAGTTTTGGGTTTACAAATGAGGTGGTTAGAGTTTAGATTTTACAATTAGAACAAAATTATATGTCGGTTTGGGTTCACATATGAGATGGTTAGGGTTTAGATTTTACAAGTAGAACAAAATTATATGTCGGTTTGGGTTCATAAATGAGATGTTAGGGTTTAGATTTCATATATGTCGGTTTGGGTTTATTAAAAAGTGGTTTAAATTTTAAATTTTGTAATATGTATACAGATTTTTATTTCCTAATTTAATAAGGGGTGAATGGAGAGGTTCACCCCTAGGGGTGAACCCAAGTATTGTTCACTATATATTTAACACTAGATTATGAAGTTGAAGCCGATCGTATAGCACATTTGCAACTGATAATGCTTATCTTATTATATAAAGTTTGATGTCAAAGTTACTCATTAATAAGATTGTAACACGTGTCAAATATATTGATTAGATGTTGTAAGTGTCAAAAATTTTGTTTTTTTATAAACGTAGTAGGACAGCTAATTATATTTACAGAATTTTACATGTTTATATTTCAAAAAGTTTATTTTTTAAAATCAAAAAAGAAAACTAACAAAATCAATATATTTTCCATTGATGCTAATTATGTTATACATGTGTTTTCAATAAAATTTGACATGTGTAAGCAAAAGCTTATTTATTAAGCATGTATATTAATCAATAAATAATGAATAACAAAGTTAAAAAGAATAATATAAGTTATTTAACATAATTTTTGTCGGATATAAATTGTATTTATTGTTGTAATATAAAATTTTATAGTAAGTAAGAACACAAAACCTTGAAAAAAATAGAAAAAAGAGTTTCTAGGAATGAATTTTTGGTTAGTTGATGAAAATTGACAAAAGTATTACTTATGAAATTATGACATATAGAAAAATATTATTTAGGATATTTTTGGATTTCCTAAAATTTTGTGGATGTTAAATGAAAACTTTTACTGATTATTTTTATTGTTAAATTTAAAATACTAACTAATATACATATTATCTCATATGATGCTCATATTATTTAATTTTAATTATAATTTTAACTCTAATCCATGAAGAAGTAAATTATGGTTTTACGATGAAATAGATAGTTAAATGTGATTACTAACTGAATGTCTGACGATGACATTTACTTTAGATTAAAAAATTTTCAAATATTATGTATCATTTAAAAAAAAATCATTTAAGAATATTAGTAATATTTTTTATGTTTGATTTTATAATTTCAACAAATGTATTTTTGTAATGCATATGTTAAACTATAATATAATTCAAAATATAGGAATGAATCTTCAGTTATTTGATGAGAATGTTTCTATATCATTATATATGTTTTTATTTTATAAATTTCACTCATTTAAATTTGATTATGACATGAGGTAAAATTAGTACTTATGAGATAACAACATAACAAATATATAGTAAATAATGTTGATACAGTTTTTTTGCGAATTATATTTTTTAGTTTTTATTTTTATTTTCAATTCTTACTAAGATATAGATTTGATATAATGTATTAATTGTGTTTGATATTAATTATTTAGTTATATGCATTAAGATGAAATGTATAATTAAACTTAAAATATGGTTTATTATGATTGTATAGATATTTAAATGGTACTCCCTGTCCTATAAGAATTTTTGGGTAAAAAAACAAAGATTAATAAACAAGAAATATTATGTCATTTATAAAATTTCAACCAATAGGAAAATATACTGCATATTTCAAATAGTCATCAATTATTATATCAATAAAAATTGTACATAAAAATTTGAGAAAATATTATGAAATAGAGGAAAAAAACTTAAAACTCTTATATAATGGAACTGAAAGAGTATTAAAATGAAATATGAGAGGTTCATATTCAATATTAAAATGTCACAAGATAAAATCTACAAACATGTATATTACTACTTAACTATTTTCAATTTTTTTTTTAATTTTTACCCGCGTAATAACGCGGAACTTATCTAGTACTTGTATATCTTAGTATATAAAGTTGGGTTTTGAAAGTTAGAGATTAACAAGATTTTGACATGTGTCAACTTATCAATCTCAGATTTTGACATATGTAAATTTTAAAAGAAGAATTTGATTACAACATAAATAAAATATTTTGTTTAAAAAAATATTAATAATGTAAAAGATAATTATCAAAAATTACAGAATTTATTTAAAAATACAAAGTTTTTTAAAATAATTATAAGGAAATTATATATATATATATCATAAAATTCAAAATATATATATATATATATATATATATCATAAAATTCAAAATTATAATATTCTTTCCTTATTTTTAATTTTAAGTTACAAAAAATAGAAAAAGGTATTAAGGAAAATGTGCAGTTAATTATTAATTCTAAATTTTGTAAATACTCACCTTTATATAAACACTAGATGAGGACCCGTCCGATGTGCGGGTTTAAAATTTTATAAATTAAACTAAATTTAACAAAAATATATTAAAATTTGTTGTATATTATTTTTAAATTTTATTTTGTTATAATAAACTGATTTATATCCATTTACAAATCTTTTAAGTATATAACTTTTAAAAGTGTGGTTTTTTACACCTAAGTATAATCTGTGTTACAAATATATTCTTTATCACCACCTAGAAAATGTCTATATGAACACATTAAGCCAACTATTTCACTTTCACTTCTGTATAGTTTTTTAATTACTAAAATTGTTGGCCCAAACAATATTTTGAATAAAAATATATTACATAATATACTAATCAATGATGTATCATCACAATAATGTATGACCACCATGGAGAGAACCTTGCGTCCAACCTCCTCCACCTTCCTCTTTTGGTGAGATAACATTGTGTCCAACCTTCTCCACCATAGAGAGAACCTCGGATCTGCCCTCCACCTGTGTGGAGAGAACATGATCACATCTTTTTGCTATCTCAAAATGGCTTGCTCCGACAACCAATGAAATTAAAAACCTTTTTCTAACGTCACAAAATCTTTTGATAGTAACTAATATTAAATTTCCCTATGTGTTCATAGAAGTGTCTTTGACACACCATGATGTAGCATCTGTCTCTGTAACGCCTCAACCGCCACCTTGCTTAGTGAGCCCATGTCTACTCTCAGTTCATGACCCACCTTCCTAAGTTGCCCTTACATATATTCCCGGCCCGTGGACCGACCCATATTCGATGGGCGGTTTGTTACGTCTGAGAGGCTTTAAAAATATGTTTATAGATCATCTCATATTTAAATAAATTTATTGAAAAACACTGCTTTCACTTTGTTTAATTGGGAAAAAAAATTTAATGGGAAGGTAAATTTTTCTTATTTTTAAAAACCAAAATTTTCTCCTACTTACTCATTTTTCAGCTGGGAATAGGTAAGATTAACTTGTTGACCAAAAAAGAAGATTAATATATACGTCTTCTTTTCCTAATACTGTATTTTAAAATTTATTGTAATATTTTTAGATTGTTTTATTTAATTTATATTTTCATCTTTGAATTATTTGGGATTCATATATTATCATGCTTCTATTGTTTTTTTAATTATGTCAAATTAATTTTCTTCTAATTTCTCAACCTTGATTGGTTGGTCATAAACCCTTCTTTTTTCTTTTAGCAAACATAATTGTTACCATCATTCATTCAATCATAAAGGGAGATAATGAGTAGAAGCTCATCAACCTAATGGATGTATACAATAGACTAATCAAACACAAGCTTACAACAAACATAGATAGATAGATTGGAAAAACATATATTGTTGTTGATAGATCCATAGGAGCTCAAAGACTGTGACACATTGGTTTGCGGAAATGTTTAAAATAATTGATTTGGCCACATATGTCACCAAAATGCACTTATTTTTCGGTCAAGGGTCATGAGAAAACTTCATGATGGTGATTGTTACCCATTCACCTTAAGTTGTACTACTACTAATACAAGCTGGTATGTTGCAAATATATGTATTTGTCTTTTTTCAATATCTTACATGTTACAAACACACTGCTTAATCTTACAAATATTGGACCAGAAACACAACACACAAATTATTTAAGTCCACAACTAAACTTGCGTTTTTCCTGGGGCATCCAAAGTTGAAACATATCAGAATATGTTTATTCATCACAAACTCTTTGATTTGTCGTTTAACCTTAAGTTATGCAACTATAAATGTGTATTGAAAATAGGAGGAGGTTGGACGAAAGGTTATCTTCCCAAGGGAGAAAATCGGAGCCAAGGTTCTCTCCATGGTGGTCATATATTATTCTGATGTTTAGTTAGTTCGGACGTTACATGACAAAACCAGTAATTTACAGCACAATAAAAGTTTTTAAAGCCTCCCAGATGTAACAAACCGACCATCAAATATAGGTGGGTCCATGGGCCATGAATAGATTTATGCCCCACGTAGGAAGGTGGGCCCATGGACTGAGAGTGGACATGGGCTCACTAAGCACAATGGCGGTTGAGGCGTTGCATAGACAGAAGCTATATTATGGTGTGTCAAAGACACTTCCACGAATACATTGCAAAATTTAACATTAGTTACTATCAAAAGATTATTTGACGTTAGAATTTTTTTTTTACTTTCATTAGTTGTCAGAGCAAGCCATTTTGAGATAGCAAAAAGACGTGAACATGCTCTCTCCACACAGGAGGAGGTTCTCTCTATGGTGGAGAATGTTGGACACAAGGTTATCTCCCAAGGGAGGAAGGTGGAGGAGATTTAACGCAAGGTTATCTCTCCAAGGGAGGAAAGCGGAATTAAGGTTCTTTATATGGTGGAGGAGGTTGTACGCAAGGTTCTCTCCATAAGGGATGAGGGCGGAACCAAGGTTTTCTCCATGGTGGTCATACATTATCGTGATGATACATCATTGATTAGTATATTATGTAATATATTTTTTATTCAAAATATTTTTTGAGCCAACAATTTTAGTAATTAAAAAATGCAGAAGTGAAAGTAAAATAGTTGGCTTAATATATTCATATAGACATTTTCTAAGTGGTGATAAAGAATATATTTGTGATTTAGAGTATATTTAGGTGTAAAAAAATACACTTTTAATAGTAACATAATTTGTAAATGGATATAAATCAGTGTATTATAACAAAAATAATCTCCTTTATAATAAAACGGAAGTACACAACATTGTTTTGTAGACTATATGATTTTAATAAGTGGTTACAAATAGTTTATACATTAATTAAATGAATAGATTAATTGGTTTACAGGTTAAATAGTGGGTGCAACATTAATTGTTTCCAAAAATCTTAAAGGATATTCCAAATTGATAGATTAAATTGGTTACCGAAAGTCTTATTAAGGAAATTCCAAATTGATAAATTAATCGGTTACATGATTAATAGTCGGTTCAACCAAAATTTATTTTTGGAAGTACATTGTTTCCAAAAATCTTATAGAGAATCAAGCAATTTTTTTTTTCGAAATCACATTGTTTACAAAGTTTTAAAGAGAATATTTCAAATTTATTTGTGGCAGATTTTTTGCTAGAGCATATTTTTAACCAACTTATTAGAGATATAAAAATATATATTATGAAGCATAAAAAAGAAATAAAATCTTCAGTTAAAAATAAGTTCTTAATGAGAATCTTCCAAACTTTCAATATAAAATCATCCAATTCTTCTTTCATCATTATCGACATTGCTCATATTCATACCGAAAATACTCCAAAATTAAATAGAAATGACAATTATTTCTCAGTTTACCATGCTAAACCGTCTCAAATCTAATATTTTATCCAAAAAAATATCAAAAACAATTATATAAATTATTTGTTTAATATATATAAAGAATTTCAACCCGTGCTTTAGCACGGGTACTAATATAGTATTTATAAATAACGTACAACAAATTATAATATATTTCTGTTAAATTAATTTAATTTATAAAACTTAAAACCCGCACATCGGACGGGTTCTCATCTAGTATATAAATAAAGAAAAGCTTTTTGGAATCTAGAGCTGTCTACAATCGATAGTGAAATATAACATTCATTGTTGCAGACTTTGTTGGAGATCCTGGAGCTGTCTACAATTGATATGTTCTTGTAACTTAACTGTCTTAATTCTTAGCTGTAAGGATATTCAATCTCGGCTTATTATGGATTTTGCCATCTCTGTTGAATAATTTTTCAGGTTCCATCAAACTAAACTTGTGTTTGTCATTGTTAAAAAGAACATATCTTATACTCTTATGCGTTTTCCATTGTTGAAGAACAGAGCTTTTGCTCTTATGTGTTTCTCATTGCTAAAGAGGTGAACTTCTACTCTTAATCTCCTTTGTTGTGAATCAGTTCGAAAGCTATGGGAGCGGCGTGGATGTAAGGTCTCTAACCTGTAGATACAACATTAGTTCTGAAATTTTATTGTTTTAAAAAACGCTTTCTCCTACAGAGCATATATGTAGCATGCAAGTTTAGCTTTAGCAGAAAAATTTGAGGAAACACTGAAGATACACCCTCCGACAAAACTAATAAAATCATGAACAGATAAAAGATTTGGCGATATGCTGCAAGCTTTTAATCCAAGACCAAAAAGAGCTTAATTCCATTTGAGTTTATTATACGAAATTGTAAACTGAGTGAGAGATTCACAAACTTGTGATCTTGTTATTACAACAGAAGTGAAAAAAAACATTTGTCTTGAAAGTTTGATCTTCACACAACTCCTCTGCCATCTGCTATCTGCTGTAGTAAACAAGTTGTTAGAAATGGTTTTTGACTACAAAACTTAAAAGACAACATAAACATTGAAACAACCCTTCCCGTTTTTTTTTTTTTTTTTTTACCTTAATTTACTAGTGGTCCCATACCCACTAACACCCTAACACCAAACAATAACTGCAGATAACCAAATAGAAATAAACTCCATTAAACCAAAAGAATCTCAACAACAATAAACCAATAACATCAATCAAATAAAGAAACAACCAACAACTAACATCCTACAATGTTCCATTGACTTAATCTAGCAACCTAACAATAGCTAGACCACAATCAATCAAGCCTCTAGAACATCCTCCTCCTCATCGCCTTTGATTCCACGATCACACTTTTCCTTTACCTGCACACCACAAACAACAATTGATATGCGTAAGTATTATCACAAATACTTAGTGAGGCCATCCTCCCATCTACTGGGTTATACACACAAGCAGATGAGACCCTCAAGTTCAAGCAAAACAAACAACACACAATAATACATCAAACCAGGAAAAACAAGTCTCGGATAAGACTAGTGTCGACCGATGCCACACGGTGTCGATCGATGCTTCAAGAACAAGTGCCGACCAATGCTCCTCGAAAGTGGTATCGATCGATGCCTCCTCTGCAGACACGATCTGCGCGAAAACTCCACGACGAACTCCGACCCAATTCAACCCAAAATCGACTCCGATCATGTCTAATCATCTCGGGATTCACTAGAAATCATACAAACAACGAACCCAAGCAACAGAACAACACAAACAACAAGGAATCACACAAAACAAGAGGAATCTCATGCTTAGATCAACCATGGTCAAGCACTCACCTCAAGAACAGGAAGAAAGGATTGAAAAACGTGGAAAACAACACCTCCAAAGGCTCCTCCTTCGTTTCCAGCAACAGCTAACCCTCCTACAGCTTTAGATCTCTCCAAAATCTCCAAGAACAAGCCCAGAAAAAGTCACAAAAACGTTTTCTCTCTTTTCTCTCTTTCTTTCTCTCCAAAAACACAAAACGGCGACAACAATGAGACTCCCAAAACCCTTAATTCGTCCCTTAACACCCTAAATGCGATTTAGGGATTTTAATCAAACCAAACCGAACCAATTCGGCAATTAATCAAACCCGACCAAACCGGAAAATCATGGTGTCGATCGATGCTCCTCCAAGGGTGTCGATCGGCACCCACACCAAAAATACACAATTTGGTTCGCGGGCGTTACAATTCTCCCCCACCAATATGGATTCGTCCCCGAATCCCGCAATACCGTCCATCTGCCAAGGACCTCCGTGCCACCGTCAACACGGCCCGCACGTCCCCAGACCGGACTAAACACCATCAGTCAAGGTTTCCCGTGCCACTGTCGCAACAGCCCGCACACCTCCGACTGACCCTCGAGGTCTCCCTCTAGCCCATATACTCGCATCATAACACTATTTGCTCACAACTCAGTGTTTCCCCCGTCCGTGGTCGCAACCAACGAATCATGCCGGCTCGCTATCAGGCCAACCGCCTTAAGCTACGGCATCCAGGAAGTCACTCACACACACTCCCCCCGCTCTCGGGTCGCAACCCTAGAGACATAGCGGCTCACTGCCGAGCCTCGGCTCACAGCTACGGTATCCAGGGAGTCTCACATATCCCGCTCTCGGGTCGTCACCCTCAAGAGCGCTCTCGGATCGTCATCCGAAGCAACATACCACTCCCACTCTCTGGCCACAAAGTCCATCGAGCTATCGGTATCACGTGAGTTGGGCCCACACGGCCTAGAGCAAAACAAATACTGACGCTAACGAGTATCTTCCGGCTAGATCTACCTCAATATTTCGACAAAACTTTCCTTCATAGAAAACTTTCTAATTCTGGAAACTTTCCTTTTGTGGAAACTTTCTATTTATGGAAACTTTCCAAAAATAGAAACCCAAGCTAATTCTCTTTTCCCATGACAATCACAGTCAAAACATAAGAAAAATACTCATCTTATTAATCCCAAAATGTCACAATCGTTACAACTCAACGAAAATACAACAGGAAACAAAAATACAACAACTGGAGCCATCAACCCGCATCCCGAGCACCACCTCATCTTGATACTTAGTCGCACAACCAACCACCCCTAAGCGACCAAAAATCAAGAGAGATGGGCTGGAATACTCCGTACCCGCTCCAGCCACGGACTACAACTCGGACCCGGCTAGACAAGCTCAAGCGGTCTGCTTCTCAAACCACTTCTTAAACCTTGCCTTCATCCTCGCCTCGGGCTCCCAAGTCTGCTCCTCTACTCCGTCACAGTCCCACAGGACTCTCATCAAAGGAATCTTCTTCTTCCGAAGTTCCTTGACTCTCCTCTCGAGCACCCTCAATGGTCTCGCCTCCAAAGTCATGTTAGGCTGAAGATCCTCAGGAATCTTAGCCAACAACTGATCACCCTCGTGAAGACACTTCCTCAGCATCGACACATGAAATACCTTGTGGAACGCACGCATAACCTCAGGCAACTCCAGCCTATATGCCACTGGTCCCACCCGCTCAACCACTCTGAACGGACCCATGTACCTCGGACTCAACTTAGTCTCTGTCAATGACCTGTTCGGACCCCGCAACATGGCCATCTTGAGGTACACTCTATCCCCAACCTGAAACTCAAGATCCTTTCTCCTCCTATCAGCATAACTCTTCTGCCGATCCTGAGCCTCCTTCATGTTCAGTCTCAAAACCCGTATCTTCTCCGAGGTCTCCTGAACAAAATCTGCACCAAAGATGCTCCTCTCCCCCACCTGAGTCCAACATAACGGTGTACGACACGGCCTCCCATACAAAGCCTCATAAGGAGCCATCCCAATACTAGCCTGGTAGCTGTTGTTATAAGCAAACTCCACCAAGCTCAAGTGATCTGCCCAATGACCACCCCAATCCAGCACACACATCCTCAACAAATCCTCCAAAATCTGGATCGTCCTCTCTGACTGACCGTCCGTCTGAGGATGATAGGCTGTACTCATATGCACCTTCGTGCCCATCTCTGCCTGAAACGCCCTCCAGAACACCGAAGTGAACTTGGAATCTCTATCAGACACAATACTAGCTATCACACCATGCAATCTGACTATCTCCCTCACATACTTCCTGGCCAAAACCGCTGCTCCATCAGTTTTCTTGATGGCAAGAAAATGTGCAGACTTAGTCAAACGGTCCACAATGACCTAAATAGCATCAAACGTCCTCGACACAGGCAAACCTACCACGAAGTCCATCGTGATCAAATCCCACTTCCACTCAGGAATAGGCAAACTCTGCAATAAACCACCAGGAACCTGATGCTCTGCCTTCACCAGCTGACAAGTATCACACTTCGCCACCCAGTCGGCCACGTCCTTCTTCATCCCGACCCAGTGATAATACCGCTTGAGGTCACGGTACATCTTGGTCGCCCCGGGATGAATAGAGAACTTGCTCGAATGAGCCTCTCTCAGAATCTCCTGCCTCAAATCCTCACCCTTGGGCACACAGATCCGACCATGCACAAGGATAGTACCATTAGCAGAAACCTGATACTCTGCACCCGCAGCCTTAGAGGCGTTCATCAGCCCTCATCACCCCGAGCTAACCTCACTCTGCTCAACAAATCCGCTCTATCAGCTGCCTCCAAACCCAAAGGTTCCTGTGAGATAGCACACAAACTCAATGCACTGATCTCACCTACCAATGCCTCCATATCCTGCTCCTGAGCCGAAGCCACCCGCTTCCGACTCAAGGCATCTGCAACCAAATTAGCTTTACCAGGATGGTAAGCTATATCCAGATCATAATCTGCTACTAACTCCATCCAACGTCTCTGCCTCAAATTCAGCTCAGGCTGAGTGAAAATGTACTTCAGACTCTTGTGATCTGTAAACACCTGCACCTTCCCACCATACAGATAGGATCTCCAAATCTTAAGAGCAAAGATCACTGCTGCCATCTCCGAATCATGAGTAGGATAATTAGCTTCATGCTTCCGCAACTGCCGCGAAGCATAGGCTATAACCTTCCCCTGCTGCATAAGTACACAACCCAACCCCACTCTAGAAGCGTCTGTATACACAACATAAGGCTCATCCTGCTCAGGCAGTGCTAACACCGGCGTGGTAGTCAACATCTGCTTGAGACTTGCAAAACTTGCCTCACACTCTGGCGACCATACAAATGGAACATCCTTCCCTGTAAGCTTAGTCATCGGCTGTGCCATACTCGCAAAACCCCGAACAAACCTCCTGTAGTAACCTGCTAACCCCAGGAAACTCCGAATCTCAGTGGCACTCTGCGGCCTCGGCCACTCCCTGATGGACTGAATCTTCTCTGGATCCACTGAAACTCCCTCTGCAGAGACAATGTGTCCTAAGAACCCCATCTCACGCTGCCAGAAACTGCACTTGCTCAGCTTAGCAAACAACTTCTGCTCCCTCAGCTTCTCCAACACTGCTCTCAGATGTACTGCATGCTCCTCAGGACTCTTAGAATATACCAGGATGTCGTCGATGAAAATGAAGACTGACACGTCCAGAACCTCCTGAAACACGCTGTTCATCAATCTCATAAACGCAGCTGGCGCATTTGTCAACCCGAACGGCATCACTACAAACTCATAGTGCCCATACCTCGTCCTGAAGGCTGTCTTCCTCACATCTGCCTCATGAATAGGAATCTGATGATATCCTGATGCCAAATCGATCTTGGAGAACCAAGTAGCACCCCTCAACTGGTCCAATAACTCATCAATCCTCGGGAGAGGGTACTTGTTCTTCACAGTAACTCGGTTCAGACCCCGATAGTCAATACACAACCGAAAACTCCCATCCTTCTTCTTAACAAACAACACCGGAGCTCCCCACGGTGAACAACTAGGACGGATAAAACCCTTGCCCAACAAATCCTCCAGCTGCTTCTTCAGCTCTGCCATCTCTGCTGGAGCCATCCTGTAAGGAGCCTTGGATAACGGCATCGTCCCCGGTTCCAGCTCAATAGTAAAAGGATCCGACCGAGATGGTGGTAATCCCTGCAATGACTGGAACACATCCTCAAAGTCCTCCACAACCGGAATACCGCTAACCGTAGACTTCCCCACTGACTCTGGCATAGATATAGTAACCAGATAAGCCTCACGGCCCTTCTCGATCATCTTCCCTGCCTGAACGGCTGAGATCACGAGACTCCCCGAAGTCGGTCTAATACCCTGAAAACCAACTTCCCTCCTGGACGCTCAAACTCCACTCTACCCCAGTAGCAATCCAAATGCACCTTGTACCGATGCAACCAATCCATACCAAGAATGACATCATATAACTCCACTGGACTGATAAGCAAATCCGCTGGCCACGACTCTCCCGCGATCTGAATATCAACTCCTCCAGCTCGTCCAATAACCCTCAGGAACTTGCCTCCTGCAACTCTGAAAACTCCTGAACGCTCTCCAGAATCCCCTCTGATCCCCGCACTCTCGGCACACTCTGGAGTAATGAAGCTATGAGAAGCTCCAGAATCAAACATAACGTGGGACTTAAACCCGCCCACCAACAAGGTCCCTACACAAACCTCATGTGTTGAGAACCTAACACTTGACCACAAGCAAAAACAAATATAATCTGAACTATTAAATTAACCAAGTTCGAATCTCAGAAATTATACTTGTGATCGCTCCTGCACTAGTGCCACCGGGCTCCTGGGTCGAATACACCTGAGACGTCGGCTCGATCCAACCCACCGGCTGCACACCGTGCTGCACAACCTGCTGCGTCCCTGGCTGAACTCCAGCCTGCAACACTGCTACTGCCCTCTGCTGCAACTTGGGACAACGAGGCTTGATATGCCCCGTCTCTCTGCAGTAGTAACACACTCGAGTATCTGCCCGCGGCTCCGTCACTGCCCGCTGCTCGGTCACTGCCCGCTGCTCACCTCTCTGTGGACAGCTAGTCACCTTGTGGTCTCTGCTACCACACCCAAAGCATCTCGCACCCCCATGCCTCGACCTCTGCATGACATCAAACTTCCGCTTCTGCCCTTGCGCAGGCTTGCCGCCCTTGCTAGGAACAGAAGACGGCTGAGACTGCTGTGGCTGCACTGAAGGACTGACCACAACCACCTGTGACCTCAAATCATCCTCTATCCCAGCTGCAACCTCAACCAACTCTGCTCGTAGCATAACTCCTCACTCTGCACCGAGTCCTCAAATCATCCCGCAGAGCCAACAAAAACCTCCGCACCTGAGCCGCCTCTGGCTCCCATGCCCTGCCTGCATACCCCACAAGCCGACTGAACTCTGCATCCAGCTCCCGCACTGTACGGTCTCCCTGAGTCAACCCCAAGAACCGTGCCTCCATACGATCAAGAGCCTCCTGAGGAAAATACTTGGAGTTAAACTCACTCACAAAATCTCCCCAAGACATACCCTGCTGCACCCTCCGTGCTGTCACCGACCTCCACCACACACGTGCATCTCCTGACAAGTAAAACACTGCCAGATCCACCCTGTACCGGTCGGGACACCTAAGCGAAAGGAAAATATCCTCCATCCGCTCTCTCCACTCATCCGCTACACTCGGATCGGTACTCCCTGAGAAATACCCTGCACCCACATGCCACAGCTGCTCCATCATCCGCACATACTGTGCATCCACTACCTCGGTCCCCGGCTGCACACCTGCCTGCAAACCCGCTGCAGGCTGCACCACTGGAACCTGTCCACCACCCACTGGCGGCACTATTGGATCCTGCCCACCAACCACCGGTGGCACTACTGGATCCTGCCCACCAACCACTGGCGGCACCACTGGACCCTGCCCACCAACCACTGGCGGCACAGCTGCTGGAAGTCACTGCAAAGCCTGAGCTACCTGAGCTAGCAAGTCCATCAAGACATCCTCCCTGCCCGGAGCACCTCCTGCTGCAACCCCCACACCCGGGGCAACACCGTGACCAACACCGTCACCCAAACCAGCCTGGTCTCCAGACACAATAGGATCAGCCTGTGACTCCGCTACCTCCTCACTGGCCATGCTCTGGGTCACACTCTCACTGGCCACAGGAACCTGACCTCGTCCCCGACCACGACCACGACCACGACCACGACCACGACCCCGACCACGACCACGACCACGCCCGCGACCAGCAGCAACCTCACCTCTAACCATCTGTATCATCCAAGAACAGAAGGCTAAGCAAACAATAGAACTCATACACACAAACACAACTTACCGTGGAATCACAAAACAGGCTCGAAGAGGATGTTCTAGGACTTCATGCCACACACAATTGCCATTCACACAATCAACTATAGCATGGAATCCTAAACCCTAACAGCAAAAGCACAATGAACCCTAGACCTAGAACCGTAAGAGCTCTGATACCAAAATGAAACAACCCTTCCCGTTTTTTTTTTTTTTTTTTTTACCTTAATTTACTAGTGGTCCCATACCCACTAACACCCTAACACCAAACAATAACTGCAGATAACCAAATAGAAATAAACTCCATTAAACCAAAAGAATCTCAACAACAATAAACCAATAACATCAATCAAATAAAGAAACAACCAACAACTAACATCCTACAATGTTCCATTGACTTAATCTAGCAACCTAACAATAGCTAGACCACAATCAATCAAGCCTCTAGAACATCCTCCTCCTCATCGCCTTTGATTCCACGATCACACTTTTCCTTTACCTGCACACCACAAACAACAATTGAGATGCGTAAGTATTATCACAAATACTTAGTGAGGCCATCCTCCCATCTACTGGGTTATACACACAAGCAGATGAGACCCTCAAGTTCAAGCAAAACAAACAACACACAATAATACATCAAACCAGGAAAACAAGTCTCGGATAAGACTAGTGTCGACCGATGCCACACGGTGTCGATCGATGCTTCAAGAACAAGTGCCGACCAATGCTCCTCGAAAGTGGTATCGATCGATGCCTCCTCTGCAGACACGATCTGCGCGAAAACTCCACGACGAACTCCGACCCAATTAACCCAAAATCGACTCCGATCATGTCTAATCATCTCGGGATTCACTAGAAATCATACAAACAACGAACCCAAGCAACAGAACAACACAAACAACAAGGAATCACACAAAACAAGAGGAATCTCATGCTTAGATCAACCATGGTCAAGCACTCACCTCAAGAACAGGAAGAAAGGATTGAAAAACGTGGAAAACAACACCTCCAAAGGCTCCTCCTTCGTTTCCAGCAACAGCTAACCCTCCTACAGCTTCAGATCTCTCCAAAATCTCCAAGAACAAGCCCAGAAAGTCACAAAAACGTTTTCTCTTTTCTCTCTTTCTTTCTCTCCAAAAACACAAACGGCGACAACAATGAGACTCCCAAAACCCTTAATTCGTCCCTTAACACCCTAAATGCGATTTAGGGATTTTAATCAAACCAAACCGAACCAATTCGGCAATTAATCAAACCCGACCAAACCGGAAAATCATGGTGTCGATCGATGCTCCTCCAAGGGTGTCGATCGGCACCCACACCAAAATACACAATTTGGTTCGCGGGCGTTACAAATATACACAGACAACTTACACCGAGATAAGAGAAATCCAGTTTCGTTCTCTTCAATTGTGAGATTCTTCCGAAGTTAACTCCATACATCCTCATCAATGCTTCATCAAGTGTGTAGTAAACAACTTGTTAGAAATAATTTTAACTACAAAACTTCAAAGACTTCATACTTAGAGACAGACAACTTACACCGAGATACGAGAAAATCCAGTTCGGTTCTCTTCAGTTGTGAGATTCTTTCCAAAGTTAACTCCATACATCCCAAGTTTTCTCACCAATGCTTCATCAAGTGTGTACATAACCCCTGTGTTCTCTAGATGTCTCACCAATGCTGAAGCTGATCCCATGTCCTCATGCTTTAACCAACCACTTAGGAAACATATGATCACGTGATCACGGTATCATCGATCAATCTACTATCAATACCAGCCATTTCTATGATCGTTTCTAACGGAGTGGACACTAAACCATTGTCGACATTCATCTAAACGATTGCTCTAACTATCTTTGGGTCAAGGGGAATTCCATAATGTTTCATTAACGATCTAATACTCTTTCCCCCCCTTAGTAACGTACGAATTCTTGCTTCTAAGAGCATCTATCAACCCAAAAATGTTGTCTTTACTAGGGAACCTAATCGGAGAAAAAGCAAAAAATTTCTTATTTTATTTTTTATTTGGTCATTTGATACCTCGTCTTTTTAAATAGGAATAAAAATACTTTATCTAATTTTCATTGTTTTAAAACTACTAATCTTTAAATTTTTGGTAGATTTCAACCCGTGACTTAACAATCGTTAACAGACTTTACAAATCATTTAATGGGCGTTAAAGTCTAATCACGTGTATATGTACACATATCTATATATATACTAGATAAAGATCCACCCGATGTGCGGATTTAAAATTTTGTAAATAAAATAAAATTTAATAAAAATACATTAAAATTTATTGTACTTATTTATAAATTTTCTTTTTGCTATAATACACTGATTTATATCTATATACAAATCTTTTATGTATGTTACCATTAAAATTGTATTTTTTTACACATAGGTATAATGTATGTATGTAATTGACAAAAAAAAAAGAAGGTATAATGTATGTTACAAATATATTATATACCACCACCTAGAAAATTTTACTTTTGCATAGTTTCTTAAATCACTAAAATTGTTGACTCAAAAAAATTATATCACAATAGTGTATGACTAACCATGGAGAGAACCTCGGTTCTGTCCTCTTCCCTTATGGAGAGAACCTTGCGTCCAACCTCCTTCACCATGGGAACCTACGCGCTCCGCCTTCGTCCCTTGAGGAAAACCTTGCGTCCAACCTCTCCTACCTTCCTCCTTTGGGGAGATAACCTTGCGTCCAACCTCCTCCATCATAGAGAGAATCTCGGCTCTGCACTCCTCCTGTGTGGAGAGAACATGTTCACGTCTTTTAGTTATCTCAAAGTGGCTTGCTCCAGCAACCATTAAATCTAAAAACTCTTTTCTAACGCCACAAAATATTTTGATAGTAACTAATGTTAACCAATATATTCATAGAAGTTTCTTTGACACACCATTATGTAGCATATGTCTCCAAGCTCCTATAGATCTATCAACAACAATTTATGTTTTTTCAATCTATCTATGTTTGTTGTAGGCTTGTGTTTGATTAGTCTATTTTATCCAACCATTAGGTTGACGACCTTCTCCTCTTTATTTCCTTTTGAGATTGAACGAATAGTAACAATTGTGTTTGCACAAAAGAAAAGGTATATGACCAACCACTCAAGGTTGAGAAATTAGAGAAAATTAATTTGACATAACTAAAGAAATAATAGAAAATTATAAGCACGATAACATATGAATCTCAAATAATTCAAAGATGGAAAATATAAATTAAATAAAACAACCTAAAACTGCTACAATTTTAAAATACAGTATTAGAAAAAGAAAATGCATATATTAATCTTTTTTGTTTGGTCAACATATTAATCTTACCTATTCCATACTGGAAAAGGAGAAAGTATGAGTATATTTTAGTTTATAAAAATAAGGAAAATTTGCCTTCCCATTAATTAAATTTCACTAATAGAACAAAGTTGAAAGCAATATTTTGAAAAAAAAAAAAATTTGTTAGATGAATAATATGAGACGATCAATGTTTATATAGAAGTGAGTATTTACATTTTTTAAAATTAATAATTTTCTGTATATTTTCCTTAATGTCTTTTCTATTATTTTGTAGAATTAATAACTTAAAATTAATATAAATACATAAATTTATAATTTCAAATTTTATGAATTATACATATATATATATATAATCTCCTTATAATTATTTAAAAACTGCTTAATTTAAATATAATCTCCTTATAATTATTTAAAAACTGCTTAATTTTTGTAATTTTTTATAATTATCTTTTTACATTATTAATATTATTTTAAACAAATTTATTTGTTTTTGTCGTAATCTTAAGTACCCTATTAAATATTAATTTTAACAGATGTAAAGATCTTAGATTAGTAACTTGACACGTGTCAAAATCATGTAATGTCTAAATTTTGATATTTAATCGTTAAAACTGACACGTGTCACGATCTGGTAAATTTTTAACTTTGATATTTGATCATTTAAACTAACATGTGTCACGATTTGGTGAGTTACTAACTTTGAGAACCAAGCTTTATATAATAAGATATTTTGGATACACTTTATTCTGAATATATCGGTATGGTCAGACATTAACACACGTTAAATGATCTGTAACGTCCGTTAACAACGGTTTAAATCACGGGTTAGAATCTACCAAAAATTTAAAAACTAAGTATTTTTAAACCAATAAAATTGTTCTTCCAATGTATTAAACGTCTAATAAAAAATAAATAGGATATTTATGGCTTTTTCCCAAACCTAATCTTATAATCATACCAAGTGCAGCACATGCTTCGTTAAGGCACATGAATGCAAAAAAGCATGCACCATCGCATTGAAGGACTTGTAGACTAAACCCCTTGGAATGATTTGGAGTACTTTCCTCACGCTTTCTTGATGAAGATATATCTCCCTACCATACAGTGTGATGAGGTTTCTATATATGATTATGGATTTCTATACCTAACTTAATCTTTAAACAATGAAGGGGCTCTCCTGTACGTACACAACCATATTCAAAATGAACTTTTTCAAAGAGTTCAGAAACCGCCTGTAGCAATAGCATCAATAGGGGGACAGGTTTGAAGACTTTGTGTGAATCTCATGCATCAGTATTTCTCTGAGGACTGAGTACAAATACGATGATGCCACGCAGCACATGAGCAAGAAAATATCGTAGCATTAGGGAGGGAGGACACATGATCGGAGATGGAGAAGAATTAGACGTTTTGTCAGCTGCTAAATAATTTATATAACAATAATAGAGGAAAAAAAAAAGCTCAAATCGAATATTGGCGTGGCTACGAAGCAAGATGAATGAGGCCTTAAATTTTTAACTTACTTTGACAAATATATATACTTTAATTTGTTACTATTATATTATTTTGTTTACTTCATGCTATACACTTTCTAGTGTCGACTTTTATTTCTTATAGAAGAACAAGAATATATGAACAAAAGCTGTACAGAAGGTATTACAATTTCCTTATGAAACTTTTCTACTGATTTAGAATGCATTTATTGCTAGCCTATATGAAGGTCTTCTATATATTACTATTTATTTGGAGTATATTCTTGGAAAGAAGCAGATGTGGTTTTAAAAAGCTCTCATAATTCTATTTTACTTTTTGCAATATATAGAAATTGGCTTGCGCTATTATTTTTGTTTTTTTTGGATGAATGGTTAATTAACCAAATAATATTTTTTTGTTTATAAAAAAATAGAAAAACTGGTGACAAAATGATAAGATTTAACTCATCAGAAATCATTTATGGATCAAAGACTCGGATTTCTGAGAGTCATCCTGAATCTGATAGTGGAGTTTTATGTTTTGATGATATATTATATTGTGAAATCAAAACTATATATATTTAAAAACACAAACTAACAATGGTTTTCTTTTTAAACAACCTTATAGTATTATTCGAACTAATATTGAGTATTGTTTTCAAATTTCTTATAAAATTTATTAGTGTATTTTTCAAAATTTCCCTATCTTGGATTAATTTGAGTGTACGAGTAATGATACCCTAAACAAAACCCTAATCGTCACCATTAGGCCGATTTGAACAAGCGTGACGATTAGGCCGATTTGATCATTACCTGTCACCATCGTTATCAAAGATACAAGAGGCAAAGAGGCAAAGAGGTCAGCGGCAGAGAGGAGTTATATAGTCTAATTCTGATTGTCTCACCAGGACAGATATACACACAAGACTATTTGAATCCAATGTATATACCAAATCGGCCAATTTAAGTACTTTTGTTTCCTTGTTTTTGCTATGTTACAAACCAAACATATTAATTAACTAACTAGTTTTGCAAAATGGTAATCTCCTCAACCGTTAGAGCCCTTTGGTTAGCAGCAATACATATTTACGGATCAACCGAATCTAGCTATAACTAGAAACAAGGATTACGGATAGTTTCCAAAAGAAAATACAGCAATTAATCAAGACATCGATGTTTAACTTCCAACATCACTATCATCCAACTTGAATGCTTCAATAAAGTTGGTGTAGGTCTAACAATTAAAAAAAAATGGTTACAAAAAGCCACACGCTTCATTTTCCATTTGCGCAAGGAAGAAACTATTGCGTGTATAATCTAAAAAATTTCAATCACAGATAAAATTCAAATATATAGCACACGTCTTTTTAAACCATAAAACAAAATAAATAAAGAATGTTTTTATTTCCAGCATTTCAGCTTCTTTGTAGCGTCTATGATGCTTTGCTTTGTTTCCGATCTCTGGCACTTGAGCAACCCTTCCAGTATTACTGCAGATTCTGGAATATCGCTCTCGCTGATTACGGTTTCAGAGCAAAGCCCAAAGAGAACCACGTTTACATCATCTTCCTCTTCTAGTTGCAGGCCGAACAAGTGATCAAAAACCTTGAACAAAACGAAACAAAAGAGATCAATTACAAACTCGTGACCAAACCCCTGGTTTCGTGTAACAAATGTTGGATCAGATTGTGAAAGTATGCAGAGATTTTACAGTTATTGAACATTTGTTTTACCTTTTTCATTCTTGATACTACCATATCTTTGACGGATTGTGACCTCGAAACCAAGTTCACTACGAAAAGACCGTGCTGAGGGAGAGCGCGCTTAACTGAAATAAGAAATGTCTCTTCGATAAACTCAGATGCAGGACAGGTTAAACCCCCACTGCAGACAAAGATCAAACAAGTCAACATATTAATGTGGACAAATTCGTATAAACGTAAGAGTACTTGGCCTTGTGCTTACCTTGAATCTGCTGAATCCACATCTATAATCAGAATGTCAGGACAAGTTCTGCCTTTGACATTATAAGTTGCGGAATCCCCATTTGAGCTAGTCAATTGTGGTTTAGGCACAGCGTTTGATGTATCCTCAGAAGGAGTTTCAGGGTTTGTTAAATCTCTAACGAATTTGATCCCGTCGGCAATATGCACCTACAAGTATAAGAATGTGAAAAAGCTTAGTGATGGTAGAGATAAGAGAATCAAATATAAACCTGCTAAAGATTAGCACTTTAGTATTGAAGAGAAAGAATTTACCTTCAAGCGATCAGTTTGTGTGAAACCAAAGTAATCGTTGCCAACACTAAGCATTACCGGGTCAAGCTCAACCGCCTATTTAACGAGATACCATCATAAGTGTCAATCTAAAAAACTCAGCTTGATCAATCCTTTTAAACGAAAATACCTCAATATCGGCAAATGGCAAGCATCCATGGAGGAACATGGGAAGTAATCCTGCTCCAAGACCAATTATAACAGTCTTAACCTGATAAGCATCAGAACATTTCAAAGACAAACAATTCAGAGCGGTTGCACAATGAACTTAATCTGAAGACAATGAGGCATGACTTAATAATGCTCACCATCTTTCCGCACGATTCAGCCTTCGTCAGGTGGGAAGATACCAATGTGAATCCAGAAATAATTCCAGTGTGGTAAGAGCTAGCCAAGTAATCATGAGAGACCTTCATAAGAGGTCCGCTCGATTCTGAAATGAATATAAGCAAAAAAAGATCACGAAATGGTCATTCAGTGTCTATATCAAAACTCCCAAAGAAGTAAGATTATTACCTTGGTTTCGTTTTTTATTTCCCTTTCGCTTCGATTGGGAAACAGTTTTAGTTTTTTCTTTCTGAGATTGTTCAAGAATCTCACAATCCTCTACAAGCAAAGCTTCAGATTGTATCAAACCCTCAGTTCTTTTGAATACAAGGCGCCGGAATGCCAAATCGCTAGAAGGAGATAAGCCTTCAGGATTACTAGGAGTGCTTTCATAAACCACATCTTCAACGACCACTTTTCCAGTCAAGGAAGATGTAACCTATAATCAAAATGATTAGCAAGAAACAAAAAAAGGATCACCATAACTACTACTTTTTACCAATAACGAAACAAACGATCTGCAAAAAGCAAGAAATGAAGCAACAACAGATAACAGCTTTTTAAGTGATTAATTGCATATATCTATTACTAGTAATAATACCTCATGGACAGTATCAAGCTTTTTGATCCCATCACTTGCCATCATATACCTGTATCACCAATTCAATTCAGCTAAAAATCAACAAGCGATAATGGGGAAAATAGTATGAGTTAGGATTGTAAAACAATTAAGAAAAACTGATACATCAAGATATGGAGAGTATATAGAAATAAGAACAATAAACATACGGTATACGAACTTCTTCATCATCATTTCTAGGAGCTACTTGTGTCACCATGGGAGATAAATCATTCTGAAGTGGAAAGATTTACAAGGGAAAACTAATCAATAAGTAGACAACATAATGAATCAGACAATGAATAATGCAGACTGTACCTGTATATCCTCCATGGTGGCGCCACTATGGCTACTGTCGAGAAAAACCTTAAACAAGGAAATTTAAGATTGTTTACGTTTTCATGCTACGAGCAGATGAAGGAGAAAACATGGTGAATATGAAGTGGCATTTAGCATATAAAGCTTACCATTATGAGACGAGCGGCCTGAGAACTCTCGACAACCTGCCACTGTCCTTCCTCTGAACAGAACAGCCACTCATGAGCACGAGTCTGAAATTTAACACTCCTTTTAATAGTACAAACAAAATCAAACTAAACATGCACATCACTTTTAGCGAACTAAAATTTTTAAGGATTCATGGTGTTGAAAAAGCTTACCTTGGGGACAAGAAAAACACCACAACGATACACAAATGGCTCAGTTTGCTTTTGAGCATCAAGAAGCACAGCTCTATAACTGAAATTGCTTCCTTGGCCACCCAAAGTAAATTTTATACGGCGACCTCCAGTAAACTCTGCCAAATCTCCTTTAATACCAAGTTTCAAATCTTCATGAGAGTACAATAAGTCTGAGCCATTATTGCAGTCTCTACGTATTTGGTTCTCAATCTCGAGGGCTTCACGCATACCAGAACCCTAAAATATAATTCAGAATCATATATATTACATTGGAGAAGAGCACATAAAAAGTTTTACAAGAGCTAGGAAAATCGATAGATGAAGTGTAAAGTGGTTTCAATTAACAATAGGTGTACATAAGAATCTATATACAACGATTATAATGAGTTGTAGTCATATTTCACGGGAAGAAATCATCTCATCTCTAAACAACAGTTTCGTATATTGATATTCATGACCAAAAAAGAATTACCTGGTTATCGTTGCGACCAATCGATAAAAGATCGAAAGAAGAGGTTATATCGTGCAGTAAAACAGAATTTTCCTTTTCAGCCACCACCATAAACGTTTTAAGATTCGAGCGTTTTTGAGAGATTGAATGCACAGTCATCTTCCAACCAAAACGAAGTTTTGAAAAGAGCAATGCTGTAAAAACACAAAGAATTTAAACTAACCAGAGAAAATACAATGAAGAAAACGATAACTAAGAAACAGTTTAGCTAATAATAACAGAAGCAAAGGTGCTCGAAGTACCTAAGACATGAGACTCCGCCAGCGTCAGACAGATAAACTTCCCCCCAGGTTTCAAAACCCGTTTGGCCTGAGAAAAGAGTTAACTAATGAATCAAGTGTTGTTTGATCCTAACACTCATCCAACTATAACGCAAATTAAACAAAAGAAGTTCACTAAGAAGAAAGACCTCTGATAAGTATTGACTTCCCAGCTTCGTTCCAACTTCTGGCTCCATCAAAGCATCAAGAGCACCTTTATCTAGAACCGTATCAAAAGATTCATCTGCCAACTGAGTAGTAGTAAAGCTTGTGTGAATGATTGAGTATAACAATGAGCTAGCAAAAAGAAAAAACAAAACAGAGCACAAGAGTTGCAAAACCTGCATCTTTGTTATGTCCATAACTCGCCAACGGAGTTCAGGACGAGTCCTAATGTTCCGACGAAGCATATCGGAGATAACAACCTTGGAGAAGTCGACATTGGTGATGTCAAGGAACCCAGCATCGTACAAATGCTCAGAAAGGCGGGAGTTCCCGCATCCAGGAACCAGAATCTGAAGCGAGCCAGAAGACGAAGAAGAAGATGATGATGAGTCTTGGAGGAGAGGTAAAAGCGAGTCACGGAGCTGAGGCCACTCAGCATACCACTCGAAAGAGTCGTCGTTGCCTCTGAGAGTGAAGAACTTATCCCAATTCTCTTTGCTTGTGAAGTCTTCGAGGGTTTGTAAGAAGTCATCTGAAGAAGCTGTTTTGCTTCCTTTCTTCTTCCCCATCTCTGCTACTATGGAATCAATCACACCCACCCAAGGAAAGTCCCAAAACCCTAATTTTCCAGTCCCAAGGATTTTACACTGAGACCACACGGTGACGAAGCTTCGGGGAGGTGGAGGCTGAAGACGGAGTAGTCGTACGGTTTAGTTTTGGTTTCAATAATTCAACAGCCGAATCGAACCGAAACTAAACCGAACCGGAAAGCTAACCCAAAAACTAAACCATGGATACGAGCGTGACGTAGGCTTGTGGGCTTTTTAATTGGGCTAAGTTTGTTAAAAAAGAAAGATTTGGACCTCATACGTATTTTGATGTTGTTCATAAGCAATCACATCAAGAAGACAAGAACTGTAGTGACAAGAATATGAACATTAATATCAGTCAAGTCTTTTTTGCTTCGATATAAACACCATTTTAACATTATTGTACTCTGGATCCTTTATATATTTATGACAAATTATTTTCGCATTATTTTTTCTATTTTTTATATATGATAAGAAAAAACGTAAAAGAAAAAAAAAGAAAGTACTATACTTGATAAAGTCGTAAGAGAATTTCAAAATTACATGTGTTAAATCGTAAACGGAAGACGACAAGTCACATTTGTTATCACTTACAAACTAAGCAGTTATATTCCTTTTTGACCTCCCAAAATTAGAAAAATATTATGAAGTCATTTAACATAGGGAATTTCATTTTGAATACCTTAATATTGATACCGATATGCATTAGCCATTAGCATCCTAAAAAATCCCTTAATAAAACAAGACGTCATTGTTTTGTTGTGGACGTATCAAGATGTTATTGTATTGTTGTGCGAACGTGCATATACTCGGCAATACAAATTAGTAGGTATATTCTAGCTATTTCTGACAAAAAATTTGTGACAATCCGTCCCGCGAAACCCACTAGCCCATCGCTAGCTGCCCCAACGGACTGTCTGTGGACCCCACTAGCCCACCGCTAGCCGTCCAACAGACTCTAAGCTAGCCCTGCAGGGCATCGATCTTAACCCCTCACTGGGCAAATAGAAATATTCATCCAAATCTACAGTAGGTTATTGGTGTACCAGGTGTTCCTCGAATCCTGGTCTCCACCCTTTAACAACCTTCTCACAGGACAAGCTGTCACCATCAACCCTGCAGGACCAGCTTGGAGTCTGTTGGGCGGCTAGTGGTGGGCTAATGGGATCCACGGACGGTCCGTTGGGGCAGCTAGCGGTGGGATAGTGGATTTCGCGGGACGGATTGTCACAAAAAAAAAAAATAAAAAAAAATCCTAGCTACATTATTATAATAAATAAAAAACATGTACAACGACTATCGTATTCGTTGTGTTTTTTAGTTGGAAGTTTATGATTTCATATAACATAGCTTAGTAAATCTAATATCCCGTCGTCCATCTCAAAAATAAAAAGAGTGCGTCAAAATCAACACTGCAGATACGTGAATGATTAACATTAGTAATGGGCATAGTAATTTATCTTCAAAACCATTTTATTTTGAACTGAAAGTTTATGATTCGTTAATGTATATAGATTTGTTGACTCCGCTGCAGTAATGTGATGTAGTGGTATAAATTAAAACAACATTATTTTTGAAGTAAAAGTTAAATTTTTAAATGACGCTCTTTTTATATTGGAAAAAGTATATGATTAATGTACATATTATATCATCTTTTAAAATCGTAAAGAATTCATCTGTCACTCTAACTTGTTGAAATTTGACCATTGTATGTATTGAGAGTTTGGTTTGACAAAAAAAATGTATTAAGAGTATGTACTATGTTTGCTAGTGGCATAGAATTTACAATTTTCATTTCAGCTAGTAACCAAATTTCTGAACTCGCATTGATGTTAATTTGAAAGTAAGAGGTTTCTCGTAGGTCATAACATGCAACATCTCGGTGTAATTCTAAATATGTTTCCAGTGGTACATATTATTTAAGTATTCCACAATAACCTATTCCTTAAATTTTCCCAAAAACAACCCTTTAGATTAGGATGTCAAAAATCTTATTCGAATATGTTATTTGACTAATGTATATGCATTGTACTCAAAAGTCAAAACTGTTTTTGTCTAGTCGAAATGGTAGTTTAAAAGTTATACAAAACAAAATATATCGATAAATGCCAAAAATAACCAAAATATTAAAGTAGAATGGAAATAATCACATACGGTATCAACAAGAGAAAATGAAGCCAATAATAGAAATTGAACAAATAAAATCTATATATAATAGCAAATCCATTTTTTTATGTCAACTTTTAATCCAACAGATGAGATTGGTTTCAGTTTTAATCCAACGGTTTAAAATTATTAATCATGTCTTTTCGTTGCACCTCCATCTTTCAAAAATCACACCTCTTAGTCTTTGCATCTCTTTGTTGTACCTTCTGATTTCAAAAATCACATCCATTTATTTTTACACCTTTTAAATCACACTTCTTATTCTTTGCATCTCTTTGTTGTACCTTCTGGTTTCAAAAATCACATCCATTAATTTTTACACCTTTTAATTTCACACTTCAATGTGTTACACCTCTTTGTTGTACCTCTATGTCTTACACCTCTTTGTTGTACCTATTCTTCATGTTTTTTCATTACACCCCCATCTTTCAAAAATCACACCTCTTAATTTTAACACCTTTTTATTTCATACCTATATGTCTTACACCTCTTTGGTGTATCTACATGTTTCTCATCTATTAATGTTGACACTTTTTTATTTCCCACCTCTATGTCTTACACCTCTTTGTTTATTATATATTAACTTTTTGAACAACATAAGTTTCAAAAATTATTTTCCGAGTACTAAAAGATTGTTTAATTGAAGTGTTTTTTTAACTAACAAGCATCAATCTCTAATTCAAGGTAATTTAATAAAGAGAAACAAGCAAACAGATGATGAAAACCAATAAACAAAGAAGAAAGAAATAAAATTAGAGAAAAAAGAAAAATGGAGACTGAAGTAAAGAGAAACAAGTAAACATATGATGAAAACAAATAAAGAAAGAAGAAAGAAATAAAATTAGAGAAAACAGAAAAATGGAGACTGAAGTAAAGAGAAACAAGTAAACATATGATGAAAAATAAAGAAAGAAGAAAGAAATAAAATTAAAGAAAACAGAGAAAATGGAGACTGAAGTAAAGAGAAACAAGCAAATAGATGATGAAAACAAATAAAGAAAGAAGAAAGAAATAAAATTAGAGAAAACAGAAAAAATGGAGACTGAAGTAAAGAGAAACAATCAAAGAGATGATGAAAACAAATAAAGAAAGAAGAAAGAAATAAAATTAGAGAAAGCAGAAAAATGGAGACTGAAGTAAAGTGGCACAAGCAAACAGATGATGAAAACAAATAAAGAAAGAAGAAATAAATTAAATTAGAGAAAAAAGAAAAATGGACTGAAGTAAAGAGAAACAAGCAAACATATAAAGAAAGAAGAAAGTAATAAAATTGGAGAAAACGGAAAAATGGAGACTGGAATAAAGAGAAACAAGTAAACAGATGATGAAAACAAATAAAGAAAGAAGAAAGAAATAAAATTATGGAAAGCAGAAAAATGGAGACTAAAGTAAAGAGAAACAATCAAACAGATGATGAAAACAAGTAAAAAAAGAAGAAAGAAATAAAATTATGGAAAGCAAAAAAATAAAGACTGAAGTAAAGAGAAACAAGTAAACAGATGATGAAAACAAATAAAGAAAGAAGAAAAAAATAAAATTAGAGAAAAAAAATGGAGACTGAAGTAAAGAGAAACAAGCAAACAGATGATGAAAACAAATAAAGAAAGAAGAACAAAATAAAATTATAGAAAGCAGAAAAATGGAGAATGAAGTAAAGAAAAACAAGCAAACAGATGATGAAAACAAATAAAGAAAGAAGAAAGAAATAAAATTATGGAAAGCAGAAAAATGGAAACTGATGTAAAGAGAAACAAGTAAACAGATGATGAAAACAAATAAATAAAGAAGAAAAAAACAAAATTAGAGAAAAAAAATTGGAGACTGAAGTAAAAAGAAACAAACAAACAGATGATGAAAACAAATAAAGAAAGATGAAAAAAATAAAATTAGATTAAATAGAAAAATGGAGACTGAAGTAAAGAGAAACAAGCAAACAGATGATGAAAACAAATAAAGAAATAAGAAAGAAATAAAATTAGAGAAAGCAGAAAAATGGAGACTGAAGTAAAGAGGAACACGCAAAGAGATGATGAAAACAAATAAAGAAAGAAGAAATAAATAAAATTAGAGAAAAAAAGAAAAATGGTGACTGAAGTAAAGAGAAACAAACAAAAAGATGATGAAAACAAATAAAGAAAAAAGAAAGAAATAAAATTAGAGAAAAAAAATAGAGACTGAAGTAAAGAGAAACAAGTAAACAAATGATGAAAACAAATAAAGAAAGAAGAAAGAAATAAAATTTGAGAAAACAGAAAAAATGGAGACTAAAGTAAAGAGAAACACGCAAACAGATGATGAAAACAAATAAAAAAAGAAGAAAGAAATAAAATTAGAGAAAAAAGAAAAACGGAGAGTGAAGTAAAGAGAAACAAGCAAACAAATGATGAAAACAAATAAAGAAAGAAGAAAGAAATAAAATTAGAGAAAATAAAAAAATGGAGACTGAAGTAAAGAAAAGCAAGCAACCGAATGATGAAAACAAATAATGAAAGAAGAAATAAATAAAATTAGAGAAAAAAGAAGAATGGGGACTAAAGTAAAGAGAAACAAGCAAAGAGATGATGAAAACAAATAAAGAAAGAAGAAAGAAATAAGATTAAAGAAAAAAGAAAAATGGAGACTGAAGTAAAGAGAAACAATGAAACAGAAGGTAGAAATAAATAAAGAAAGAAGAAAGAAATAAAATTAGAGAAAAAAGAAAAATGGAGATTGAAGTAAAGAGGAACAAGCAAACAGATGATAAAAACAAATAAAGAAAGAAATAAAATTAGAGAAAAAAAGAAGAATGGTGACTAAAGTAAAGAGAAACAAGCAAAGAGATGATGAAAACAAATAAAGAAAGACGAAAGAAATAAAATTAGAGAAAAAAAAATGGAGACTGAAGTAAAGAGAAACAAGTAAACAGATGATGAAAACAAATAAAGAAAGAAGAAATAAATAAAATTAGAGAAAACAGAAAAAATGGAGATTGAAGTAAAGAGAAACACACAAACAGATGATGAAAACCAATAAAGAAAAAAGAAAGAAATAAAATTAGAGAAAACAGAAAAATAGAGACTGAAGTAAAGAGAAACAAGCAAATAGATGATGAAAACAAATAAAGAAAGAAGAAAGAAATAAAATTAGAGAAAGTAGAAAAATAGAGACTGAAGTAAAGAGGCACAAGCAAACAGATGATGAAAACAAATAAAGAAAGAAGAAAGAAATAAAATTAGAGAAAAAAGAAAATTGGTGACTGAAGTAAAGAGAAACAAGCAAACAGATGATGAAAACAAATAAAGAAAGAAGAAAGAATTAAAATTATAGAAAGCAGAAAAATGGAGAATGAAGTAAAGAGAAACAAGCAAACAGATGATGAAAACAAATAAAGAAAGAAGAAAGAAATAAAATTAGAGAAAACAGAAAAATGGAGACTCAAGTAAAGAGAAACAAGCAAACAGATGATAAAAACAAATAAAGAAAGAAGAAAGAAATAAAATTAGAGAAAGCAGAAAAATAGAGACTGAAGTAAAGAGACACAAGCAAACAGATGATGAAACAAATAAAGAAAGAAAAAAGAAATAAAATTAGAGAAAAAAGAAAAATAGTGACTGAAGTAAAGAGAAACAAGCAAACATATGATGAAAACAAATAAAGAAAGAAGAAAGAAATAAAATTAGAGAAAACGGAAAACTGGAAACTGAAGTAAAGAGAAACAAGCAAACAGATGATGAAAACAAATAATGAAAGAAAAAAGAAATAAAATTAGAGAAAAAAAATCTAGATTAAATAAGAGAAACAAGCAAAGAGATGATGAAAACAAATAAAGAAAGAAGAAAGAAATAAAACTAAAGAAAAAAGAAAAATGGAGACTGAAGTAAAGAGAAACAATGAAACAAAAGATGGAAATAAATAAATAAATAAATAAATAAAATTAGAGAAAAAAAAAATGGAGACTGAAGTAAAGAGGAACAAGCAAACAGATGATGAAAAAAATAAAAATGGGGACTGAAGTAAAGAGAAACAAGCAAAGAGATGATGAAAACAAATAAAAAAAGAAGAAAAAAATAAAAATAAAGAAAAAAGAAAAATGGAGACTGAATTAAAGAGAAACAATGAAACAGAAGATGGAAATACATGATTCTCATCTATTAATTTTGACACCTTTTTATTTCACACCTCTATGTCTTACACCTCTTTGTTTATTATATATTAACTTTTTGGACAACATAAGTTTCAAAAATTGTTTTCTGAGTACTAAAAGATTGTTTAATTGAAGTGTTTTTTAACTAACAAGCATCAATCTCTAATTCAAGGTAATTTAATATTTTCGCTGACCTGCAGTGTTTCTTCGGTTAGATTATTATTATTGTTAGTCGGCACTTCTAAGTTCATACATTAATCTTATTTTTGTAAACTTTTAGTCTCTTCAATATTTTTAGCCTTTCCGGTTTTCATGTTTTTGATCTGTTGAATAAATACGTGTTCTATATTTTTTTGCATGGCTAATGTTTCTAATCCTCAATTTGCATATTTTATTTTTGACTTTCTGGAAAAACCAAAACCAAGATACGAGGCAAGATGATATGCAGTGATGCTAAGCCAAAAATTTTTAACAAACATGGTATAATTATAAATTTATATATGTTCTATTATTTAACGTATTTTTTTTAACAAACATGGTATAAATGTAAAAAAAAAAAAATTATGTAGGATGTCCATTAGATATAAATGATCCAGGTTAGTTCCATTCTTTGTAAATAAAGCTTTTAAAATTTTAGTTGAATTTTAATTTCTAATACTTTCTTGGTATCAAACATTTTGATAATATATAGAAATATTACAAATGAGCAGTAAATAGTGAGTGTCGAAGAAAAGTCAGACATACTTGTGACAACACAAAATCAAATTCTAGAAAGCGTAAGCATGACCAAATGACAAATCAAGTTAAAAGAAAAGATCTACTAAAGGTAACTTATTTAGTCTTTGATGACTATCTAATTAATCTGTATATACAATTTTTTAAAAACATAATGTAAAACAGTCACTTTTAAAGTGATCTGGAATCTGCAAAAAAAAAAAAAAATGCAAGTAATTTCTAAAATTAGTGTTTAACCCAAAGAAGAAAACATCAAAAGGTGAGATATTATTATCACATTATTCACCACATCGACTTCGTTTTCGCTGTTGTTGATGAAGAACATGATGGTACCGATTCATAGACATAAGTGGGAAATCAATTCCTAATTTATGGTGGATACGGATATAAACTTCAATCTAGTGAAAACCGCACACATTTTTCCATCTAGCGGTTTAAAATTATTAATAATCCCAACAGTTGCAAATTATTAATCGTGTCTTTTCGTCGTGCCTGCATCTTTTAAAAATCACACCTCTTAAGTTTTGCATCTCTTTGTTGTACCTCCATGTTTCAAAAATCACATCTATTTATTTTTACACTTTTTTTTTATCTCATACCTCTATGTTTACATCTCTTGGTTGTACCTCCATGTTTCAAAGATCACATCCATTAATTTTTACACCTTTTTATTGCACACCTCTATGTCTTACACCTCTTTGTTTATTATAGATAAACTTTTCTGGACAACATAAACATGTTTCGAAAAATTGTTTTCTAAGTATTTTCAAAACTTACAAGTTAATAAATAAAACTAAAGAATTGTTTTATTGAAGTGTTTTTTAAAAAATATAATAAAGCAACCCACTTTTTGTGTCAACTTTAATCCAACGGATGAGATTAATTCCAATTTTCCATCTAACGGTTTAAAATTATTAATGATCCCAACAGCTGCAAATTATTAATCGTGTCTTTCGTCGTACCCCCATCTTTCAAAAATCACACCTCTTAATTTTTGCATCTCTTTGTTGTACCTCCATGTTTCAAAAATCACATCTATCTATTTTTACACATTTTTTATTTTACACCTCTATGTTACACCTCTTTGTTGTACCTCCATGTTTCAATATCACATCTATTAATATTTACACCTTTTTATTTTACACATCTATGTCTTACACTTTTGTTTATTATATACAAACTTTTCTGGACAACATAAACAAGTTTCGAAAAATTGCTTTCTGAGTATTTTCAAACTTACAAGTTAATAAATAAAACTAACAAATTGTTTTATTGAAGTGTTTTCTAAATATATAATAGCAAACCTATTTTTTTGTGTAAACTTTAATCCAACGGATGAGATTAGTTCCACTTTTCCCTCTAACGGTTTAAAATATTAATGATCCCATCAGTTGCAAATTATTAATCTTGTCTTTTCGTCGTACCCTCATATTTCAAAAATCACACCTCTTAATTTTTGCATCACTTGTTGTACCTCCATGTTTCAAAAATCACATCTGTTTATTTTTACACCTTTTTTATTTCACACATCTATGTTTACACCTCTTTGTTGTACCTCCATGTTTCAAAGATCACATCTATTAATTTTTACACCTTTTATTTCACACCTCTATGTCTTACATCTCTTTGTTTATTATATAGAAACTTTCTCTGGACAACATAAACAAGTTTTGAAAAATTGTTTACTGAATTTTCAAAATTGACAAGTTAATAAGTAAAACTAAAGATTGTTTTATGAAGTGTTTTTTTTTTTTAATTTTAAAATATATAATAGCAACCCCATTTTCTGTGTCAACTTTAATCCAATGGATGTGATTAGTTCCACTTTTCTATCTAACGGTTTAAAATTATTAATGATCCTAACAGTTGCATATTATTAATCATGTATTTTCGTCGTGTCCCCATCTTTCAAAATTCACACCTCTTAAGTTTGCATCTCTTGTTGTACCTCCATGTTTCAAAAATCACATCTATTTATTTTTACACCTTTTTATTTCATACCTCTATGTTTACACTTCTTTTGTACCTCAATGTTTCAAATATCACATCTATTATTGTTTACACCTTTTTATTTCACACTTTTTTGTTTTGTTACTCTTTGTTTAATAAAGTTGCAATGTTTTGATCCAACAAATGTTTTGTTCCTTTTTTTTACTTGAAATGTAAAATTAACAATGTTAATCATTTCAAATTTTTACTTTCCCGTGCAGCAACGCACGGACCGACATCCTAGTATACACAAAAAGAAAGCTTTTCTTCTAACGATTTGAGAAGCAAAGTCAATGGTGAGAAAGGAGAGCTTTTCTTCCAACTATTCGAGAAGCAAAGTCCATGGTGGGAGAAACTATAGAAGATACATGCAATATATAGATAATTAATTTAATCTTATACTAATAGCATAATTCCAATTCTTACTTTATTTTAGTTTTAGGTAGATTCTGGTAAATCTTTTCGTTAGTCAACATCTGGTGGAAAACTTTTTTTTTTAAAAACCCTTCTATCAAGGAGGAATCTAACTAGGCACATAATTTGTAAGAATTGATAATAATACGATACACAGAAGGCAATAATCTTATTATAAATAACCAAATCGCCAACCCACTAAGCCCTTTTTAACTTTCCTATTTAGTAAAGAGACATTTCATAGAAACAAATCTTCAATTTGAAAAGGTGCATATGTATATCCATTTTTTTTTTTCTTTTGAACGACAATGTATATCCAATTAAATACCATTTTCTCTACGTTGCATATATCCCATAAGTACTACCCTCTCCCCATGACAGAGTTTTGTATCACAAATTTAACAAAAAGAGAGAGGGAGAGAGAGAAAATGGGAGAAAATGCGAAAGCAAATGTGTTAGTCTTCTCATTCCCGATACAAGGACACATAAACCCTCTTCTCCAATTCTCAAAACGTTTAATCTCCAAAACGTTACGGTCACATTCCTCACCACTTCCTCCACCCACAACTCCATCCTCCGCCGTGCCATCGCTGGCGGAGCCACCGCTCTTCCGCTCTCTTTCGTTCCCATAGACGATGGCTTCGAGGAAGGCCATCCATCTACCGACACATCTCCCGACTACTTCTCAAAGTTCCAAGAAAACGTCTCTCGAAGCCTATCTGAACTTATCTCCTCGATGGACCCCAAACCAAACGCCGTCGTTTACGACTCTTGTCTGCCTTATGTTCTCGACGTTTGCCGGAAACATCCCGGGGTCGCTGCGGCGTCGTTTTTCACTCAAAATTCCACCGTGAACGCCATCTATGTTCATTTCTTGCGTGGGGAGTTCAAGGAGTTCCAAAACGATGTAGTTTTGCCTGCGATGCCTCCGTTGAAGGGTAATGACTTGCCGGTGTTTCTGTACGATAACAATCTCTGCCGGCCGTTGTTTGAGCTCATTAGTAGCCAGTTCATCAATGTTGACGACATTGACTTCTTCTTGGTTAACTCTTTCGACGAACTTGAAGTCGAGGTAATTCTCAACCTTTTCTTACATGCTTATTAGTTATATGCAATATGAAATCCAAATGATATATAATGATAATGGTGAATAGTGAATATTATCTATTCCTACTAAATCAATAATTAGTACCTGATGTGACCCATATCGAATTAAAACCAAGCATTAAAATACATCTAAGTGGCAAATTCCAATTGTAGTTAGGTATTTTGCGAAATAATTCTTTACTGTAATATGGATGTAGCTTTTAGGTTCGTGGTAAAATTATTAATTTAGTGTTGGTAAAATAATTGTAGCAAAAACGAAATAGAAAAACAAAAAACATCATTATGTAATCCGACAAAAAGAACATTATTCATTCATCTTCGGGCCGAAAGGTATCCAATTGGGGCGAACATCCCAAGGTGCAGATTAGATATCTTATATACGATTGATTGATTTTCACGTGGCAAATATGTAGCCAG
>CP094634.1:12593350-13028816 GCA_023657505.1 Camelina hispida | reverse complement strand
GACCAATTCGGCAATTAATCAAACCCGACCAAACCGGGAAAATCCTGGTGTCGATCGATGCTCCTCAAGGGTGTCGATCGGCACCCACCCAAAATACAATTTGGTTCGCGGGCGTTACAATTCTCCCCACCAATATGGATTCGTCCCCGAATCCACGCAATACAATCCATCTGCCAAGGACCTCCGTGCCACCGTCAACACGGCCCGCCGTCCCAGACCGGACTAAACACCATCAGTCAAGGTTTCCCGTGCCCTTGTCGCAACAGCCCGCACACCTCGGCCGACCTCGAGGTCTCCCTCTAGCCCATATACTCGCATCATAACACTATTTGCTCACAACTCAGTGTTTCCCCGTCCGTGTCGCAACCAACGAATCATGCCGGCTCGCTATCAGGCCAACCGCCTTAAGCTACGGCATCCAGGGAGTCACTCACACACACTCCCCCGCTCTCGGGTCGCAACCCTAGAGACATAGCGGCTCACTGCCGAGCCTCGGCTCACAGCTACGGTATCCAGGGAGTCTCACATATCCCGCTCTCGGGTCGTCACCCTCAAGAGCGCTCTCGGATCGTCATCCGAAGCAACATACCACTCCCACTCTCTGGCCACAAAGTCCATCGAGCTATCGGTATCACGTGAGTTGGGCCCACACGGCCAGAGCAAAACAAATACTGACCCTAACGAGTATCTTCCGGCTAGATCTACCTCAACATTTCGACAAAACTTTCCTTCATAGAAAACTTTCTAATTAAAACTTTCCTTTTGTGGAAACTTTCTATTTATGGAAACTTTCCAAAAATAGAAACCCAAGCTAATTCTCTTTTCCCATGACAATCACAGTCAAAACATAAAGAAAACTCATTAATCCCAAAATGTCATAATCGTTACAACTCAACGAAAATACAACAGAAAACAAAATACAACAATGGAGCCATCAACCGCATCCCGAGCACCACCTCATCTTGATACTTAGTCGCACAACCAACCACCCCTAAGCGACCAAAAATCAAGAGAGATGGGCTGGAATACTCCGTACCCGCTCCAGCCACGGACTACAACTCGGACCCGGCTAGACAAGCTCAAGCGGTCTGCTTCTCAAACCACTTCTTAAACCTTGCCTTCATCCTCGCCTCGGGCTCCCAAGTCTCTCCTCTACTCCGTCACAGTCCCACAGGACTCTCATCAAAGGAATCTTCTTCTTCGAAGTTCCTTGACTCTCCTCTCGAGCACCCTCAATGGTCTCGCCTCCAAAGTCATGTTAGGCTGAAGATCCTCAGGAATCTTAGCCAACAACTGATCACCCTCGTGAAGACACTTCCTCGACACATGAAATACCTTGTGGAACGCACGCATAACCTCAGGCAACTCCAGCCTATATGCCACTGGTCCCACCCGCTCAACCACTCTGAACGGACCCATGTACCTCGGACTCAACTTAGTCTCTGTCAATGACCTGTTCGGACCCCGCAACATGGCCATCTTGAGGTACACTCTATCCCCAACCTGAAACTCAAGATCCTTTCTCCTCCTATCAGCATAACTCTTCTGCCGATCCTGAGCCTCCTTCATGTTCAGTCTCAAAACCCGTATCTTCTCGAGGTCTCTGAACAAAATCTGCACCAAAGATGCTCCTCTCCCCCACCTGAGTCCAACATAACGGTGTACGACACGGCCTCCCATACAAAGCCTCATAAGGAGCCATCCCAATACTAGCCTGGTAGCTGTTGTTATAAGCAAACTCCACCAAGCTCAAGTGATCTGCCCAATGACCACCCCAATCCAGCACACACATCCTCAACAAATCCTCCAAAATCTGGATCGTCCTCTGACTGACCCGTCCGTCGAGGATGATAGGCTGTACTCATATGCACCTTCGTGCCCATCTCTGCCTGAAACGCCCTCCAGAACACCGAAGTGAACTTGGAATCTCTATCAGACACAATACTAGCTATCACACCATGCAATCTGACTATCTCCCTCACATACTTCTTGGCCAAAACCTGCTCCATCAGTTTTCTTGATGGCGAAAATGTGCAGACTTAGTCAAACGGTCCACAATGACCTAAATAGCATCAAACGTCCTCGACACAGGCAAACCTACCACGAAGTCCATCGTGATCAAATCCCACTTCCACTCAGGAATAGGCAAACTCTGCAATAAACCACCAGGAACCTGATGCTCTGCCTTCACCAGCTGACAAGTATCACACTTCGCCACCCAGTCGGCCACGTCCTTCTTCATCCCGACCCAGTGATAATACCGCTTGAGGTCACGGTACATCTTGCCCCGGGATGAATAGAGAACTTGCTCGAATGAGCCTCTCTCAGAATCTCCTGCCTCAAATCCTCACCCTTGGGCACACAGATCCGACCATGCACAAGGATAGTACCATTAAACGATACTCTGCACCCGCAGCCTTAGAGGCGTTCATCAGCCCCTCATCACTCCCTGAGCTAACCTCACTCTGCTCAACAAATCCGCTCTATCAGCTGCCTCCAAACCCAAAGGTTCCTGTGAGATAGCACACAAACTCAATGCACTGATCTCACTACCAATGCCTCCATATCCTGCTCCTGAGCCGAAGCCACCCGCTTCCGACTCAAGGCATCTGCAACCAAATTAGCTTTACCAGGATGGTAAGCTATATCCAGATCATAATCTGCTACTACTCCATCCAACGTCTCTGCCTCAAATTCAGCTCAGGCTGAGTGAAAATGTACTTCAGACTCTTGTGATCTGTAAACACTGCACCTTCCCACCATACAGATAGGATCTCCAAATCTTAAGAGCAAAGATCACTGCTGCCATCTCCGAATCATGAGTAGGATAATTAGCTTCATGCTTCCGCAACTGCCGCGAAGCATAGGCTATAACCTTCCCCTGCTGCATAAGTACACAACCCAACCCCACTCTAGAAGCATCTGTATACACAACATAAGGCTCATCCTGCTCAGGCAGTGCTAACACCGGCGTGGTAGTCAACATCTGCTTGAGACTTGCAAAACTTGCCTCACACTCTGGCGACCATACAAATGGGACATCCTTCCCTGTAAGCTTAGTCATCGGCTGTGCCATACTCGCAAAACCCGAACAAACCTCCTGTAGTAACCTGCTAACCCGGAAACTCCGATCTCGGTGGCACTCTGCGGCCTCGGCCACTCCCTGATGGACTGAATCTTCTCTGGATCCACTGAAACTCCCTCTGCAGAGACAATGTGTCCTAAGAACCCCATCTCACGCTGCCAGAAACTGCACTTGCTCAGCTTAGCAAACAACTTCTGCTCCCTCAGCTTCTCCAACACTGCTCTCAGATGTACTGCATGCTCCTCAGGACTCTTAGAATATACCAGGATGTCGTCGATGAAAATGAAGACTGACACGTCAGAACCTCCTGAAACACTGTTCATCAATCTCATAAACGCAGCTGGCGCATTTGTCAACCCGAACGGCATCACTACAAACTCATAGTGCCCATACCGTCTGAAGGCTGTCTTCCTCACATCTGCCTCATGAATAGGAATCTGATGATATCCTGATGCCAAATCGATCTTGGAGAACCAAGTAGCACCCCTCAACTGGTCCAATAACTCATCAATCCTCGGGAGAGGGTACTTGTTCTTCACGGTAACTCGGTTCAGACCCCGATAGTCAATACACAACCGAAAACTCCCATCCTTCTTCTTAACAAACAACACCGGAGCTCCCCACGGTGAACAACTAGGACGGATAAAACCCTTGCCCAACAAATCCTCCAGCTGCTTCTTCAGCTCCTGTCTCTGCTGGAGCCATCCTGTAAGAGCCTTGGATAACGGCATCGTCCCGGTTCCAGCTCAATAGTAAAAGGATCCGACCGAGATGGTGGTAATCCTGCAATGACTGGAACACATCCTCAAAGTCCTCCACAACCGGAATACCGCTAACCGTAGACTTCTGACTCTGGCATAGATATAGTAACCAGATAAGCCTCACGGCCCTTCTCATCATCTTCCCTGCTGAACGGCTGAGATCACGAGACTCCCAAGTCGGTCAATACCAAAAAACCAACTTCCCTCCTGGACGCTCAAACTCCACTCTACCCCAGTAGCAATCCAAATGCACCTTGTACCGATGCAACCAATCCATACCAAGAATGACATCATATAACTCCACTGGACTGATAAGCAAATCCGCTGGCCACGACTCTCCTGAATATCAACTCCTCCAGCTCGTCCAATAACCCTCAGGACTTGCCTCCTGCAACTCTGAAAACTCCTGAACGCTCTCCAGAATCCCCTCTGATCCCACTCTCGGCACACTCTGGAGTAATGAAGCTATGAGAAGCTCCAGAATCAAACATAACGTGGGACTTAAACCGCCCACCAACAAGGTCCCTACACAAACCTCATGTGTTGAGAACCTAACACTTGACCACAAGCAAAAACAAATATAATCTGACTATTAAATTAACCAAGTTCGAATCTCAGAAATTATACTTGTGATCGCTCCTGCACTAGTGCCACCGGGCTCCTGGTCGAATACACAGAGACGTCGGCTCGATCCAACCCACCGGCTGCACACCGTGCTGCACAACCTGCTGCGTCCCTGGCTGAACTCCAGCCTGCAACACTGCTACTGCCCTCTGCCTGGGACAACGAGGCTTGATATGCCCCGTCTCTCTGCAGTAGTAACACACTCGAGTATCTGCGCGGCTCCGTCACTGCCCGCTGCTCGGTCACTGCCCGCTGCTCACCTCTCTGTGGACAGCTAGTCACCTTGTGGTCTCTGCTACCACACCCAAAGCATCTCGCACCCCCATGCCTCGACCTGCATGACATCAAACTTCCGCTTCGCCCCTTGCTTGCCGCCCTTGCTAGGAACAGGACGGCTGGACTGCTGTGGCTGCACTGAAGGACTGACCACAACCACTGTGACCTTAAATCATCCTCTATCCCAGCTGCAACCTCAACCAACTCTGCTCTCGTAGCATAACTCCTCACTCTGCCGAGTCCTCAAATCATCCCGCAGAGCCAACAAAAACCTCCGCACCTGAGCCGCCTCTGGCTCCCATGCCCTGCCTGCATACCCCACAAGCCGACTGAACTCTGCATCCAGCTCCCGCACTGTACGGTCTCCTGAGTCAACCCAAGAACCGTGCCTCCATACGATCAAGAGCCTCCGAGGAAAATACTTGGAGTTAAACTCACTCACAAAATCTCCCCAAGACATACCCTGCTGCACCCTCGTGCTGTCACCGACCTCCACCACACACGTGCATCTCGACAAGTAAAACACTGCCAGATCCACCCTGTACCGGTCGGGACACCTAAGCGAAAGGAAAATATCCTCCATCCGCTCTCTCCACTCATCCGCTACACTCGGATCGGTACTCCCTGAGAAATACCCTGCACCCACATGCCACAGCTGCTCCATCATCCGCACATACTGTGCATCCACTACCTCGGTCCCCGGCTGCACACCTGCCTGCAAACCCGCTGCAGGCTGCACCACTGGAACCTGTCCACCACCCACTGGCGGCACTATTGGATCCTGCCCACCAACCACCGGTGGCACTACTGGATCCTGCCCACCAACCACTGGCGGCACCACTGGACCCTGCCCACCAACCACTGGCGGCACAGCTGCTGGAAGTCACTGCAAAGCCTGAGCTACCTGAGCTAGCAAGTCCATCAAGACATCCTCCCTGCCCGGAGCACCTCCTGCTGCAACCCCCACACCCGGGGCAACACCGTGACCAACACCGTCACCCAAACCAGCCTGGTCTCCGACACAATAGGATCAGCCTGTGACTCCGCTACCTCCTCACTGGCCATGCTCTGGGTCACACTCTCACTGGCCACAGGAACCTGACCTCGTCCCCGACCACGACCACGACCACGACCACGACCACGACCCCGACCACGACCACGACCACGCCCGCGACCAGCAGCAACCTCACCTCTAACCATCGTATCATCCAAGAACAGAAGGCTAAGCAAACAATAGAACTCATACACACAAACACAACTTACCGTGGAATCACAAAACAGGCTCGAAGAGGATGTTCTAGGACTTCATGCCACACACAATTGCCATTCACACAATCAACTATAGCATGGAATCCTAAACCCAACAGCAAAAGCACAATGAACCCTAGACCTAGAACCGTAAGAGCTCTGATACCAAAATGAAACAACCCTTCCGTTTTTTTTTTTTTTTACCTTAATTTACTAGTGGTCCCATACCCACTAACACCTAACACCAAACAATAACTGAGATAACCAAATAGAAATAAACTCCATTAAACCAAAAGAATCTCAACAACAATAAACCAATAACATCAATCAAATAAAGAAACAACCAACAACTAACATCCTACAATGTTCCATTGACTTAATCTAGCAACCTAACAATAGCTAGACCACAATCAATCAAGCCTCTAGAACATCCTCCTCCTCATCGCCTTTGATTCCACGATCACACTTTTCCTTTACCTGCACACCACAAACAACAATTGAGATGCGTAAGTATTATCACAAATACTTAGTGAGGCCATCCTCCCATCTACTGGGTTATACACACAAGCAGATGAGACCCTCAAGTTCAAGCAAAACAAACAACACACAATAATACATCAAACCAGGAAAAACAAGTCTCGGATAAGACTAGTGTCGACCGATGCCACACGGTGTCGATCGATGCTTCAAGAACAAGTGCCGACCAATGCTCCTCGAAAGTGGTATCGATCGATGCCTCCTCTGCAGACACGATCTGCGCGAAAACTCACGACGAACTCCGACCCAATTTAACCCAAAATCGACTCCGATCATGTCTAATCATCTCGGGATTCACTAGAAATCATACAAACAACGAACCCAAGCAACAGAACAACACAAACAACAAGGAATCACACAAAACAAGAGGAATCTCATGCTTAGATCAACCATGGTCAAGCACTCACCTCAAGAACAGGAAGAAAGGATTGAAAAACGTGGAAAACAACACCTCCAAAGGCTCCTCCTTCGTTTCCAGCAACAGCTAACCCTCCTACAGCTTCAGATCTCTCCAAAATCTCCAAGAACAAGCCCAGAAAGTCACAAAAACGTTTCTCTCTTTCTCTCTTTCTTTCTCTCAAAAACACAAACGGCGACAACAATGAGACTCCCAAACCCTTAATTCGTCCCTTAACACCTAAATGCGATTTAGGGTTTTAATCAAACCAAACCGAACCAATTCGGCAATTAATCAAACCCGACCAAACCGGAAAATCATGGTGTCGATCGATGCTCCTCCAAGGGTGTCGATCGGCACCCACACCAAAAATACACAATTTGGTTCGCGGGCGTTACAAATATACACAGACAACTTACACCGAGATAAGAGAAATCCAGTTTCGTTCTCTTCAATTGTGAGATTCTTCCCGAAGTTAACTCCATACATCCTCATCAATGCTTCATCAAGTGTGTAGTAAACAACTTGTTAGAAATAATTTTAACTACAAAACTTCAAAGACTTCATACTTAGAGACAGACAACTTACACCGAGATACGAGAAAATCCAGTTCGGTTCTCTTCAGTTGTGAGATTCTTTCCAAAGTTAACTCCATACATCCCAAGTTTTCTCACCAATGCTTCATCAAGTGTGTACATAACCCCTGTGTTCTCTAGATGTCTCACCAATGCTGAAGCTGATCCCATGTCCTCATGCTTTAACCAACCACTTAGGAAACATATGATCACGTGATCACGGTATCATCGATCAATCTACTATCAATACCAGCCATTTCTATGATCGTTTCTAACGGAGTGGACACTAAACCATTGTCGACATTCATCTAAACGATTGCTCTAACTATCTTTGGGTCAAGGGGAATTCCATAATGTTTCATTAACGATCTAATACTCTTCCCCCTTAGTAACGTACGAATTCTTGCTTCTAAGAGCATCTATCAACCCAAAAATGTTGTCTTTACTAGGGAACCTAATCGGAGAAAAAGCAAAAATTTCTTATTTTATTTTTTATTTGGTCATTTGATACCTCGTCTTTTTAAATAGGAATAAAAATACTTTATCTAATTTTCATTGTTTTAAAACTACTAATCTTTAAATTTTGGTAGATTTCAACCCGTGACTTAACAATCGTTAACAGACTTTACAAATCATTTAATGGGCGTTAAAGTCTAATCACGTGTATATGTACACATATCTATATATACTAGATAAAGATCCACCCGATGTGCGGATTTAAAATTTTGTAAATAAAATAAAATTTAATAAAAATACATTAAAATTTATTGTACTTATTTATAAATTTTCTTTTTGCTATAATACACTGATTTATATCTATATACAAATCTTTTATGTATGTTACCATTAAAATTGTATTTTTACACATAGGTATAATGTATGTATGTAATTGACAAAAAAAGAAGGTATAATGTATGTTACAAATATATTATATACCACCACCTAGAAAATTTTACTTTTGCATAGTTTCTTAAATCACTAAAATTGTTGACTCAAAAAAAATTATATCACAATAGTGTATGACTAACCATGGAGAGAACCTCGGTTCTGTCCTCTTCCCTTATGGAGAGAACCTTGCGTCCAACCTCCTTCACCATGGGAACCTACGCGCTCCGCCTTCGTCCCTTGAGGAAAACCTTGCGTCCAACCTCTCCTACCTTCCTCCTTTGGGGAGATAACCTTGCGTCCAACCTCCTCCATCATAGAGAGAATCTCGGCTCTGCACTCCTCCTGTGTGGAGAGAACATGTTCACGTCTTTTAGTTATCTCAAAGTGGCTTGCTCCAGCAACCATTAAATCTAAAAACTCTTTTCTAACGCCACAAAATATTTTGATAGTAACTAATGTTAACCAATATATTCATAGAAGTTTCTTTGACACACCATTATGTAGCATATGTCTCCAAGCTCCTATAGATCTATCAACAACAATTTATGTTTTTTCAATCTATCTATGTTTGTTGTAGGCTTGTGTTTGATTAGTCTATTTTATCCAACCATTAGGTTGACGACCTTCTCCTCTTTATTTCCTTTTGAGATTGAACGAATAGTAACAATTGTGTTTGCACAAAAAGAAAAGGTATATGACCAACCACTCAAGGTTGAGAAATTAGAAGAAAATTAATTTGACATAACTAAAGAAATAATAGAAAATTATAAGCACGATAACATATGAATCTCAAATAATTCAAAGATGGAAAATATAAATTAAATAAAACAACCTAAAACTGCTACAATTTTAAAATACAGTATTAGAAAAAGAAAATGCATATATTAATCTTTTTTTGTTTGGTCAACATATTAATCTTACCTATTCCATACTGAAAAGGAGAAAGTATGAGTATATTTTAGTTTATAAAAATAAGGAAAATTTGCCTTCCCATTAATTAAATTTCACTAATAGAACAAAGTTGAAAGCAATATTTTGAAAAAAAAAAAAATTTGTTAGATGAATAATATGAGACGATCAATGTTTATATAGAAGTGAGTATTTACATTTTTTAAAATTAATAATTTTCTGTATATTTTCCTTAATGTCTTTTCTATTATTTTGTAGAATTAATAACTTAAAATTAATATAAATACATAAATTTATAATTTCAAATTTTATGAATTATACATATATATATATATAATCTCCTTATAATTATTTAAAAACTGCTTAATTTAAATATAATCTCCTTATAATTATTTAAAAACTGCTTAATTTTTGTAATTTTTATAATTATCTTTTACATTATTAATATTATTTTAAACAAATTTATTTGTTTTTGTCGTAATCTTAAATACCCTATTAAATATTAATTTTAACACATGTAAAGATCTTAGATTAGTAACTTGACACGTGTCAAAATCATGTAATGTCTAAATTTTGATATTTAATCGTTAAAACTGACACGTGTCACGATCTAGTGAATTTTTAACTTTGATCTTTGATCATTTAAACTAACATGTGTCACGATTTGGTGAGTTACTAACTTTGAGAACCAAGCTTTATATAATAAGATATTTTGGATACACTTTATTCTGAATATATCGGTATGGTCAGACATTAACACACGTTAAATGATCTGTAACGTCCGTTAACAACGGTTTAAGTCACGGGTTAGAATCTACCAAAAATTTAAAAACTAAGTATTTTTAAACCAATAAAATTGTTCTTCCAATGTATTAAACGTCTAAATAAAAAATAAATAGGATATTTATGGCTTTTTCCCAAACCTAATCTTATAATCATACCAAGTGCAGCACATGCTTCGTTAAGGCACATGAATGCAAAAAAGCATGCACCATCGCATTGAAGGACTTGTAGACTAAACCCCTTGGAATGATTTGGAGTACTTTCCTCACGCTTTCTTGATGAAGATATATCTCCCTACCATACAGTGTGATGAGGTTTCTATATATGATTATGGATTTCTATACCTAACTTAATATTTAAACAATGAAGGGGCTCTCCTGTACGTACACAACCATATTCAAAATGAACCTTTTCAAAGAGTTCAGAAACCGCCTGTAGCAATAGCATCAATAGGGGGACAGGTTTGAAGACTTTGTGTGAATCTCATGCATCAGTATTTCTCTGAGGACTGAGTACAAATACGATGATGCCACGCAGCACATGAGCAAGAAAATATCGTAGCATTAGGGAGGGAGGACACATGATCGGAGATGGAGAAGAATTAGACGTTTTGTCAGCTGCTAAATAATTTATATAACAATAATAGAGGAAAAAAAAAAGCTCAAATCGAATATTGGCGTGGCTACGAAGCAAGATGAATGAGGCCTTAAATTTTTAACTTACTTTGACAAATATATATACTTTAATTTGTTACTATTATATTATTTTGTTTACTTCATGCTATACACTTTCTAGTGTCGACTTTTATTTCTTATAGAAGAACAAGAATATATGAACAAAAGCTGTACAGAAGGTATTACAATTTCCTTATGAAACTTTTCTACTGATTTAGAATGCATTTATTGCTAGCCTATATGAAGGTCTTCTATATATTACTATTTATTTGGAGTATATTCTTGGAAAGAAGCAGATGTGGTTTTAAAAAGCTCTCATAATTCTATTTTACTTTTGCAATATATAGAAATTGGCTTGCGCTATTATTTTTGTTTTTTTGGATGAATGGTTAATTAACCAAATAATATTTTTTTGTTTATAAAAAAATAAAAACTGGTGACAAAATGATAAGATTTAACTCATCAGAAATCATTTATGGATCAAAGACTCGGATTTCTGAGAGTCATCCTGAATCTGATAGTGGAGTTTTATGTTTTGATGATATATTATATTGTGAAATCAAAACTATATATATTTAAAAACACAAACTAACAATGGTTTTCTTTTTAAACAACCTTATAGTATTATTCGAACTAATATTGAGTATTGTTTTCAAATTTCTTATAAAATTTATTAGTGTATTTTTCAAAATTTCCCAATCGTGGATTAATTTGAGTGTACGAGTAATGATACCCTAAACAAAACCCTAATCGTCACCATTAGGCCGATTTGAACAAGCGTGACGATTAGGCCGATTTGATCATTACCTGTCACCATCGTTATCAAAGATACAAGAGGCAAAGAGGCAAAGAGGTCAGCGGCAGAGAGGAGTTATATAGTCTAATTCTGATTGTCTCACCAGGACAGATATACACACAAGACTATTTGAATCCAATGTATATACCAAATCGGCCAATTTAAGTACTTTTGTTTCCTTGTTTTTGCTATGTTACAAACCAAACATATTAATTAACTAACTAGTTTTGCAAAATGGTAATCTCCTCAACCGTTAGAGCCCCTTTGGTTAGCATAATCAATACATATTTACGGATCAACCGAATCTAGCTATAACTAGAAACAAGGATTACGGATAGTTTCCAAAAGAAAATACAGCAATTAATCAAGACATCGATGTTTAACTTCCAACATCACTATCATCCAACTTGAATGCTTCAATAAAGTTGGTGTAGGTCTAACAATTAAAAAAAAATGGTTACAAAAAGCCACACGCTTCATTTTCCATTTGCGCAAGGAAGAAACTATTGCGTGTATAATCTAAAAATTTCAATCACAGATAAAATTCAAATATATAGCACACGTCTTTTAAACCATAAAACAAAATAAATAAAGAATGTTTTTATTTCCAGCATTTCAGCTTCTTTGTAGCGTCTATGATGCTTTGCTTTGTTTCCGATCTCTGGCACTTGAGCAACCCTTCCAGTATTACTGCAGATTCTGGAATATCGCTCTCGCTGATTACGGTTTCAGAGCAAAGCCCAAAGAGAACCACGTTTACATCATCTTCCTCTTCTAGTTGCAGGCCGAACAAGTGATCAAAAACCTTGAACAAAACGAAACAAAAGAGATCAATTACAAACTCGTGACCAAACCCCTGGTTTCGTGTAACAAATGTTGGATCAGATTGTGAAAGTATGCAGAGATTTTACAGTTATTGAACATTTGTTTTACCTTTTTCATTCTTGATACTACCATATCTTTGACGGATTGTGACCTCGAAACCAAGTTCACTACGAAAAGACCGTGCTGAGGGAGAGCGCGCTTAACTGAAATAAGAAATGTCTCTTCGATAAACTCAGATGCAGGACAGGTTAAACCCCCACTGCAGACAAAGATCAAACAAGTCAACATATTAATGTGGACAAATTCGTATAAACGTAAGAGTACTTGGCCTTGTGCTTACCTTGAATCTGCTGAATCCACATCTATAATCAGAATGTCAGGACAAGTTCTGCCTTTGACATTATAAGTTGCGGAATCCCCATTTGAGCTAGTCAATTGTGGTTTAGGCACAGCGTTTGATGTATCCTCAGAAGGAGTTTCAGGGTTTGTTAAATCTCTAACGAATTTGATCCCGTCGGCAATATGCACCTACAAGTATAAGAATGTGAAAAAGCTTAGTGATGGTAGAGATAAGAGAATCAAATATAAACCTGCTAAAGATTAGCACTTTAGTATTGAAGAGAAAGAATTTACCTTCAAGCGATCAGTTTGTGTGAAACCAAAGTAATCGTTGCCAACACTAAGCATTACCGGGTCAAGCTCAACCGCCTATTTAACGAGATACCATCATAAGTGTCAATCTAAAAACTCAGCTTGATCAATCCTTTTAAACGAAAATACCTCAATATCGGCAAATGGCAAGCATCCATGGAGGAACATGGGAAGTAATCCTGCTCCAAGACCAATTATAACAGTCTTAACCTGATAAGCATCAGAACATTTCAAAGACAAACAATTCAGAGCGGTTGCACAATGAACTTAATCTGAAGACAATGAGGCATGACTTAATAATGCTCACCATCTTTCCGCACGATTCAGCCTTCGTCAGGTGGGAAGATACCAATGTGAATCCAGAAATAATTCCAGTGTGGTAAGAGCTAGCCAAGTAATCATGAGAGACCTTCATAAGAGGTCCGCTCGATTCTGAAATGAATATAAGCAAAAAAAGATCACGAAATGGTCATTCAGTGTCTATATCAAAACTCCCAAAGAAGTAAGATTATTACCTTGGTTTCGTTTTTTATTTCCCTTTCGCTTCGATTGGGAAACAGTTTTAGTTTTTTCTTTCTGAGATTGTTCAAGAATCTCACAATCCTCTACAAGCAAAGCTTCAGATTGTATCAAACCCTCAGTTCTTTTGAATACAAGGCGCCGGAATGCCAAATCGCTAGAAGGAGATAAGCCTTCAGGATTACTAGGAGTGCTTTCATAAACCACATCTTCAACGACCACTTTTCCAGTCAAGGAAGATGTAACCTATAATCAAAATGATTAGCAAGAAACAAAAAAAAGGATCACCATAACTACTACTTTTTACCAATAACGAAACAAACGATCTGCAAAAAGCAAGAAATGAAGCAACAACAGATAACAGCTTTTTAAGTGATTAATTGCATATATCTATTACTAGTAATAATACCTCATGGACAGTATCAAGCTTTTTGATCCCATCACTTGCCATCATATACCTGTATCACCAATTCAATTCAGCTAAAAATCAACAAGCGATAATGGGGAAAATAGTATGAGTTAGGATTGTAAAACAATTAAGAAAAACTGATACATCAAGATATGGAGAGTATATAGAAATAAGAACAATAAACATACGGTATACGAACTTCTTCATCATCATTTCTAGGAGCTACTTGTGTCACCATGGGAGATAAATCATTCTGAAGTGGAAAGATTTACAAGGGAAAACTAATCAATAAGTAGACAACATAATGAATCAGACAATGAATAATGCAGACTGTACCTGTATATCCTCCATGGTGGCGCCACTATGGCTACTGTCGAGAAAAACCTTAAACAAGGAAATTTAAGATTGTTTACGTTTTCATGCTACGAGCAGATGAAGGAGAAAACATGGTGAATATGAAGTGGCATTTAGCATATAAAGCTTACCATTATGAGACGAGCGGCCTGAGAACTCTCGACAACCTGCCACTGTCCTTCCTCTGAACAGAACAGCCACTCATGAGCACGAGTCTGAAATTTAACACTCCTTTTAATAGTACAAACAAAATCAAACTAAACATGCACATCACTTTTAGCGAACTAAAATTTTTAAGGATTCATGGTGTTGAAAAAGCTTACCTTGGGGACAAGAAAAACACCACAACGATACACAAATGGCTCAGTTTGCTTTTGAGCATCAAGAAGCACAGCTCTATAACTGAAATTGCTTCCTTGGCCACCCAAAGTAAATTTTATACGGCGACCTCCAGTAAACTCTGCCAAATCTCCTTTAATACCAAGTTTCAAATCTTCATGAGAGTACAATAAGTCTGAGCCATTATTGCAGTCTCTACGTATTTGGTTCTCAATCTCGAGGGCTTCACGCATACCAGAACCCTAAAATATAATTCAGAATCATATATATTACATTGGAGAAGAGCACATAAAAAGTTTTACAAGAGCTAGGAAAATCGATAGATGAAGTGTAAAGTGGTTTCAATTAACAATAGGTGTACATAAGAATCTATATACAACGATTATAATGAGTTGTAGTCATATTTCACGGGAAGAAATCATCTCATCTCTAAACAACAGTTTCGTATATTGATATTCATGACCAAAAAAGAATTACCTGGTTATCGTTGCGACCAATCGATAAAAGATCGAAAGAAGAGGTTATATCGTGCAGTAAAACAGAATTTTCCTTTTCAGCCACCACCATAAACGTTTTAAGATTCGAGCGTTTTTGAGAGATTGAATGCACAGTCATCTTCCAACCAAAACGAAGTTTTGAAAAGAGCAATGCTGTAAAAACACAAAGAATTTAAACTAACCAGAGAAAATACAATGAAGAAAACGATAACTAAGAAACAGTTTAGCTAATAATAACAGAAGCAAAGGTGCTCGAAGTACCTAAGACATGAGACTCCGCCAGCGTCAGACAGATAAACTTCCCCCCAGGTTTCAAAACCCGTTTGGCCTGAGAAAAGAGTTAACTAATGAATCAAGTGTTGTTTGATCCTAACACTCATCCAACTATAACGCAAATTAAACAAAAGAAGTTCACTAAGAAGAAAGACCTCTGATAAGTATTGACTTCCCAGCTTCGTTCCAACTTCTGGCTCCATCAAAGCATCAAGAGCACCTTTATCTAGAACCGTATCAAAAGATTCATCTGCCAACTGAGTAGTAGTAAAGCTTGTGTGAATGATTGAGTATAACAATGAGCTAGCAAAAAGAAAAAACAAAACAGAGCACAAGAGTTGCAAAACCTGCATCTTTGTTATGTCCATAACTCGCCAACGGAGTTCAGGACGAGTCCTAATGTTCCGACGAAGCATATCGGAGATAACAACCTTGGAGAAGTCGACATTGGTGATGTCAAGGAACCCAGCATCGTACAAATGCTCAGAAAGGCGGGAGTTCCCGCATCCAGGAACCAGAATCTGAAGCGAGCCAGAAGACGAAGAAGAAGATGATGATGAGTCTTGGAGGAGAGGTAAAAGCGAGTCACGGAGCTGAGGCCACTCAGCATACCACTCGAAAGAGTCGTCGTTGCCTCTGAGAGTGAAGAACTTATCCCAATTCTCTTTGCTTGTGAAGTCTTCGAGGGTTTGTAAGAAGTCATCTGAAGAAGCTGTTTTGCTTCCTTTCTTCTTCCCCATCTCTGCTACTATGGAATCAATCACACCCACCCAAGGAAAGTCCCAAAACCCTAATTTTCCAGTCCCAAGGATTTTACACTGAGACCACACGGTGACGAAGCTTCGGGGAGGTGGAGGCTGAAGACGGAGTAGTCGTACGGTTTAGTTTTGGTTTCAATAATTCAACAGCCGAATCGAACCGAAACTAAACCGAACCGGAAAGCTAACCCAAAAACTAAACCATGGATACGAGCGTGACGTAGGCTTGTGGGCTTTTTAATTGGGCTAAGTTTGTTAAAAAAGAAAGATTTGGACCTCATACGTATTTTGATGTTGTTCATAAGCAATCACATCAAGAAGACAAGAACTGTAGTGACAAGAATATGAACATTAATATCAGTCAAGTCTTTTTTGCTTCGATATAAACACCATTTTAACATTATTGTACTCTGGATCCTTTATATATTTATGACAAATTATTTTCGCATTATTTTTTCTATTTTTTATATATGATAAGAAAAAACGTAAAAGAAAAAAAAAAGAAAGTACTATACTTGATAAAGTCGTAAGAGAATTTCAAAATTACATGTGTTAAATCGTAAACGGAAGACGACAAGTCACATTTGTTATCACTTACAAACTAAGCAGTTATATTCCTTTTTGACCTCCCAAAATTAGAAAAATATTATGAAGTCATTTAACATAGGGAATTTCATTTTGAATACCTTAATATTGATACCGATATGCATTAGCCATTAGCATCCTAAAAAATCCCTTAATAAAACAAGACGTCATTGTTTTGTTGTGGACGTATCAAGATGTTATTGTATTGTTGTGCGAACGTGCATATACTCGGCAATACAAATTAGTAGGTATATTCTAGCTATTTCTGACAAAAAATTTGTGACAATCCGTCCGCGAAACCCACTAGCCCATCGCTAGCTGCCCCAACGGACTGTCTGTGGACCCCACTAGCCCACCGCTAGCCGTCCAACAGACTCTAAGCTAGCCTGCAGGGCATCGATCTTAACCCCTCACTGGGCAAATAGAAATATTCATCCAAATCTACAGTAGGTTATTGGTGTACCAGGTGTTCCTCGAATCCTGTCTCCACCCTTTAACAACCTTCACAGGACAAGCTGTCACCATCAACCCTGCAGGACCAGCTTGGAGTCTGTTGGGCGGCTAGTGGTGGGCTAATGGGATCCACGGACGGTCCGTTGGGGCAGCTAGCGGTGGGATAGTGGATTTCGCGGGACGGATTGTCACAAAAATAAAAAAATAAAAAAATCCTAGCTACATTATAATAAATAAAACATGTACAACGACTATCGTATTCGTTGTGTTTTTAGTTGGAAGTTTATGATTTCATATAACATAGCTTAGTAAATCTAATATCCCGTCGTCCATCTCAAAAATAAAAAGAGTGCGTCAAAATCAACACTGCAGATACGTGAATGATTAACATTAGTAATGGGCATAGTAATTTATCTTCAAAACCATTTTATTTTGAACTGAAAGTTTATGATTCGTTAATGTATATAGATTTGTTGACTCCGCTGCAGTAATGTGATGTAGTGGTATAAATTAAAACAACATTATTTTTGAAGTAAAAGTTAAATTTTTAAATGACGCTCTTTTTATATTGGAAAAAGTATATGATTAATGTACATATTATATCATCTTTTAAAATCGTAAAGAATTCATCTGTCACTCTAACTTGTTGAAATTTGACCATTGTATGTATTGAGAGTTTGGTTTGACAAAAAAATGTATTAAGAGTATGTACTATGTTTGCTAGTGGCATAGAATTTACAATTTTCATTTCAGCTAGTAACCAAATTTCTGAACTCGCATTGATGTTAATTTGAAAGTAAGAGGTTTCTCGTAGGTCATAACATGCAACATCTCGGTGTAATTCTAAATATGTTTCCAGTGGTACATATTATTTAAGTATTCCACAATAACCTATTCCTTAAATTTTCCCAAAAACAACCCTTTAGATTAGGATGTCAAAAATCTTATTCGAATATGTTATTTGACTAATGTATATGCATTGTACTCAAAAGTCAAAACTGTTTTTGTCTAGTCGAAATGGTAGTTTAAAAGTTATACAAAACAAAATATATCGATAAATGCCAAAAATAACCAAAATATTAAAGTAGAATGGAAATAATCACATACGGTATCAACAAGAGAAAATGAAGCCAATAATAGAAATTGAACAAATAAAATCTATATATAATAGCAAATCCATTTTTTTATGTCAACTTTTAATCCAACAGATGAGATTGGTTTCAGTTTTAATCCAACGGTTTAAAATTATTAATCATGTCTTTTCGTTGCACCTCCATCTTTCAAAATCACACCTCTTAGTCTTTGCATCTCTTTGTTGTACCTTCTGATTTCAAAATCACATCCATTTATTTTTACACCTTTTAAATCACACTTCTTATTCTTTGCATCTTTGTTGTACCTTCTGGTTTCAAAATCACATCCATTAATTTTTACACCTTTTAATTTCACACTTCAATGTGTTACACCCTTTGTTGTACCTCTATGTCTTACACCTCTTTGTTGTACCTATTCTTCATGTTTTTCATTACACCCCATCTTTCAAAATCACACCTCTTAATTTTAACACCTTTTTATTTCATACCTATATGTCTTACACCTCTTTGGTGTATCTACATGTTTCTCATCTATTAATGTTGACACTTTTTATTTCCCACCTCTATGTCTTACACCTCTTTGTTTATTATATATTAACTTTTTGAACAACATAAGTTTCAAAAATTATTTTCCGAGTACTAAAAGATTGTTTAATTGAAGTGTTTTTTTAACTAACAAGCATCAATCTCTAATTCAAGGTAATTTAATAAAGAGAAACAAGCAAACAGATGATGAAAACCAATAAACAAAGAAGAAAGAAATAAAATTAGAGAAAAAAGAAAAATGGAGACTGAAGTAAAGAGAAACAAGTAAACATATGATGACAACAAATAAAGAAAGAAGAAAGAAATAAAATTAGAGAAAACAGAAAAAATGGAGACTGAAGTAAAGAGAAACAAGTAAACATATGATGAAAAAAAATAAAGAAAGAAGAAAGAAATAAAATTAAAGAAAACAGAGAAAATGGAGACTGAAGTAAAGAGAAACAAGCAAATAGATGATGAAAACAAATAAAGAAAGAAGAAAGAAATAAAATTAGAGAAAACAGAAAAAATGGAGACTGAAGTAAAGAGAAACAATCAAAGAGATGATGAAAACAAATAAAGAAAGAAGAAAGAAATAAAATTAGAGAAAGCAGAAAAATGGAGACTGAAGTAAAGCACAAGCAAACAGATGATGAAAACAAATAAAGAAAGAAGAAATAAATTAAATTAGAGAAAAAGAAAAATGGACTGAAGTAAAGAGAAACAAGCAAACATATAAAGAAAGAAGAAAGTAATAAAATTGGAGAAAACGGAAAAATGGAGACTGGAATAAAGAGAAACAAGTAAACGATGATGAAAACAAATAAAGAAAGAAGAAAGAAATAAAATTATGGAAAGCAGAAAAATGGAGACTAAAGTAAAGAGAAACAATCAAACAGATGATGAAAACAAGTAAAAAGAAGAAAGAAATAAAATTATGGAAAGCAAAAAAATAAAGACTGAAGTAAAGAGAAACAAGTAAACAGATGATGAAAACAAATAAAGAAAGAAGAAAAAATAAAATTAGAGAAAAAAATGGAGACTGAAGTAAAGAGAAACAAGCAAACAGATGATGAAAACAAATAAAGAAAGAAGAACAAAATAAAATTATAGAAAGCAGAAAAATGGAGAATGAAGTAAAGAAAAACAAGCAAACAGATGATGAAAACAAATAAAGAAAGAAGAAAGAAATAAAATTATGGAAAGCAGAAAAATGGAAACTGATGTAAAGAGAAACAAGTAAACAGATGATGAAAACAAATAAAAAAAGAAAAAAACAAAATTAGAGAAAAAAATGGAGACTGAAGTAAAAAGAAACAAACAAAGATGATGAAAACAAATAAAGAAAGATGAAAAAATAAAATTAGATTAAATAGAAAAATGGAGACTGAAGTAAAGAGAAACAAGCAAACAGATGATGAAAACAAATAAAGAAATAAGAAAGAAATAAAATTAGAGAAAGCAGAAAAATGGAGACTGAAGTAAAGAGGAACAAGCAAAGAGATGATGAAAACAAATAAAGAAAGAAGAAATAAATAAAAGTGGAGAAAAAAGAAAAATGGTGACTGAAGTAAAGAGAAACAAACAAAAAGATGATGAAAACAAATAAAGAAAAAAGAAAGAAATAAAATTAGAGAAAAAAAATAGAGACTGAAGTAAAGAGAAACAAGTAAACAAATGATGAAAACAAATAAAGAAAGAAGAAAGAAATAAAATTTGAGAAAACAGAAAAAATGGAGACTAAAGTAAAGAGAAACACGCAAACATATGATGAAAACAAATAAAGAAAGAAGAAAGAAATAAAATTAGAGAAAAAAGAAAAACGGAGAGTGAAGTAAAGAGAAACAAGCAAACAAATGATGAAAACAAATAAAGAAAGAAGAAAGAAATAAAATTAGAGAAAATAGAAAAATGGAGACTGAAGTAAAGAAAAACAAGCAACCGAATGATGAAAACAAATAATGAAAGAAGAAATAAATAAAATTAGAAAAGAAGAAAATGGGACTAAAGTAAAGAGAAACAAGCAAAGAGATGATGAAAACAAATAAAGAAAGAAGAAAGAAATAAGATTAAAGAAAAAGATGGAGACTGAAGTAAAGAGAAACAATGAAACAGAAGGTAGAAATAAATAAAGAAAGAAGAAAGAAATAAAATTAGAGAAAAAGAAAAATGGAGATTGAAGTAAAGAACAAGCAAAAAGATGATAAAAACAAATAAAGAAAGAAATAAAATTAGAGAAAAAGAAGAATGGTGACTAAAGTAAAGAGAAACAAGCAAAGAGATGATGAAAACAAATAAAGAAAGACGAAAGAAATAAAATTAGAGAAAAAAATGGAGACTGAAGTAAAGAGAAACAAGTAAACAGATGATGAAAACAAATAAAGAAAGAAGAAATAAATAAAATTAGAGAAAACAAAATGGAGATTGAAGTAAAGAGAAACACACAAACAGATGATGAAAACCAATAAAGAAAAAAGAAAGAAATAAAATTAGAGAAAACAGAAAAATGGAGACTGAAGTAAAGAGAAACAAGCAAATAGATGATGAAAACAAATAAAGAAAGAAGAAAGAAATAAAATTAGAGAAAGTAGAAAAATAGAGACTGAAGTAAAGAGGCACAAGCAAACAGATGATGAAAACAAATAAAGAAAGAAGAAAGAAATAAAATTAGAGAAAAAGAAAATTGGTGACTGAAGTAAAGAGAAACAAGCAAACAGATGATGAAAACAAATAAAGAAAGTAGAAAGAATTAAAATTATAGAAAGCAGAAAAATGGAGAATGAAGTAAAGAGAAACAAGCAAACAGATGATGAAAACAAATAAAGAAAGAAGAAAGAAATAAAATTAGAGAAAACAGAAAAATGGAGACTCAAGTAAAGAGAAACAAGCAAACAGATGATAAAAACAAATAAAGAAAGAAGAAAGAAATAAAATTAGAGAAAGCAGAAAAATAGAGACTGAAGTAAAGAGACACAAGCAAACAGATGATGAAACAAATAAAGAAAGAAAAAAGAAATAAAATTAGAGAAAAAGAAAAATAGTGACTGAAGTAAAGAGAAAAACAAACATATGATGAAAACAAATAAAGAAAGAAGAAAGAAATAAAATTAGAGAAAACGGAAAACTGAAACTGAAGTAAAGAGAAACAAGCAAACAGATGATGAAAACAAATAATGAAAGAAAAAAGAAATAAAATTAGAGAAAAAAAATCTAGATTAAAGTAAAGAGAAACAAGCAAAGAGATGATGAAAACAAATAAAGAAAGAAGAAAGAAATAAAACTAAAGAAAAAAGAAAAATGGAGACTGAAGTAAAGAGAAACAATGAAACAAAAGATGGAAATAAATAAATAAATAAATAAATAAAATTAGAGAAAAAAAAAATGGAGACTGAAGTAAAGAGGAACAAGCAAACAGATGATGAAAAAAATAAAAATGGGGACTGAAGTAAAGAGAAACAAGCAAAGAGATGATGAAAACAAATAAAAAAGAAGAAAAAATAAAAATAAAGAAAAAGAAAAATGGAGACTGAATTAAAGAGAAACAATGAAAGAAGATGGAAATACATGATTCTCATCTATTAATTTTGACACCTTTTATTTCACACCTCTATGTCTTACACCTCTTTGTTTATTATATATTAACTTTTTGGACAACATAAGTTTCAAAAATTGTTTTCTGAGTACTAAAAGATTGTTTAATTGAAGTGTTTTTTAACTAACAAGCATCAATCTCTAATTCAAGGTAATTTAATATTTTCGCTGACCTGCAGTGTTTCTTCGGTTAGATTATTATTATTGTTAGTCGGCACTTCTAAGTTCATACATTAATCTTATTTTTGTAAACTTTTAGTCTCTTCAATATTTTTAGCCTTTCCGGTTTTCATGTTTTGATCCGTTGAATAAATACGTGTTCTATATTTTTGCATGGCTAATGTTTCTAATCCTCAATTTGCATATTTTATTTTTGACTTTCTGGAAAAACCAAAACCAAGATACGAGAGGCAAGATGATATGCAGTGATGCTAAGCCAAAAATTTTTAACAAACATGGTATAATTATAAATTTATATATGTTCTATTATTTAACGTATTTATTTTTTTAACAAACATGGTATAAATGTAAAAACAAAAAAAAATTATGTAGGATGTCCATTAGATATAAATGATCCAGGTTAGTTTCCATTGTTTTGTAAATAAAGCTTTTAAAATTTTAGTTGAATTTTAATTTCTAATACTTTCTTGGTATCAAACATTTTGATAATATATAGAAATATTACAAATGAGCATGTAAATAGTGAGTGTCGAAGAAAAAGTCAGACATACTTGTGACAACACAAAATCAAATTCTAGAAAGCGTAAGCATGACCAAATGACAAATCAAGTTAAAAAGAAAAGATCTACTAAAGGTAACTTATTTAGTCTTTGATGACTATCTAATTAATCTGTATATACAATTTTTTAAAAACATAATGTAAAACAGTCACTTTTAGAGTGATCTGGAATCTGCAAAAAAAAAAAAAAAAATGCAAGTAATTTCTAAAATTAGTGTTTAACCCAAAGAAGAAAACATCAAAAGGTGAGATATTATTATCACATTATTCACCACATCGACTTCGTTTTCGCTGTTGTTGATTGAAGAACATGATGGTACCGATTCATAGACATAAGTGGGAAATCAATTCCTAATTTATGGTGGATACGGATATAAACTTCAATCTAGTGAAAACCGCACACATTTTTCCATCTAGCGGTTTAAAATTATTAATAATCCCAACAGTTGCAAATTATTAATCGTGTCTTTTCGTCGTGCCTGCATCTTTTAAAAATCACACCTCTTAAGTTTTGCATCTCTTTGTTGTACCTCCATGTTTCAAAAATCACATCTATCTATTTTTACACATTTTTTATTTTACACCTCTATGTTTACACCTCTTTGTTGTACCTCCATGTTTCAATATCACATCTATTAATATTTACACCTTTTTATTTTACACATCTATGTCTTACACTTCTTTGTTTATTATATACAAACTTTTCTGGACAACATAAACAAGTTTCGAAAAATTGCTTTCTGAGTATTTTCAAAACTTACAAGTTAATAAATAAAACTAACAAATTGTTTTATTGAAGTGTTTTCTAAATATATAATAGCAAACCTATTTTTTTGTGTAAACTTTAATCCAACGGATGAGATTAGTTCCACTTTTCCCTCTAACGGTTTAAAATATTAATGATCCCATCAGTTGCAAATTATTAATCTTGTCTTTTCGTCGTACCCTCATATTTCAAAAATCACACCTCTTAATTTTTGCATCACTTTGTTGTACCTCCATGTTTCAAAAATCACATCTGTTTATTTTTACACCTTTTTTATTTCACACATCTATGTTTACACCTCTTTGTTGTACCTCCATGTTTCAAAGATCACATCTATTAATTTTTACACCTTTTTATTTCACACCTCTATGTCTTACATCTCTTTGTTTATTATATAGAAACTTTCTCTGGACAACATAAACAAGTTTTGAAAAATTGTTTACTGAGTATTTTCAAAATTGACAAGTTAATAAGTAAAACTAAAGATTGTTTTATTGAAGTGTTTTTTTTTTTAATTTTAAAATATATAATAGCAACCCCATTTTCTGTGTCAACTTTAATCCAATGGATGTGATTAGTTCCACTTTTCTATCTAACGGTTTAAAATTATTAATGATCCTAACAGTTGCATATTATTAATCATGTATTTTCGTCGTGTCCCCATCTTTCAAAATTCACACCTCTTAAGTTTTGCATCTCTTTGTTGTACCTCCATGTTTCAAAAATCACATCTATTTATTTTTACACCTTTTTATTTCATACCTCTATGTTTACACTTCTTTGTTGTACCTCAATGTTTCAAATATCACATCTATTATTGTTTACACCTTTTTATTTCACACTTTTTTTGTTTTTGTTACTCTTTGTTTAATAAAGTTGCAATGTTTTGATCCAACAAATGTTTTGTTCCCTTTTTTTACTTGAAATGTAAAATTAACAATGTTAATCATTTCAAATTTTTACTTTCCCGTGCAGCAACGCACGGACCGACATCCTAGTATACACAAAAGAAAGCTTTTCTTCTAACGATTTGAGAAGCAAAGTCAATGGTGAGAAAGGAGAGCTTTTCTTCCAACTATTCGAGAAGCAAAGTCCATGGTGGGAGAAACTATAGAAGATACATGCAATATATAGATAATTAATTTAATCTTATACTAATAGCATAATTCCAATTCTTACTTTATTTTAGTTTTAGGTAGATTCTGGTAAATCTTTTCGTTAGTCAACATCTGGTGGAAAACTTTTTTAAAAACCCTTCTATCAAGGAGGAATCTAACTAGGCACATAATTTGTAAGAATTGATAATAATACGATACACAGAAGGCAATAATCTTATTATAAATAACCAAATCGCCAACCCACTAAGCCCTTTTTAACTTTCCTATTTAGTAAAGAGACATTTCATAGAAACAAATCTTCAATTTGAAAAGGTGCATATGTATATCCATTTTTTTTTTCTTTTGAACGACAATGTATATCCAATTAAATACCATTTTCTCTACGTTGCATATATCCCATAAGTACTACCCTCTCCCCATGACAGAGTTTTGTATCACAAATTTAACAAAAGAGAGAGAGGGAGAGAGAGAAAATGGGAGAAAATGCGAAAGCAAATGTGTTAGTCTTCTCATTCCCGATACAAGGACACATAAACCCTCTTCTCCAATTCTCAAAACGTTTAATCTCCAAAAACGTTACGGTCACATTCCTCACCACTTCCTCCACCCACAACTCCATCCTCCGCCGTGCCATCGCTGGCGGAGCCACCGCTCTTCCGCTCTCTTTCGTCCCCATAGACGATGGCTTCGAGGAAGGCCATCCATCTACCGACACATCTCCCGACTACTTCTCAAAGTTCCAAGAAAACGTCTCTCGAAGCCTATCTGAACTTATCTCCTCGATGGACCCCAAACCAAACGCCGTCGTTTACGACTCTTGTCTGCCTTATGTTCTCGACGTTTGCCGGAAACATCCCGGGGTCGCTGCGGCGTCGTTTTTCACTCAAAATTCCACCGTGAACGCCATCTATGTTCATTTCTTGCGTGGGGAGTTCAAGGAGTTCCAAAACGATGTAGTTTTGCCTGCGATGCCTCCGTTGAAGGGTAATGACTTGCCGGTGTTTCTGTACGATAACAATCTCTGCCGGCCGTTGTTTGAGCTCATTAGTAGCCAGTTCATCAATGTTGACGACATTGACTTCTTCTTGGTTAACTCTTTCGACGAACTTGAAGTCGAGGTAATTCTCAACCTTTTCTTACATGCTTATTAGTTATATGCAATATGAAATCCAAATGATATATAATGATAATGGTGAATAGTGAATATTATCTATTCCTACTAAATCAATAATTAGTACCTGATGTGACCCATATCGAAATTAAAACCAAGCATTAAAATACATCTAAGTGGCAAATTCCAATTGTAGTTAGGTATTTTGCGAAATAATTCTTTACTGTAATATGGATGTAGCTTTTTAGGTTCGTGGTAAAATTATTAATTTAGTGTTGGTAAAATAATTGTAGCAAAAACGAAATAGAAAAACAAAAAACATCATTATGTAATCCGACAAAAAGAACATTATTCATTCATCTTCGGGCCGAAAGGTATCCAATTGGGGCGAACATCCCAAGGTGCAGATTAGATATCTTATATACGATTGGATTGGATTTTCACGTGGCAAATATGTAGCCAGAAAACGACTAGCTATCGTCTCAAATATACACATACGTGTCTCGCCGTTTACCTTTGATTATTTAGCAATCATATTGGCTTAGCATGTTTGATGTGTGTCCTACAATAGAATTAGTGGATTAGTTCAAGTTATTAATATTATTATATCATTGAGAATTTGGTCCATGAAATTTTTTGCTCGTAGATTTGAAAAAGTTAATTTGTAGCATCCCATTTTTAAACTCCAACATATAAATTTCTAGACTCATAGGGGGTCTCCTAGTACAAATATAACAAGAGACGTTATCCATATTTTTCCTTTCTGGTCTTTTTATTTCCACTGGTCCCTATCGATCTTCTTGGTTCTTGATTTCTTTTCTAAGCCTAAAAGCATGACAATAGAAAACGTGATCATGTTTGGGTTTAAACAAGGAATTGTTAGTCAGAAAACTATTAGGTTAGCCCGGGACGGCTGGTTTACATAATGTCTTTTTTGGTTATATATCAATTTCAATATAAATAGGTTTCCTTGTTAATTTCTAGAAAACAAAAAGTTGAAGTGAGTCATATACTGAACTAGTGAATTTTTTTCTTCTTATGGACTATCAACCTATCAACGTTTCTTTTACTAATTCCATGTATTAAAGGGTGTGCTAACTTTTTCTTCAGGTGTTACAATGGATGACGAACCAATGGCGGGTCAAAAACATAGGACCGATGATTCCATCAATGTACTTAGACAAACGATTAGCAGGCGACAAAGACTATGGAATCAACCTCTTCAATGCCCAAGTCAACGAATGTCTTGACTGGCTTGACTCAAAACAGCCCAGTTCAGTGATCTACGTCTCCTTTGGAAGCTTGGCCGTTTTAAAAGACGATCAAATGATAGAAGTCGCAGCTGGACTGAAACAAACCGGCCATAACTTCTTATGGGTTGTTAGAGAAACAGAAAAAAATAAGCTCCCGAGCAACTACGTAGAGGAAATTGGTGAGAAAGGGTTGATAGTGAATTGGAGTCCTCAATTACAAGTTCTTGCACATAAATCCATCGGTTGTTTCATGACGCATTGCGGATGGAATTCGACTTTAGAGGCATTGAGCTTAGGAGTGGCTTTGATTGGAATGCCAGCTTATAGCGATCAACCAACCAATGCTAAGTTTATTGAAGATGTGTGGAAGGTTGGGGTTAGGGTTAAGGCAGATCAAAATGGGTTTGTGACGAAGGAAGAGATTGTGAGATGTGTTGGAGAAGTTATGGAAGAGATGTCGGAGAAAGGGAAGGAGATTAGACAGAATGCTCGGAAATTGATGGAGTTTGCAAGAGAAGCTTTGTCTGAAGGAGGAAACTCTGATAAGAATATTGATGAGTTTATTGCTAAAATTGTGAGGTAAACTGATTGTATTAGTCTGTAATGCTTATTAAAGTGTTTGTTTTTTTCTTTCCTGGGAGTTTTATAAAAGAACTAAGAAGTTTGGAATAATGTTATGTTGTTTGTTTTGTTAAGTTTTTTGTGGTGCGAACAATGTGATTTAAAAATGGTTTAGAAGTTGAGAAATTTGGGACCTCTCGTTTTCCATGTGTTTTACTCGATTGTTTATCTGTTAGACTGACATATATCTGCAGAAAACCTTCTCGTACAACTGATGCATGTGAGGCTACTTATCCGGTTTGTTTATTTTTAGGTCCTCTAATGCCACATTCCGAATTGTGATATCTTATGACATTAAAAAGTTTTAAAAGTATTTTCCTTTCTTTCAAACGCCATAAGCTTTGAAGTTATCTTATTTAACGTCCAAACTTCTTTTTTTTGTCATTTTTTTTTTCTGGGTAGGAACTTTTTTTTTTTCGTCTTTTAACTCTGCACGCAAGAAATGTGTATGGTCACGTGATATTTTCTTACAAGAATCAACTCATGGAGAATTAAAAGACAAAAAAGCAAAGTTTAGCTTGTGTTCTTAAAAGATTTGCTATCTCTGATTTTTTTATTTGTGGTGTTTATGAAACGATGAGATTTAGCTTGTGTTTATAATATTGTATTGGAAGATATAGTTGTTACTGATATGGTCAAATTGTAATACCTTATGGTACTAACAACCTTGTAATACTTTAGGGGTCGAATCCACATAGACTCTAGTTTACACAATAGATTTATTATTTTTTTAATTATGCTAAATCAAAAATATTAAATTAAAGACAATACAAAAACAGAATTAAAAGTGTCGTAAATTCTAAGGATCAAAGAGCTAAGCCTAGAGAATTTCTCAGGAATTTATGGGATATTAAATCAATCAAATATTTAGGATTCAAGCAATTGAAAATCAGATCTACAACTCTAAACACACTTGTAAAATAAATCATTTGTCACTGCAAATATTATCTAAATTTAAAACCAGAAATTCCAAATCTCTTTGCGAAATTCTAAGTAATAAATCAGCTTTTAAAAACAAGTTTAGATTGTTCACAAAATTATTAAATCAAATCTCTTTGCAAGAAATAATTCTGCTCATCAAAAGGTTTAATCAGGAAAATCAATTATATTCTCATCTATATATACATTTTCAGAAACATTTATAGAATAAATCCTGGACTTGGTATTTATTTACAACCCTGCCACTGTCTTTAATACCTTATAAACAAATCTTCTTCTTGGGTCACACGATTTGTTGATTACAAAAAACATTTGGGCCAAGCCCAGCCTCTATCGAAAGTTCTAACATTATAAAGAACACGATTACACCTTCTCCTCTCACCCGTTTATTCTTAACAATTAAATGAGAAAGATTTTCTTGCCTTACAATCTTCTCCAAGAATTCTGTTTAAACTGGCTTGATTTCCAAAAATCTGCTCCAATATCAATCAACCTAAACAGAAATAAATTTTAAATATAACATATCCCCTAACGATTCCATAAAATAACCAGAAAACAAGATTTTCTCTCTAATTATCGTCTCAATTATATCTTCTTGAAATCTTCACAAATTTATTCTATGACCTAATCGGGTTCTTTATAAATAATACCCACCTTAACGAAAATTAAACATAAGCAAACACATCAAAACATCACTCACATTATGGCTGCTACCTTTGCTTTCTTGAAAGACGTTCGCCCCTACAAAACCTCATGGAGGGTTCAAGTCAAGGTCATCCATTCATGGCGTCTAAATGGTGGTGAAACACTTGAGTTGGTGTTGTCAGACTCGATGGTAAGGTCTATTGTTTACGTTCACGAAACATACAATTATTTTCTATTACTAATGCATATTATGTCTTTCATTGATGCAGAGTAAAAAGATTCATGCATCTGTGAAGAAGGAATTGCTAAACAAATATGTTAATAAACTTCCTATTGGTAAGTGGGTTTTCATTGTGACATTTGCACTCAGCTATGCAACTGGTCAATTCAGACCAACCACGCATCTGTACAAGATGTCATTTACCAATGGAACTATGGTCATAGACAGTGACCCTGTTTCTGATGCTAGCTTCCTTACCTTAACTAAGTTCAAATTCATCCACAGTGGTCGAGCTAATCCCCACATATTTGTTGGTAAGTATCTATATAGATACATTTGTTTAATTAGAGTCAATATATATTTATATGTTTGATTATGCAAAGGTTATTGGTCAAATTGTGAGTATGGATGAAGTGGAGGAACTCGAAGCAAATAACAAGCCTACCAAAAAACTCAATTTTGAGCTACGGGACGAAACGTAAGTCTTATATGCTAATATGTCTATATGATTATTATGTGGGATAACATTTTTAATCAATAATCCAAATTACCTCTTTCTTATAAGTCAACCTTCAACACATTTGTTACTGAATTTTCGTCTTTGATTAAGTAATTGTACCCTAACCAAGTAAAATGTCACATTAGCGTTTTATATAAAATTTGGTAAAGGCATCTACTAATCGATAAGAGGGTTTGTTTACTTATCTTTGATTTAGTGTTCTTCATTTTTCTCCTGACTTTTAACAAAAGAAAATAATTAACGAAACTTTGAACTTGAAAAACAACTAAACATGTATCAATGTCAACCACAATAATATTCAAAATCTACTTTGATGGAAAGCTACAAACCCTTGAAAGAAGACTCAATTCGATTATATATCTCGAAGCTCCACTCAAAAGCTATAATCATACATCTTTGATTTAGTGTTCCTCATATTTCTCCTCATTTTTAACAAAAGAAAATAATTAACAAACGATGATGCCTCTAAATTATTTGATAACTATCACGCAGAATTAGAAAGAAAAGATAGAGATATTACCTTAGTGATCCATTGTAGACAAAATATTTCCCTACTTGCAAGGAAAAAGAAATCCAAAACTATATGGTAAGTTTTACGCCGAAATTAAATCCAATTGTTGTCTCTACACTTCTTCTTAATGAAAGTAATTTAACCCTGACCAGGTAATATCAAAAAACAAAAAGATTAGAGTTTTTGGATAGATAAGTCATAGGTATTTACAAATCAAGAAATGGGTTTAGGGTTACTTATCTTTGGTTAAGTGGAAGTCATTCGAGTTCCTGATATTTTGATAAAGCCCAAAATTATGAGAAACAAAAAATTCAATATAAATCTAAACATTAGAAGATGAAAACAACAAAAAAAAAACACCGATTTAGATTCAGATTCTTACCTTATAAAGAACACCCATATTCTTTTATAAATTTCCCTGCTCAGAAGAAACGCTGGAATCAGACATAAAAGAGCAATTCAAGCAGGAATCTTTACAGTTTCTGAGCTATAATCAGAAAAAGTTAGAACAAATCGGGATCTAAACAGTTTTTAGAAGATTACCTCTCTTATCAATTGAGGACGACATCCGGTACTCCATTAAGACAGATTGATGATGGATCTTACTCTGGGTTTTTCAATTCGGAAATAGAGGTTGTCTGATCCATCGTCAACTGAATCAGATCTATGATGTCGGAAATAGAGGTTGTCTGATCCATCATCCTTTTTTTGTTTTTTTTAATGTTTTTCTGTTTATGTTGTCTTGTGTGGCCACCGATTAATTGTTTTGGTTAAGGAAAAAAAAAAACACAATGGGCCTGATCTGATTCAGAAACCCATCAACGTTAATTTGTAAGATTCACTTTTCCGGATCCAGTAGTATTTTCCAACAAACTTTATATTTACTCAAAAAATTAACATTTCAACTTATTTTGAAAAATCTAACAGATATTTAGAAGACAAAAAAAACTTATGCCCACACAAAATATGGATTTCAAATTATGGTAAACTCATCTAATTATTTAAATAATAAAATTAAATTTATATTTCAATTACATTGTAAATACAAATACAAAGAAACATAAAAAAAAACTAATAGTTTATCCAGTAGAATTATACAGAAACTAAATAATGGTAAACTCATCTAACTATTTAAAATAATAGTATTCAAAATATATTTAAACTAAATTGTATATACAAATACAAAGAACCAAAAATAGACTACCCAAAAGAATTATAATAACAATAATGGTATTTTAAATTATTAACCCGCGGTCAAACAATAGATACACACAATATGAATTATACAATATATTAGAGCTGTGAAATTTAATAATTTATAAAGTATAAAACTAATTAGTTATACTACAAGAAATATGGACATTACTAGCACACAGAAAATGCTACTAAAAGGCTTTCGTAGCGCATTTGAAAACGCTGTATAATGAGGAGCTATAGTAGACCCCCCTCTACCATAGCAGTTTTTACGCGTTATGATAGATTGACCTATTATAGCGCTAATGCTCCGCTATTTAATATTATTAACTAGTGCTTAGTTCGGGCTATTATGTTTGTTTTTATAGCAAACATTTCGTGCTATAAACTATTGTTTTGTATCATTTTATTAGTGCTGTAAAATATTGTTTTGTATCATTTTATTAATGCTGTTGTAATGTATATTATTATGTGCTATATTTCAATTATTTGAAACCTATGTTGCATAAAATATAAATTGCAAATTGATTCATAAATAAAATTAATATTACATTATTTTATAAAACATACATTTTACATAGAATTATTCTATCAAATACCCAAAAGATACAAATGCTTGAATTACAAATGCTTGAATTACCAACCAAGTCATAAAAAAAAAAGACAAGTACATTTCTTCACCAAACCAAGTCATAAAGAAACCGAAGCAGCTCTAGTAAATCGCCAGCTCATACCATTTAACAGCCAACGCTATCAGCATATCACCTTAGAGCCTTTGGCTTTGTGTCATAACGCATATGCAGAGACCAATAACAATTGCCATGCCTCAAGGATCTTGCTGAACTCAAGATTGTCTTCGTTCTTGACAGTTGTCAAACACAAGCGAGAAGCAGTTTTTTGTTGAACAACCTTAAATTATTTACAGTTAAAAATTTAGTGTTTATGGTTAAGAGTTGGTAGTTTCAAACCCTATATCCTAAATCACAACCCTTATACCCTATACCCTAACATCAAAGACTCTATTGCTTTCATTCTTATTTCTATTTTGTAATAAAACAATATAAAAATATTCTATATTTTCATTGCTATTATAAGTAGAAAATTTAATAATTTACAATTAAAAGTTTAGTATTTGTATTTATATTATAAGTAGATTTATATATACTTCAAACCTTATATACTCTTATACCCTAAACCCCAAACCCTAAACCCTAAATTCTAATTCAAAAATTCAACCAAATTTTTATCCTTATTTGTATTTTGTAATAATTTTTATTTTATTTTATATTTTTAGTATGAAATAATAATTCGTTATATTTTTTTTTCTTAATTTTGAAATAGAAAAATATTCTACATATGAATCTCTATACCCTAGATAAACCCTAAATCCTATTTCATAAACTTTGAATCAAGGCCCTGATTGGTGAAGACTTTTAAGACTTTAAAATCATTTAAAAGTCTTAAAAGCATTTTATTTACCAATCAAGCTTTAATGACTTTTATATTTTTTAAAGTTTCTACAGCCACTTTAATTTTTTTCTTCTTTATTTCCCTTCCTTTTTTAAAGTCTTCAAAATGACGCTGTAAAACTTTTAAAGCCAATAAGTTTAAAAACTTTTTTTTTCTTTCTCCATCATAATTAAAAACTCTATATAATTTTATGTATATTTTTATTCAAACTTTTTTTTATAGATTAATTATCAGTATTTTTTTCTTTCTTTTGATATCCACTTCTCTTCACAAATTTATTATTTTTATCATCACCTTCGTATTTTCTTATAATTGTGTTTTTAATAAAATTACAGTTACAGTTTTAAAAGTTTATTTTTTAACAATCAGATTTTAACAGTTAAAGTATCTACAGCCAAAGCCTCTACAGCCAAATTTTATACAGCAAAATTTTTACAGTCAAAGTCTCTACAGCCACAAATAACAATCGTTACCAATCAGGGCCCAAATATCATGAATTCCTTTTGATGTTGTGAGTTGATAATGTAATTTAGTGATTTAACATTAATGTAAACAAGTTTATTTTTCTTTTGAATATAATTTAACATTAAATTTTAAAAAAAATAATGTAATTTAGTGATTTTGGAGAATGTTAAGAGATTGATAAAAAAAAATCTATAACTTATTGAATTATCACAAACCGTTTGCAGTATAAAATTTGCATAATTCAAAATACATTTCCTATAAAAATATGCAAAATGGTTAATATACTAAAAATAAATTGTCACAACTCAGAAGTCTCATATAATAAACTCTACAAGTCCCCAATTCGTCCCACATTCTTGCAAGTATTCTATCTAAGTTCAGCTGTTTCTAGCATCACAATCTTTCACCTTGTCTGCCATATTTGCAACTGAATCAAATCCAATGTAGGCAAAGAACTGTGATTGGACCAGCAAACTCAAGACAACATCCAATCAATTTCCAGCTTTTATGACCACTCACCATCGATGAAACTGCTATGTCGCGGTAAAAGTAAACAACATAGAATTTGGACCTTCTTACAACTTTATTGATGAATATTTTGTGATGGTTCTCTCTGCTTGACTTATCTAGAGTTAAATCAATAACCCAAAGCACACTCTACCACGATCAAGTGGTGTCGTAGTAGCACTTCAGGGTCGAATCCACAGAGACCAAACGATACACTATGAAATTATATAGACTGAGTTTAGCTAAAGCAAAGAGGAAGTTTGTTTTGCAAGTAACAGAATTAAAACAGAAAATAAATAAGAGTTTGTAAATTTAAAAGAAAGTATTGGGCGCAGGGAATCAATCAGGGGTTATGATCACGAAATTGGGTGATGGATAGGGATAACTTTAGGAACCGTTCTTGAACTCGAATCTCAAATATAAAACTAACCTACTGTCGCAGTGTTAGTTATCTAAGCAAGAAATTGAATGAACCCTAAACCGTCGTTTGGATCTAAACAATCCTAGCAAGCATTAAGTTCTAGTCCGATTATGTTCACAAGGTGCCCTAACTTCAACCGTCGTTGGCTAAGGATCACCCTGCTCACCTATGTTCTTTCAAGTAATTCAACAACACTTTTGATGCCTAGATGAATTTAACCTAAGATCATAAACTAGGTAGCTAATCTAGTTTAAGCAGTAAACACAACAGTAGATGAAGAACAAAAAGATCAATCCCAAATCTAACAACCTAAATCAATGAATCATAAAAAAACCCCTTTGAAACCCAAAACCCAACAGTAAGACTACTCAGACATCGAACAGAGACAATCACGAATAAAATATGAAGAAAACATGTTTGAATTGCAAAAAGAGATAATAGGGTTCAGAATTGTTCTCCAAAAGGTTAGAAAGGATTAGAGATCTTCTCCCAGGCTTACAAGTGCTCAAAAACGGCGTAGAGTAAAAGTTATCTTTTTAGGGGTCGAGCCCCGTGCTTAAATAGTAAAATAAATCCCTAAAAAGTCGGTTTAAACCAGAAAAGGAAAGATTGCGTCGGGGACGGGAATGGTCGATCTCGCGAGGATCAGTCGATCCAAAACGTATTTCTGCTCTCACTTCATCTGCCCTCTAGCTCGATCAGTCTTCAACCAATTAAGCTCCAGATGCATATTTTCATCCCCAAAACGCTCAGATTCCTCCTAAAGTCACCTAGGACCTGTAAAGACTCACAAAAGAAAAAAAGGACTCTAAAAGCACACTTGGACCTAGGAAAAGACACAAAACAAACCTAAAAACTATAGTTAAAAACCCTATAAAATGCAGACACATCAATTCCCCCGGACTTGAATCTTTGCTTGTCCTCAAGCAAGAACAGACAAAAACGCAAGAACAGAGAAAAGGTTTGAAAGTGGAAACTCACATATTCTTGGAAACTTCTTCTTTGCACTCTTCATCACATCAAATCGAGAACTACTTTCTGTACTCTGCCCATGATTAGGATCAACACTCCCTACTCTGAACTCCATGGCCTTAGAGAATTCAGTCTCCCCATCGTTGTCTTTCTACATCATATTAGTAAAAAGGTGCGGTCTTACCACGGGAGTATCGATCATTGAACTGTTGACTCCTTCAACCTCTTATCGCCTAAGACCTCCTCTTATGCTCCCTTTCCTCTCTCTTTTCTCACTTCCAAAGGATTGATTTCTCCCTAATTTTCTAGGGTATCATTTTTTTTTATCAATCCTTTGCTCTTTTCTTGTGGACAGGTTTCCATGAGTTCCGAAAGATGCACGGGTTTACGCACAACCCTCGGTTCACTTCTTTTTTTACCTATATCCTCTTCTTCTTATATATATATATATTTTTTTTACTGAGTACTGAAGGGAAGAGAGAGGGGAAGCATACTTTGTGAGGAGATGCACGTCTTGTAAGGCTTGAAGGGAGGAGTCTTGTCCGATGTATACCAAGCCCGAAGGTAGGAAATTAAATCCGGTTAAGTCCTGTTAAAGCTAGAGACAACTTCTGGTTCAACTTAGTATTCTCCTTGGCGAGTGTCTTCGTGTTGAGACTGCTCATGTTCATTCCAAGCTTCATTCCAAATCAGAGGTACAAAAGTAATCATAAGAGCGTTAGTTCAAAACAAAAGATTCCTAGAAAATGATCATAGTTTCCCAATTTTTTTTTTTTTTTTTTTTTTTATGAAACGACAAACTGATTCAAATAAAAGGAAAATCAAAAGAAACAACCAAAGAAAACGTCATTAGTAACTTGGAGACATCCCTCCCCCGGACTTACTTCACACCGTCCCGGTGTGAAAGCAAAGCTAAGGAAAAGAAACCTCCGACAGTAAAAATCAAAAGATATCCTAGAAGAGAAACAGAGTAACCCGGAAAGAGGTAGCTACTGGTCAGAACTGCTGAGACGGTGAGGACGTCGCGGAATGGTCAGACCCAAGAGGTTCAGTAGCTGCGTCCTCCTCGTCTTCGGTATCGATGTGAGCTGCTGGAGGTGGTGCGAAACAGGATGGTGCGAGACTTTGGAGCCAAGTAGCCAAGCGAGTGAGCAACATGTTGTTCTTCTGCTGAGTGTCGTAGACCCATCTCTCAAACTCGTTTCGAGATGGCTGCGAAGATGTAGATGCCCCGGCGGGTTGTGGGCGGCTACGGGATCGGAGAGATGCAGGCTCTCGCTCCTCTCCCAAAAGAACGTCATCAATATCCCTAAGGATGTCAACAGGAGGATCAAAATCGATGTTCTGAACCTTGCGGAGGGAAGTGACGAAAGGCATAGGGATCAGCATATAACGAAGCTGACCGGTCTTGGTCTGGAAGCGATAGCAGAAGTTGTGTCTCACCAAAATCTCACTAGTAAACATGTACTTGAGGTCAAGCAACTTCCGCTGTGACACCTTAGCGTGCAGTGGTAAAACAACACCGCAATACTCAATGATAGGGGTCACCAAACTGCCGATAAGAATTCTCTTGTTCTTCGCATGAGCCATGCTCCTCCGAACCTGTTCAAACTCTTTAGATAGCTGGAAACCAAAGTTGACATCATGAGTTTGCTGATACAAAGGGGAATCCGGAGCGTGAAGGAACCTGCGAAGACCATGGAAAAACATCCACAACTCAGGTAGCTGCAATGTGATAGTCTCAGCCCTAGCAAAAATTGTGTTACTCAGGAACTTTGCCGTGATTCGGAGGACGGGGTTACGGATGCGAGACTGTCTGGCGCTTCGGGAGGTGTATTGCCCAGCGGCAATAAGCTTCCAAATATCTGTCCTACTGTCAAGCTTCTCCATCGTGCATAAGGTGTTTCTGGGGAAACCAAATATGTCACATAGATCAAACATGGAGATGACATAGTGTTTCTTGAGTAGGAAGAAGCTGATCGAAAACTGCTCGGCCATCATATCAGATCCGCCAGGCGAATCTACTTGCATAGTGGCAAGAAACTCTCGTGCGAGCCGATCATGCAAATCCCATGCTTGCTCAGCGAAAGTACCAAATCCCATATTTTTCACCAACTCATCAAAATCCGACAGCATACCCATCTTCTCAAAGAGCTCCCGATCGACAAAACGAGTTGGCTCCATCTTGCATTGGCCAAGTAGCTTCAAACCCTTAGTATCCTCATCACTCCAAACTCTCGTTGGCGGTTCTTCGGAAGGAGTGGCAGTCTCCTTACCGCTTCGGCTTCGTTTAGGCATTGTCTGAAGGGGGATCAGTCAATCCAGAATTAGATTAGCTGATCCTGACCACCACGGAACTTTCCTTAAAAAGGGTTTCGCATCTTCTGCGTTTAGAACCTGTTCTTGAAAACCAAACTCACTACCAAACGTGATTCTCGAGTAACTCTGTAAAGAATATTAAAATAGCAAATTTCCTAAGAAAAAGAAAAACAAAACCAGAAAGAGAAGGGTAAGCAAATGCAAACCCTTTGGGTTGTCTCCCATTAGCGCTTGTTTATAGTCTCGAGCCTGACTTTTCTTGCTGCTTAAGCAGCCTGTGGTTCCTCAAGTGGGAGGGAAGTCTCAATTGGGTCATACTCCGCTAGGTACGGTTTAAGACGCTGGCCATTGACAGTGAATTCTTTGCCCTATTGGTCCCAAAGTATAACAGCACCATAAGGCATGACTTCCTTGATTCGAAAAGGTCCGGACCAACGGGAACGCAGCTTCCCAGGAAATATCTTCTGCCTTGAGTTAAAAAGAAGGACCAAATCGTTCGCAGCAAAATTCATGGGGATAATCTTCTTGTCGTGTAAGGCTTTGGTCCTTTCATTGTATATCTTGGTGTTCTCATTAGCATCCATGCGGATCTCATCAAGCTCATTCAGCTGAATAAGGCGTCCTTCTGCTGCGGTCTTGACGTTGAATTTCATCTGCTTGGTCGCCCATAAGGAATGATACTCAAACTCAACAAGCAAGTGACATGATTTCCCATAAACCAGCCGAAAAAGGGGTGGTGCCGATGGGTGTTTTGTAAGCAGTCCGATATGCCCATAATGCTTCATCGAGTTTTAAGGACCAATCCTTTCTGGTTGAGTTGACTGTTTTCTCCAAGATGCTCTTGATTTCTCGATTAGAAATCTTGACTTGCCCACTGGTCTGTGGGTGGTAAGGGGTAGCAACCTTGTGTGTCACGCTATGGTTTCGCAAAAGGTTTGCAAAAAGCTTGTTGATAAAGTGAGTGCCCCCATCGCTGATTACCACTCTAGGAACAGCAAACCGTGGAAAAATTATGTGCTTGAACATCTTGAGAACCACCTTCGAATCATTAGTAGGACTTGCGACAGCTTCAACCCATTTGGAAATGTAATCCACTGCAACAAGTATGTAGAGATTGCCATAAAAGGGTGGAAAAGGCCCCATGAAGTCGATTCCCCAACAGTCGAACACCTCGATTTCCAAGATAAAGTTTTGTGGCATCTCGTTCCGTTTGCTGATGTTCCCACGTCGTTGGCAAGAGTCGCATCGGGAGACAAAGTCGTGTGCATCTCGAAATAAAGTAGGCCACCAGAGGCCTGCTTGAAGCACCTTTGTCGCGGTTTTGAAGGTAGCGAAGTGTCCCGCGTATGTTGAACCGTGGCAGTGAAAAAGAATTCCTTGAACCTCTGATTCTGGAACACATCTCCTGTAGAGGCCATCAGCACAATGTTTGTAGAGAAAAGGCTCATCCCAGAAGTAGCGTTGCACATCTCTAAGGAACTTTTTCTTAGCATACCCATTGAAGTTCGGAGGTTCTTCTGCAGCACACAAATAGTTTGCGATATCGGCATACCATGGCGAATCGTTAACTGTTTGTTGAAGTACCTTAACATCGGCTTTCTCCTTGTAGCAGTCGAGGAAGGCTGCAACCACATACACATTCTCCTCAGGGAGTCGATCATCTATGGGGATCTCTTCATCGATTCGCAACCTAGAAAGGTGGTCTGAAACCCCATTCTCAACCCCCTTCTTGTCTCTTATCTCAAGATCGAACTCCTGCAGTAGTAGTATCCATCGCAGCAATCTCGGTTTAGCATCTTTCTTAGTTAACAAGTAGCGTAGTGCGGCGTGATCTGTGTGCACAATAACCTTGGATCCAACCAGATAGGATCTGAATTTTTCAAAGGCAAAGACTATGGCGAGTAATTCCTTTTCTGTTGTGGCGTACTTGGTCTATGTTCCATCAAGTGTCCTGCTAGCGTAGTAAACAACATGCAACTTACCATCCTTGCGTTGTCCCAGAACCGCTCCCACAGCAAAATCACTTGCATCGCACATCACTTCGAATGGCAGATCCCAATCGGGTGGTTGTACTATTGGAGCCGAGATTAGTGCTTGTTCGATTGTTAGGAAAGCCTCCAAACAATCTGCATTAAACTCAAAAGAGATGTCCTTGCACAGCAGCTGGGTGAGTGGTCTGGCTATCTTGGAGAAATCCTTTATGAACCTTCGATAAAACCCAGCATGGCCAAGGAAACTGCGAATGTCTTTAACGGTTTTTGGAGGTTGCAAACTGGACATGACCTCTATCTTGGCTTTGTCGACTTCTACCCCCCTCTCAAAAATTTGATGGCCAAGAACAATTCCGTTGGTGACCATGAAATGGCATTTCTCCCAATTCAGCACAAGGTGTTTATCCACACAGCGTTGAAGCACTTTGCACAAGTTGGATAAACAGGAAGAGAACGATGAGCCATACACCGAAAAATCATCCATAAAGACTTCCATAATGTCCTCAATCAAGTCGGAGAAGATCGACATCATTCAGCGCTGGAAGGTGGCTGGGGCATTGCACAACCCAAAAGGCATTCGTCGGTAAGCGAATGTGCCATAGGGACAAGTGAAAGTGGTCTTCTCCTGATCATCCGGGTGAATCGGAATTTGGAAGATTCCAGAGTAACCATCCAAGAAGTAGTAGTAAGGGTGGTTCGCAAGGCGCTCAAGCATTTGGTCAATGAATGGAAGAGGGAAGTGGTCCTTCCTTGTGGCTGAATTGAGCTTGCGGTAGTCGATACACATGCGATGCCCTGTTACTGTTCTGGTTGGGATCAACTCGTTTTTCTCATTTGCAACTACTGTCACCCCTCCTTTCTTCAGCACTACATGGACTGGGCTCACCCAAGTGCTGTCAGAGATTGGGAAAATAACTCCGGCTCCCAACAGTTTGAGGATCTCCTTCTTCACCACCTCCTTGAGGTTCGGATTAAGCCTCCTTTGGTGTACAATGGAAGACTTAGACGGATCTTCGAGGTGAATCCGATGTGAGCACAACTCTGGTGATATACCTGAAATATCATCTAAGGAATAGCCCAAAGCCTTCCTATATTTTCTTAACTCGCAGAGCAAGAGTGTGGTTTCAACATTGTTCAGGTTAGAGTTAATGATAACCGGATATGTGGAGTTAGGTCCGAGATACGCGTACCTTAGCCCATCTGGGAGTGGCTTTAAGTCCAACTTTGGAGCCTTGAGTTCGCTCCAATCCTCTTGATTTGATTTTGTCCCAGGGAAAATTTCGGGATCAGCTGATCTGTCGCCTGGAATGGTCAATCCGTCGCCTTTATCGGATGCTTCCACAGGAGGAGTTGGATCAGTCAGTCCAGTTCCCGGATCAGTCAGTCCAGGTTGCAGATTGATGAATAGGACTTCATGTTTCAGAACTGCTGCAGCATCGAGTGTTCTGGCCAAGTTCTCAGTCTCCTCAGAGAGGTATCCCAGCTCTGGTTCCGTCTTGGTGAGTGCTACAGCCAGATGATCACTTGTACACACTTCATCATAGATCTCATCAGCTATTTCGCCTATTGTATCAACCCAGAAGGTTTGACCATCAATCGTAGGTTTCTTAGCTGCTTTCTCCATGTTGAATCTCAGAATCAGATCATCCATGTGTAAATTGATCTTCCCCTCCTTGACGTTTATCATCGCACCAGCCGTGGCCAAGAAAGGTCTTCCAAGTAGAATCGGTTCTTGGGATTCCTCGTCAAGCTTCAGAACTATGAAATCAGTTGGAATGTAGCAGTTCCCGATTTGCACTGGTAGGTTCTCCAACACTCCTTCTGGGCGTCGAGTGGAACGATCAGCAAGGACGAGGGTGACTTGTGTTGGTTTGAATGTGTAGAGGCCAAGTCGCGTCGCAACGCTGAGTGGCATAAGGCTCACGCTCGCTCCTAGATCGCAGAGGCATTTGCTGAACTTGAGATCTCCTATCGTGCAAGACAGGGTAAATGGTCCTGGATCCCCACAGTTTTCAGGCATTCGATTTTGGAGCATAGAACTGCACTCTTGTGTGAGGTACATCACTCCCTTTTCCAAACTGAGCTTGTCGGTTAGAATTTCCTTCATATACTTCTTAAGAGCTGGAACCATCTTTACTGCTTCGATGAAAGGGAGTCTAACCTGAAGCTCTCCTACTACTGACTTCAACTTCTCATACTCTCGCTCCTGAATCTTTGATTTGCGGCGAGCAGGGAAAGGTAGCCTGGGTGCATAGGATTGCTGCAATCCGCTGGGCTGCCTGTCTTCAGGAATGGTTGATCCGTGATTAACAACATCATCAGGAATGTTGTTGAGAACTGCGTCATGGTTGCCTTCCTGATCTGGTGTTTTAGACTGGTCAGTCCGGTTGCTGGATCGGTCATTCCCAGCTTTCTGTTGCGGTTCCGGAAGCTCCTTGCCGCTTCGAAGGGTGACGAAATTCACGTATTCTTTTGGATTAGCTTCGTTCTTCCCTGGAAGTGTCCCTGGAGGTGCCTTGACTCTAGATGCGGATTGTGCCACTTGGTTTTCCAACACTCTCATGTGAGAGTTTAACGATTCAATTCTCACATTCAGCTCAGAGTACATGTTGTCGATCTTGACTGTCACCTCAGTGGCATTTTTCTTCTGGTTCTCCATCAGAGCATGCATCATCTGTTCCAGTTTGCTCTCTTGTGAGACTGCTGCCTGCGGTGCAACCGGTTGATATCCTTGCGCGAAGATGTTGACCTGAGGTTTTTGTTGGGAATTCGATCCTCCAAAACCTGTACCCTTGTTCTGGAAGCCTTGTGCAAAGTTGCTCTGCTGAGGTCGCGGTGGGTAGACTTGATCCTGAGGATTCTCGATATTATTGCTCCTGTAGGACAGATTAGGATGATTTCTAAAATTCTGGTTAAACCCTCGATTTTGGAAGTTCCCTTGTCCTCCCATATATTTTACTTCCTCCGTACCCTCTTGGTATGTCTCGGTTCCAAAATCTGCATATCCTCCAACTTGTTCCTCGCACAAGTTGACACTTTGGTGATCCCTTTTCAGAAGGAGATTCACCTTGGCTATGAGATCCTTAATAGCATCAGTCTCTACGGAATTCACCCTAACCGTGCGGTCATAGTCTGTACCGTGGTTGCTGTTGCTGGCAGCGAGATTCTCAATCAGTGCATTAGCTTTATTCGCGGTGTTGGTGGAGAAATCTCCGTTGCTGGCCGTGTCCAATGCCATCTGGTATTTCCGCTCGATGCCCCCATAGAAAATATTCATCAGATTCTCTTGAGTGTAACCATGGTGAGGGCAATCTCGAAGATACTCCTTGAACCTTTCCCATGCTTCACAAAATGACTCCATGCCTCCTTGCGAGAATGTAGTGATCTTGCTTCGCAGCTTGGCTGAGCGTGACTTGGTGTAGAAGTGATTCAAGAAAGCAGCTCTACATTGCGCCCAAGTGGTGAGTGATCCAGCATCCAACAAGTTCAGCCATCTAAGTGCTTTATCCGCCAAAGAGAACTGGAATAGAGTCAGCATCAGATAGTCATAGGGTACACCATTGGACCTCGTCGTACTGGTCAGCCTCTCAAAAGCCTCAATGTGATCTAGAGGACTTTCCGATGGTAACCCGTGGAACACGCGGTTCTGAACTAGGTTGATAAGACTATGCTTAATCTCATAGTCTTGCCTCGCAGGTGCGGGAGGTTGAATCGCAGATCGATTCGCAAACAGCCTATTCTGAGCGTCTTCATCCCTCAAGGTGGCTTGCCCCGGTGGTGGGTTTAGTTCAGCTTGCTCTTGCTGGTTCGGCCTCTGCTGTTGTTGGATGATGCCAAGTTGAGGGTTGGGCGGATTAGCCCCTGTGTTCTCTCCGTCAGCCATAGAATTGGTCTGTGCTTTTGTTTTCCGGTTCTCGCGTTCGAGCTGTGCTAATTCCTTGTTCCATAGTATGCGCAGATCAGTTTTTTTGCTGTTCCTTGTATGCATACACCTAAAACAAAGAAATAAAGTTGCAAGAACTTGTTAGTAACTAGAATAGAGGAACTTTAGACTAAACGTGAATCTAAAATTTCAAAGGCAACGTTTTGGTCCCCGGCAACGGCGCCAAATTGATCTAGAGTTAAATCAATAACCCAAAGCACACTCTACCATGATCAAGTGGTGTCGTAGTAGCACTTCAGGGTCGAATCCACAAAGACCAAACGATACACTATGAAATTATATAGACTGAGTTTAGCTAAAGCAAAGAGGAAGTTTGTTTTGCAAGTAACAGAATTAAAACAGAAAATAAATAAGAGTTTGTAAATTTAAAAGAAAGTATTGGGCGCAGGGAATCAATCAGGGGCTATGACCTGTAAAGACTCAGAAAAGATAAAAAGGACTTAAAAGCACACATGGACCTAGGAAAAAACTCAAAACAAACCTAAAAACTATAGTTAAAAACCCTATAAAATGCAGACACATCATTGACCTGAATACCATTCGTAGCCAAAATCAGATAATTCAGAGATATCATAATCAGATCTAGAGATATGCCACAAGCAACAGTTGAACCACCAAGAGTGTATTCCAGAATCAGTGTCAGCCAATTAACCACGCAACTCTGCATAATCCCACAAAATTCATAAGCAAAACATCAAAAGCTCCAAATCCTTCAACGAGTGGTTAATGAAACCGCAACAAACTGCTAGATAACTAAACAAGCAAGTAAAATGATACCCTTCACCAAAGCAAATGTAAGAGTAGTGATAGGCACTTCCAGCTGAAGGAAAAAGACTAGAGAGTGCTACAGAAACACCAGCTATAAAGAATGAAAAGGCTAGAGCAGGTCCTGAATGCTCTCTCGCCACTGTTCCCACAAGAATATAAACCCTTGCTCCAATTGTTGATCCATCACCTAAAAATTTTACAAACCAAAACTCTGAGGTTTAGTGAAGAACACATCCAAAAACAAAAAAGACACATAATTTATTATCATATCGTACATAAGGACAAGATCATGAGTAAAGTAATAAACAGCTAAACAATATTTAACTTTCAGACAGCAAAAAACAAAAAAAGCTACAGACTTTATAAACCCAGATATTACAGGCACAAAATCAGATTGAGAAATTCATTGACTTACAAAGAAACATCGATTCCTAAAAATTTGTATCTTTGAGAAGATTGATTAGTTCATAATAAGAGTACCAATTGTGATTAAGTGAGGAAAGGTCAAGGCTTTGGCGAGTTTCTGGTCATGAGACTCAGTTTGGCAACCCCGTGAATGACCACCTCCGGTGACGGCGGCTGAGATGATGGAGGAGAAAGTGGTGGCGGCGGAGGAAGAGAAATTGCCGACAAAGCGGATGTGGAGAGACGAAGACTGAGACTGAGAGGGAGAGTAGAGATCGGAGAGAGAGGAGTAGTGGAGAGAAGAGGGGAACTTTTCTTTGATTTAGATTAGGGATAAATGAATTGAATTTTTTTTTGTATAAATGTTGTTTTTAGAGGAAAAAAAAAAAGATGAGCTAAGTTTTAATTTGGCGGACAAACTAGAAATTTGGCCCAAGTGTTTTGCCTCCTCAATAATTTTCCAGCTACAATAAAGATTTTTGGATTCCTGCTTATTGAAAATCTTTTTTTCCAAACACTATAATAGCGCTACAATAATGCTACAATAGAGTTCACATCCGATTTTGGTACTTTTAGTAGCAGTTCGTAAATTTGTGCTACAAAGGTCTGCTACCGAAACTCATATTTCTTGTAGTGTTACATATATAGAAAAATAAATCGTTAGTTTACTTTACGTATTCCTAAACAAAAATATAGCCCCGCGGTGTACCGCGGGTGTATATCTAGTATCAATTTATTTTCCTAAAGTATTAATTCTAGGTGATCAATTAAGAATTAATATGAAGAACAACCTAAGATGAAGATCATAAAATATAATGAATCCTAAAATTAACAGATCTAATAAACCATAAAAACCTTATGAAAAACCCTAAACTAACAAGCAAACTACTCAGACATGTTTAATAAAGCACAAAACATCTTTTCTGAATAATAAGCAATAGATATTACGAAGTAAGAAGGGAGTTCAAGAATCTTCTCTCTACAGATGAAATCAAATATATCTCTCCAAAGCTCTCAATATCTCTTCTTTCAAAAAGGTTGCAGAATAAAAGTTAGGTCTAAACAATGACCATAAAAATCCTATAAATACTCTAAAACACGTCTTGGGCCTTAATTGCAAATAAGGAAAACTTGGGCAAATTTTGTAAATCTTCTAAAGCTTGTGGGGACAACTTTCGTTTGTCTTTGTGGAACCTACATCGATCGATGCTGAGACTGCATCGGTCGATGCAGAGTCTTGATCACGTCTCCAAGCTTCGTTGATCAGCCTTCCTGCTTTGATTATGCTCCAAATCATCCACTTTTAGCTCCTTTGTGTTCCCTTCGTGCAAATGAGTACCTAAACCTATAAAGACTTAAAAACAACCTAGAAAACAAATCAAAAGACTCAAAAACCACACTTATACCATGGTTAAAAACCACAAAAACCATGATATATCAGCTACTATGATATATTGTGAATATTTTCTACCTAGAGTTTAGGAATTTATCCATCTTGCTCTCCAAGTTTAGTATATTTTGTTTCTCTCTTGTATATATACGTGATGTAAGAGTTTGAGATCAATAACACAAACATTCTTAATATCTAGCATTCTCTAGTTTTACATGGTAGCAGAGCCTACACACGCTGGCACGTAGATTAATCAGGCCCGGATAGAGGCCCGATCACCCCATTAATTGATGCCCAAAGGAAAGCTCAATTCCATCGATATAGCTGAAAAAAATAGAGCACTATCTCGAGAGGGCATGATAGATTCTGTAGAGATTAACGGCTAGAATAGCCATTATCTCGAGGGGGCGTGTGGAGAAAAGATCCCACATTTGATAGATGTGAAGGGATTTGAGTAATATATAAAGGGTTAGTGCCTCTCCACTCATTGCCAATTGGTTTTGAGTTGGAAGCCCATAGTTATAAAGCCCGAGTTTAACATGGTATCAGAGCCAAGCAAACAGAAACTAAATCCTGACGCCTTGGTAAAAATATTTTGTTCAAACCCCGTTCGAAGCCCATAGTAAATCCCGAGTTTAACATGGTAACATATTGTAAAACCGTAACAAAGCAAACACAAACTAAATCTCTTAAGAACACAAGCTAAATCTCATGGTTTTATAAACACCCAATTGGAAAAAAAAAATCAGAGATAGCAAATCTCTTAAGAACACAAGCTAAATCTCATCGTTTCATAAACATCCAAATGGAAAAAATCAGAGATAACAAATTTCATAAGAACAAGAGAAATATTTCATCGTTTCATAAACACCCAAGTGGAAAAAATGAAGAGTTTGCTTCTGCTGCAATACAAATTGAAACAAAAAATTAAACCATCAACAACAAAAGACAAAATAATCGACTTATGAGTTCTGTGAGCTAGGAGAATCGAAACAGAGCTGCGAGCTTCTGCTATGGTGCAAAATCAAGACGGAGCTGCAAGCTTCTTCTATGGTGGCAAAAGAATTTCGAATTTTGTGGTTGGAGAACGAAACAGAGAGCTTCTACAATGGTGGCACAAGTCGAGTTTCGGGAGTTAACTCATCTAATAGACTAATACTAGATTTTAACCCGCGGTACGGGAAAATATTTTTATAATAAAAAAATTTAATTTTTAAAAACTGTATTTTTTGTTAAATTTTAAAATTTGACCAGCTGTATACCGCAGACACAACGAGACAACTATTTAGTTCTAATTATAATAATGTTACATTTTTTTCGTATCGAATTTCTTATGGTCGTAAAAAATTAAATTTTAGTACTTTTTAGATTTAACCGTGAAAAAATTATCTTCTATTATTATATTTTAAAAATTTTTGTGTTTTTAAATTTATCCTGTAAGTTTAATGTTTTTTAGATTTAACCCGTGAAAGAATTATATCCGTAAAAGTTATTATGCAATATACCATGGATTAAATTATAATATAAATACTCCAATTAATTAGATTTAACCCGTGAAATAATTAATTTTACATTTTATCAGCATATTAATAACCATTAAAGATTTTAATTGTTCATATCGAACAATATAGTTATTATTCAATATTAGAGTTTTTAAAGGAAAAAAATATATTGTATAGATATTTTTGGCATAAGTTATTAAGTGTAATAAATTTCTAAATATATAATACTGTTTTAGGAATCTAATTGATTTTGTTTTTTTGTGCAATTTTTTAAGGATTAACTTTGTAAATAAATATAACTTAAGGGATAGAACACTAAATGTACTTCAAAAATGTTAATATAGATATCTATATATACATTTTCAGAAACATTTTTGAAATAATTCCTCAAGTTCCAACTTATTTACAACACTGCCATTGTATTAATTATTAATTAATCGATTTAAGAAACTAATATTAATCGGTTTATGAATAATAGATTCGGATCAAGAATAGAGTAACGCGGATCCTACTTTCCTTATTTTTAGTATCGGATTACTAACCTCTTAGTTACGATTTTTATTATTTGAATCAATCTTTATTACTAATTTCGCTCCTATTATTTAGTAATTTTTTACTTACCAAAATTATCTATACTTAATGATTATCGTATAATATCTAATTTATTACCAATTGGGTTTAAGATATTTGATTTTAGATTATTTTGAATTTATAAATATTGTTTCCTAATATATCTCTATTAGTTTCTTTTGTTAAGATTGTGATCTAAAATTTTTTAGCAATAAATTGAAAGTTTAAGTCAAAAATCAAATTATTCGCTCCGAAATTTATGTTTCTGCAAGTCTATAAAAACCATTTTCGACTGCAATCGAGTCATCTCTCACTTTCACTCTGTTTTTTTTAATATTCGTTTACTTTTTGTTTTCTTTAAGCTGACCATAACTAACTATCCTATGACTAATTTCATGTGCCAGGGAGGAGATTTCATCATAAACCTGAGGAGACTTCACAGCCGGGAACAGAACAGGCGGCGAGTCGATCTACGGGGCCAAGTTTGATGACCAGAATTTTGAGAGGAAGCACACGGGACCAGGAATCCTGTAGATGGCGAACGCCGGAGCCAACACCAACGGATCTCAGTTCTTCATCTGCACCGTGAAGACCGATTCGCTCGATGGTAAGCATGTGGTGTTTCGGCAGGTCGTGGAAGGGTTAGACGTCGTCAAGGTCATCAAGAAGGTCGGATACTTGTCTGGGAAGCCATCGAAGTCAGTGTTGTCGTCGATTGTGGTCAGCACTCTTTAGGATCCATGATCTTAGATCTCTCCCCCCCCCCATATCATATGTCTTGGTGTCTTTGCGTTTGGCGTTTGTCTTATTGCTCCGTAGTAGTCATAAGTTTGGTGTCTTTCTCTTCTTTGTGGGAACGCAGAGATCTTCATCTTCCTACACTTTGTTTGCTTGGTCACCTAACCATAATCCATAAATAATGAATGACCAATTATTACTCTTTTATCATATTCTCTCTAATGAGTAATGACTGCCTGCTTTTAATTTGCGTTATCTTGGCTTAACTGCTTATCCGTGGCCATTTTTTTACTTATGTTCGTTTGCTTTTTGTTTTCTGCATTGTGTTTTTGTGTAGGATAAAATAAAGCAGGAATCAAGTACTTAAATTATAAGTACCAAGTGACTTTCATCTTGATCAATTCTTCTAATATTTCTATTTTATTTTATTTACTACATAGATTTCTAAAATTCTAGATTTTGGATTAAATAATTATTCTTGTGAAATGTTACTGTATTTTTGTTTGGCAGCTTAATTATAAAAGATCATTCATGCTAATTAGTTATACCAAGTGAGTTTGTACATTTAAAAAAAAAAATACAAATTAAACATTAGTTATATATACAATTAATGTATAAAACAAATTACATTTTTTAATATAAAAAATAGCACCGCGGTGTACCGCGGCTTAATATCTAGTTATTAAGCATAGTACAAATGAATTAGTTTATTAAAAGTAGAAAGAATTACTCAAATGTTATCCAAAAGTTGGTTTATTACTCATATCTATAAATCTTTTGAAAATTACTCAAATGTTTAGTGTCCTGGGTGTAATTACAATTTACCCCTTGGGTTTTGTTTTTCGATTTTAAGTAAAAAATTTAAAAAAAAATACACATCAGCAAATTAAAATACACATCATTTTCGATTTTCCACCTCACACAGTAACTAAATTTTTTGTGGATTTCCTAAATAAACAAAAAGAATAAACCCTTAGCCAAAAAATAGAAAAACACTTACCCAAAAAAAACTTTTCGTATTTCCCCTTCAGCATTTCACTCTCTATACATCGTCTTCTTCGTCTTTGATAATATGAAAAAGAAATTCGCTGTTGTAGTCGTGCTTAGCCTTATGATTCCAATTTCCGAGGTATAGTTTGAGGTTTAGGTTGATTTTTTTTTCTGGGTTCAGATTTGTATCGATTTAGGGTTCTTCCATGTCTACTAATAACCCTTTTCGATTATTTTTCTCTTGTATTGATTTTAGGATTTTTTTAATTAGGTATCTAATCTTTCTTCTTCCTCTTCTTCTTATGGGCCTTCGGTAGACCCCAAAATCGAACAAAACAAACCCTAGATCATCAATTGGAGAGAGACGGTAGCTCTTCGTCGGCGATTCTTTCAAACGGCGGTGGCTAAACTTCAACTGATCTCTTTATCTATGTAACATTTTGTACGTCTTCTCTCTCTTTTTCTTCTGCTTCGGCTTACGGCTCTGACTCTATATTTCTCAGCTCTATCTTGAGGAGAAGAGATTGACTAAAGAGGAGAAGAGATTCGAATCTCACGAGTTTCAAAATCAGAACCTGAATCCCTTAGACGAGATTCACATGGAGACGATGGAGCCGACGGAAAAGAAACTATTTTTGCGTGATCTTGGCTCGTCTTCAGGTACCATTCTCAAATTGGTTCTTTGGTCTGGTTTGATTAGTTTATGTGTAATTTCATCAGGGAACGAAGATAACTTAGTTGGTTAATTCTGGGTTTGGGAAAATTTTGTTGATTTTGGGCTTAAGAATCATAATTTTAAGCTTTAATGTTCTGCTTTTGTTGTTTAATTGCGTTAGATCTTCACAGTAACCAAAATGGATTTAAGAAGAATATAAAAGTCAGCTGATTTTGTTCTGTGACTGACTATGCAGTTACTTTTGATTCACTGAGAAGAAAAAAAATGGCGACTGGAGTGTTGCCAGCTCCTGTTTCCGGGGTTAAGATCTTGGATTCGAAACTCGGGTTTAGTAAAAGTATGATCACGTGGCTGTAAGAATCACCCTTGCTTCTCCATATTGAGTTCATGTTTACAGCTTCAAGATTTTACTAAAGACAAAATTAGCAGAGTACATGCAGCTCGGAGGTAATCATTGGAAATTCTCAATATATAATCTTTGCTGAGGAGTTATAAGATTATTAATCGCTAAGTAATATTCTTTTGCTGGGACTTGCAGGTTATTCGAGTTCCTATCTGAGAATTCAGTTAACTTTCCAGTTATTCACCACATAAATTTCCCAACCGGAATTCACAGGTAGATAACGACTTTTGAGCTTTCTGCAGTGAATGGAAAAATCCATGTTTGATCTTATTGCGTTTTCTTTCTTCTTGTTGCACAATGCAGGGACGAATTGGTGATTCAGCTCTTGAGACACCCTTCTCTCAATACGGCGACGTTGTTGATTCCAAGGTCTGTTACACGCCAAGATCGGACTCCGAGTGATCATCCTCGACGGATCTGTTACTACTACTACTGTTACTTGTTTTTTCTCTAATCGGTACGTTCATCTTCCTGCTTCTATGAGCCCGGAGATCGATCAGTTTTTTAAATCTGTTTCTTCTGTAGATCTCATTTCTGTTTCTTTTTATGAACTTTGTTGGATTATAGACGTGATTTTTCTTGACGCCGTTTGATACACTTACAGTCTTGCAGGCAAGCTTGCTTACATTTCAAGACCAAGTTTATGCTCTAGACGACAAATGGGCACTATCAAGTCTTGGTTATGACCACTACGTCAATGCTCAAGTGGTTATGACCACTACGTCAATGCTCAAGCCATAAAAAATGCTGCCGTATTGCACTATAACGGGAACATGAAGCCGTGGCTTGAGGTGGGAATCCCAAAGTACAAAAACTATTGGAGAAAGCATATGAATCGGGAAGATCAGTTCTTGAGTGACTGTAACGTGAAGTATTCAACTTATGTTTATTGTCAAACGTGATTAAGATCCAACTAGAAACGTGAAGAGACAAAATATTAAATCTGTTAGCTCTGTTTTGTGAACATAGTGCTGAAGACACCCATATGAAGACACACTCTTTAAAGATAGTTCGTGACTATGCTCAGTTCAAGATGAATTGTACTTGGGTATGTAAAATATTGATTTGTCTATTTTTAAAGTTATGACTGATTTACGTAACTTAAACGGCTGAGTTATATATTAGTTATGAGATATTTGTACGTATTTTTCTTTCTTTTCTGGGTCTTTTGTTCTGTCAGATTTTTAATAAATTATTTAATTAAAACGTTTTTCGATATTACAAAAAGTGTTGTTGTTGAATCGCAAAAGATCACTAATTCTATGCTTGCTCATCCACACATAATAAATACATAAAGTTAGATTTTCTCACAATATATTATTCAAATTAATTAAAAATTTTGAATTTGAATTGCAAATAAAAGAAATAAAATATTTTTCAAACAATTGATTGATATGGCTGAGTTATCGACATAAACGGCTGACTTATGAAATATTTGTAAACTAGAATTATTATAACTTAAAATTAAAATATAGAATGAAAAAAAATTAATATTACAATCATAATAAGCAATAAAAAGTAATAATTATAGACAAATATTGATTTTACACAGTCTGATCAAAATATGTAAAACATTCAAAACATGACATTTAGGGGTTAGGGTTAGGGTTAGGGTTAGGGTTTGAGGTGTAAGGTTCATATTTCCAACATTATGAGTTTTAATATAACAGTTTGGTTTTGGTTATGTTGTGTTTGGTTTAAGGTGGTAATTTGGATATACTAATATGATAACCATTTGAAAATTTGAAATTTTTTGAAATTACTTTTCGGTTATTTCCGGTTATGGGTTGGTTAGATGAATATATAACCATAAATAATTCAAATGTTATCCAAATTAGGTGGATTAACTTAATATAACCGATAGCAAGCCGAATAAAAACCGTAATTAACCAAAAATAATGGAAAAAATAGTTTCCGGTTCGTTTCGGTTTGGTCGGTTATCTAATTTGAGGGTTGGCTGAGTTATGATAACGTTATGGCTGAGTTATGCAACGGATATATTAATTTAATATATACCTTCTCGAGAATACAAAAAGTGTTGTTGGGGAGACGCAAACAATAATTATGTTTATTGTTAAGAACCACATGTGTAATAAATGAGATTTTAGCGATTTTTTATTTAAAAAAAAAATCAAAATTTGAATTTGAATTTGAATTTAATTTTTTTTAATAAAAGTTCTCAAACAATTGACTGATATGGCTGAGTTATCGACATAGACGGCTGACTTATGAAATATTTGTAAATTAGAATTATTATAACTCAAAAATTAAAATATAGAATGAAAAAATGAATATTACAATCATTATAAGCAATAAAAAGTAATAATTATAGAAAAAATTTGATTTTTACACAGTTTGATCAAAATGTGTATAACATTCAAAACATGACATTTAGGGGTTAGGGTTAGGGTTAGGGTTAGGGTTTGAGGTTTGGAGTTCATATTTCCAACATTATGAGTTTTAATATAACAGTTTGGTTTTGGTTATATTGTGTTTGGTTTAAGGTGGTAATTTGGATATACTAATATGATAACCATTTGAAAATTTAAATTTTTTTGAAATTACTTTTCGGTTATTTTCGGTTATGGGTCGGTTAGATGAATATATAACCATAAATAATCCAAATGTTATCCAAATTAGGTCGATTAACTTAATATTACTGATAGCAAGCCGAATATAACCGTAACTAACCGAAAATAATGGAAAAAATAGTTTCCGGTTCGGTTCGGTTTGGTCGGTTATTTAGTCATTTTAATTTGAGGGTTGGCTGAATTATGGTAAAGTTGTGGCTAAGTTATCGTTTAGGATCTTCTCAATAATATGAAAACGTATTATTCTTTCCTGGGTCTTTTGTTCTGTCAGATTCCTAATAAGTATTAAAACATCTCTCGATATAATAAAAAGTGTTGTTCGGGAAGCGCGAAAAATCACTAATTCTGTGCCTGCTCAAATATATCCACACTCATAATAAATTCATAAAGTGAGATTTTTATCACAAGATATTATTGCAAATAATTAACTAATTATTATCCTTTGTAAAATTGTTAACTCAAAAGATTATTCAACATCATGGAAATTTTCATGAGTTAAAGATGTGGTAAGTTGAGTTATCTATTTTTTTTTTAATTAAAAAAAACGAAAATTCAGTTATATAATACCAAAAAATTATTTTTTCGTTTTTATTTAATTCATATATCAAGAAAAATAATTTTTACTGTTTTTCTTTTAACTAATAACTTTTTTAATTACAAGATATTATTGCAAATAATTAAATAATTATTATTCGAATTTAGAATTTTATTTTTCTAAAAGTATTTCTCCAACAATTGAATATTAAAATTATTATAACTCAAAATTTAAATTTAGAATGGAAATATGTCTATTATTAGGTTAACTGATGGTTTCCCGCCAAAATATCGCTTTACGGCTGAGTTATAATCATTACGGGAAAACGAAAGGTCATGTGACGGCTGAGTTATAGTGAGTTATGGCTGAGTTATCAGAAGAACCAATCTGAAAGTAAATGGATGATATATACGACTTTACGGCTGAGTTATAATATTTACGGAAAACGAAAGGTCATGTGACAGCTGAGTTATAGTTAGTTATGGCTGAGTTTTCACAAGAAAAACCTGAAAGTAAATAGATGATATAGACTATAACTGGTAACATGTGTTACTATTGACTTAAGTTGAGTTATGGACTTAACTCAAATTTTATTCAAAAATGTTACCAATCACTAACAAAACTAACTTTTTTAATTAGTTATTTTATTTCTCCTAAATTATTATTTTTTATTATTATTTAAAATGAAAATAGACATAGACCTAAATTTTATTCAAAAATGTTACCAATCACTAACAAAACTAATTTTTTTGAAGTTGATTTTGAATAATCATGTGTTATGGTTGATGTACAACTTTGAGGTATATCCTTTGTAAAATTGTTAACTCAAAAGATTATTCAACATCATGGAAATTTTCATGAGTTAAAGATGTGGTAAGTTGAGTTATCTATTTTTTTTTTAATTAAAAAAAACGAAAATTCAGTTAGATAATACCAAAAAATTATTTTTTCGTTTTTATTTAATTCATATATCAAGAAATTTTTTTTTTACTGTTTTTCTTTTATTTAATAACTTTTTTTAATTAGTTATTTTATTTCTCCTAAATTATTATTTTTTATTATTATTTGAAATGAAAATAGACATAGACCTAAATTTTATTCAAAAATGTTACCAATCACTAACAAAACTAATTTTTTTGAAGTTGATTTTGAATAATCATGTGTTATGGTTGATGTACAACTTTGAGGTATATCCTTTGTAAAATTGTTAACTCAAAAGATTATTCAACATCATGGAAATTTTCATGAGTTAAAGATGTGGTAAGTTGAGTTATCTATTTTTTTTAATTAAAAAATGAAAATTCAGTTATATAATACCAAAAATTATTTTTTCGTTTTTATTTAATTCATATATCAAGAAAAATAATTTTTACTCTTTTTCTTTTATTTAATAACTTTTTTTAATTAGTTATTTTATTTCTCCTAAATTATTATTTTTTATTATTATTTGAAATGAAAATAGACATAGACCTAAATTTTATTCAAAAATGTTACCAATCACTAACAAAACTAATTTTTTTGAAGTTGAGTTTGAATAATCATGTGTTATGGTTGATGTACAAGTTTGAGGTATATCCTTTGTAAAATTGTTAACTCAAAAGATTATTCAACATCATGGAAATTTTCATATATCAAAAACGAAAATTCAGTTATATAATACAAAAAAAAATCATTTTAATTCATATATCAAGAAAATTATTTTTTACTGTTTTTATTTTATTTAATAATTTTTTTAATTAGTTATTTTATTTCTCCTAAATTATTATTTTATTATTATTATTTGAAATGAAAATAGACATAGACCTAAATTTTATTCAAAAATGTGATAAAGTAGAAGAACAAGGTGAATAAGAAGGTAAATAGTTCACTTATTAAACCAGTTGAAGAACCAGAGTCGAACGACGTTTCGTATTTCCAGAGAAAAAAGATGATGACATGGAATGCTGACATGGATGCTGCATCCGACGTGGCAAATCAGCCATGAAACAATACCATAACTCAGCCTAACTAAAACTCAGCCACAACACGAAAAATATTACAGTAATTAAAAAGCAAAAAAATTGCTGCCAAACTCAGCCGCCTCATGAACTGAAAATATGTAACTCAGCCGTATCGTTTGATAAGTCAGCCGTAACTGAAAAACATTCTAGTAATTAATTTTTTGCCAATAAGTCAGCCGTCAAACGGCTGACTTGTCGATAAGTCAGCCTATGACGGCTGAGTTTATAGTTTTTTTACCATAACTCAGCCGTAACTACATCGCATAAGTCAGTCATTTTTCATAACTCAGCCAGTCGGAAAATGGCAACTCAGCCGTGTCGTTTTGATAACTCAGTCAAAATTTTGACAACTCAACCATCAGGTGATAACTCAGCCATTACTACAGCTGAGTTATGCGCATAACTCAGCCAAATGTAATAAGTCAGCCATAACGCTTGGCTGACTTATGAAAATAACTCAGCCAGATTTTCATAAGTCAGCCGTCCGCTCTTACTCAAATGTTTTTTTCGATAACTCAGCCGCAAAATACCTATAACTCAGCCACAACATACTCTGTATCGCGTTATGGCTGAGTTATGGTACACGTCAGCGATTTCTGACGTGGCGTCTGACGTGGCAATGGCATTTTTGTAATAACGTTTTTTCCGGTAACATAAAAAAGGGGCACGCTGGGTATTTTGAAAATACCCGAAACATTCTAGTAATAAAAAAGTTTTTTTGTAGATTCTGATAATATTACCTAAAATGAGTAACATTTGAGTAATTCACCCCTTAAAAGTAACTTCGTTTTGAGTTAATATTTTATAGTTGTTGACAACAACTATAAAAATAGTTATTTCTCCTACAGGTTTTAAAATCAAAAATCAAATCCTTAAATTTTGTTTAAATTATATTTATTAATAGTGACTGATTATAGAATAAGAACGAAAGTTATGTATATGTAAATCCAGAGAAACTATCAATTCCTACTTATTGGGCTAAAGTGATGGTTTTTAATAGGTTTCTAGTATTAATTATGACTTTTGACTTTTTCCTTATCTTTTTTTTCTCAGACGTTAGACCATGATTAGTGGACGTTACTCTCCCGTTACTCTCTCATAGTTTTTTAATCAAAAATTAATAAAATAACATGAAAAAGAGAGAAGAGGAAAGAGAATCGTTCTCCAGATACTCCCGCTAGCATCGCTTCTCTCTTTAATTCTACACCTGTCAAGTTTTTATTGATTATATAATAAAATATTATTATTCTTTTTTTTTCTGAGAAACGGAGAAGAACTCACCGCTATTGATGCCCTTAAAAGCTTACTTTGTTTAATTAAAAGATCTAATATCTTAAAAAAAAAAATCCCCAAACCCCTAATATAGTATTAAGGCGGCCTTTGAGATTATTAGAAGAGAGCTTCTACAAGCGAGTTTATTAGTTTTTTTTTTTTTGAATTTTACAAGCGAGTTTATTAGTGCGCAGCCCTAATTTTTGGTTTCGTCTGCTTCCTGTAATCCCCGAAGCCGTTTTAGGGTTTTCTATTTATTTATTCTTTTTCAGCTCACCATGGATTATTCAGATGATGGTATCGAATCAGGAGAGGAGAACCTTTACAGTGATGTTGAGGTTGAGGATAATGAAACCGATTATGGATTGTGTGAGGAAGACATCAAAGGATCTCAGAAAGGTTACGTAGTTCTCAAGGAAGAAGACATCCGCAAGCATCAAAGAGACGATATCGAACGAGTTTCCACGGCTCTCTCTATAAGCCAAGCCGAAGCGATCGCTCTACTTCTTCACTATCATTGGCGTGTTAGTAAAGTCGAAGATCAATGGTTTACGGAGGAAGAGAGGATCCGTGAGACCGTTGGTATATTGAAGGAGCCTGTCGTTGATGTTAATGGTCAAAAAGTAATCCAATGTGGGATTTGCTTCGAGTCATACACTACTCGAGGGGAAATCGCAAGGGTGTCTTGTGGTCATCCTTATTGCAATACTTGCTGGACTGGTTATGTCACTTCTAAGATAGGAGACGGTCCGGGATGTTTAAGGATTAAATGTCCTGAGCCTTCTTGTTCAGGTGCGGTTGGTCAAGATATGATCGATAAGTTTGGTAAGAAAGAAGATAAGGAGAAGTACTATAGATATTTACTCAGGTCTTATGTGGAAGAAGACGTCGTAGAGAGGATTAAATGGTGTCCATCGCCTGAATGCGAATGCGCGATTGATTTTGGTGTTGGTGGGAGTGGAAGTGGTAGTGGAAGTAGTTGTTATGATATTACTTGTTCGTGTTCGCATAGCTTTTGCTGGAACTGCAGGGAAGATGCTCACAGTCCTGTGGACTGTGAAACAGTGTCAAAATGGATATTCAAGACCGAGGATGAGGGCGAGAACAAGAATTGGATGCTTGCGAATTCAAAGCCTTGTCCTAAATGCAAACGTCCGATCGAGAAGGGCGAAGGATGCAACCATATGACATGCTCATCTCCGTGTGGGTATGAGTTTTGTTGGATTTGTCTTGAAGCATATACTGGTCATGTGGCTTGCAACAGGTTTGTTAAAGAGGCTGACGATAAGAGAAATTTGCTTAAAGATGAAATGGCTAGGTACATGCATTATTATGAAAGATGGGTAGTCAATCAGTCGTCGAGGCTTAAGGCTATAAGTGATCTGGAGAAATGGCAATCGGTGCAGCTTAAGCGGCTTAGTGGCACACTGGGCAAGCAAGAAACTGAGCTGGAATTCACCGTGGAGGCATGGCGTCAGGTTAGTAAAAGTATTTAAATAACTCTTTGGTTCGTAACACTGAAAAGAGTATGTGAATGACTATATAGTATATAGTTAGATTACAACATTGCGTGTTGTTGAACCGTTACTGACATGTAACTGATTAAACTGTTGCAGATCATCGAATGCAGAAGGGTCTTAAAATGGACCTATGCGTATGGATACTACTTACCTGATCATGAAATCGGCAAGAAAAAATTGTTCGAGTATTTGCAAGGTAAGTTATTGGTACGTACGGAAACACTTTTAGCTGTGTGATGCTAATTTGTCCATTCTAGCTAACTATAATATTTTGCTGTGTTGTTTTCAGCGGATGCTGAATCAGGTTTGGAGAGGCTTCATCGTTGTGCAGAGACGGAGTTGAAAGAGTTCATCCATAAATCTTATGAACCAACCAATGCTTTCTATAGTTTCAAGATGAAATTAACTGATTTGACTAAAGCAACTAAAACTTTCTTCGAAAATCTGGTGAAAGCTTTGGAGAATGGTCTTTCTGATGTCGTATGTAGTGGTGAGACCAAACCAACAGAAGAAACTGGTATGAAGCTTTACGACCATATGATATTCTCAACACAATTCTCTGATGAATGGGTAGATGACGAATGGTTAGATGACTACGTCGTTTGACGGAAGCATTCTTATTTCAGAAGACACACAAGGTATTATATGAAGCTACAAGTGGCTACTTAGATCTCCCATCATCAGTTTAATAATAATCCCTTTGATAATGATAAGTCACGAATTGGGCCTTTTAGTTCTTATTGGGCTTTAGTAGAATTGTTGTTTAAGCCTTTAGTCCCTCTACTTATATCTGTTTCTTGTAGAAGGTTATCGAATCATTAAGTAAAACAATGTTCTTCTTCTTTCTAACAATCATCTTTCTCCTTCTCTCTTTCTCATCCCTCTGATCTGATTCTTCACCTCAATCCCCTTTTCTTCTGTTTTCTCATCCCTATTTCTGTTATCTTCTTGATAAGCTACTTCTGTACTTATCAATTGGTGCTTTCGTTGAGAGTTGAAATTTTCAATGGCTCCGCAAACTCAAGCTGCTCACGTATCTATTACTGCAGAGTTCGATGACAAGCTGTCTCGACTCCAAACGAATCTTGAGGACAAGATCGTTGCTATGCAAAAGACTCTTGCCGAGGAACAGACGAAGCAACACGAGGAAGCGAAGAGGTGGTTTCGCGAAAACCTAGCTCTCAAAAGCCCCGCTGAGTCGAATCCACCGCCGGGGTCTCATATCCAGAGCTTTAACACTTCGATTGACACTTGCGCTACTCCACCAGCTCCGGTAAAACCTAAAAGTGATGGAAACCTTCCCTTATCCGTTCATACTGTTCCGATTGTGCAATCTCCGCCGGGGTTTCTACAGTCCGTCATGGAGAGTCCAGCTCTTCCATCTTCAGAGCCTACACCAAGAAAAAAACTAGAAATTTCTCTGGAGACTTCTGTCGAACACTTGGTGAGCACTACGTTTCCAGAGGCTTCTTTTGGTCCTTGGATATCTCAGCTTCCACACACAGCCCAACCTCTTGGTGAAGAGAAGATTTCTGTTCCACGAAACTACCATAGAACCAGGAAGAAATCAACACGAAGGAGACATCACGAGTTTGTTTCGGCGATAAAAATCAGAAAACCTCCCACGAAGAAACATGGTAAGCGATGTCGTTATCCCTTGATTGACTCTAGGTTTCAGGCTGATGTTAGTGATGTTAGACAAATGGTCGCTTCCTCTGATTATGATGCGTCACAAGAGCTTGATGATAGAGTGGTTATTAGAAGTAGATCATGGAACCATCTCCGAGACGTGAACAAGGCTGAACCAACTGCGGATCTATCAAGGGTTCTGAATATTCAGGAAGATTTTGGAGCTGCTTCTCGAGCTAGTCCAGTCCGTCGACGAGTTGGTAATGTACGGCTCCAGGGGTCAGGATCTGTGAACAGAAATGGTCGAACAAGGAATGGCTCAGTGTTGTGGTCAGAATCTGCAAGAGCATGGGGACACGTCGGGTTGAAACCTCTAGGTTTGAGCGATGGCATGAATGCTACAGGAACCATTTACATTGGATTTTGGGGTTCTGCTTTACAACCGGACCATGATTACACGCCCTTGACAAATCAAGGAGGGAGTCCGTTGTTGCACATTTCTGAGAGAAATGTAGCAAGTACCGCTTGGGAAAGCAAAGTTTATCAAGCATCTGGGTTTTCCGGAGGCTCTAAGGAAGAATTATTTCGGTGGATCAACAGTTTAGAGGCTTATTTTGTTGCAAGTCATACTCCTCAAGATGAGTGATGAGCATTGTGTACTCTCTCCTAGAAGGAGAAACTGGTCATTGGGTCAAGAGTTTATGTGACAAGAATTCTCCAACAAGTTGGAAAGAATTCAAGTGGATGATCAAAGAAGATGCAAAGGAGCAACCAAGACAGAGCTATGTACGCCGTTCACTATATTTTGGGATGCTACAAGAGGGCTCTGTGGCTAGTTACTGCAGAGAGTTTGAAGGTAAGCGTAGAGAGGCCATGAGTATACCAGAGAAGCATGTGTTGGAAGTGTTCATACGTGGGTTGACTCAACCATTGTAGATGGAGGTTAGAAAATTACAACCTAAGCGACTTCAAGAAGCAATGGATCTTGCTATCTGGCTCGAGGAAATGAGCGGTTACACAGCAACAAAGGCTATCTTACACTATAACCATGACATGACAAATGCGCAGGATCCAGCTTATGGTGGTGAAGTAGCGGAGTTTATGCGTCTCACCATGTTACAAGAGGATTCACCAGTGTTTGATAGTGAGTCAAGTGGTGATAAGGAGAAGAGTGTTGCCAAGCAACAAGGAGATAATCCCTCGGGAACAGTCAGGACCGAGAGCAAGGCTCTAAAGTTTTGGGGCTCCATTTCAGGTCATAGAGTGGAGGTAAGCATTGATTCTGGAGCAACAAATAACTTTATTCCTGAAGAGTTGGCTAATCGTCTTATGTTGCCAAGGAGGAAGACAAGCTCATTAGCGGTTGTCCTTGGACATGGCAAGAGGAACAAGAGTGAATGTGTTGTTATGGGAATCAGTTTGCTAGTGGAAGGATTGGAGATTATTGAGAATTTTCTCTGCCTAGATGTTAAAGGGGCAGAATCGGCTGTGGTTCTAGGTTATGAGTGGCTCACAAAACTGGGAGAAACCAGTGTCAATTGGCAAGACCACACTTTCTCGTTTTTCCTTAACCAACAGTGGGTCATTATTGGAGATAAGAATGGTTCGCTGAAAAGAAGCACTGGGAAAGTGAAGACGCGAAGTGAAGGGGAGCATGGGAGACCCAAAGAAGAGCACTTAGGCAATGATGTAAGAATTGCTAGCTATCTTGAGGACAAGTTAGCTTTACAAGGGAAGAGTAATGCCATGAGTGTTAAGGAGGTTAATAACACAGTTCAGAAACTGTTTGAGGTAGGCAGTAATGAAGAGATGAAGCTGGGTGCAGAAGGAGTGACAAAGCAGGGCCACCGAGTTGACAAGCTCCAAGGTAGCACATGTGTAAGAGGTCAATTTCTCATACATCAACTTGTTATTTCTGCTGTTGCTTTGGACGGGAAGCAGGAAGGAGTTGTTACTAAGCCTATATACGAATGGACATATAAGGAAGAAAAACAAGCTTGTTGTGGGGGTTCAAAAATGCAGGTCTGGGTTCCTAATCGTTGCAGGTTATTAGAGATGTTGGTTTCAGGAGCAGACTCAGTCATAGAGGTCCAGTCTGCGGTTGGTATACAAGCCAAAGAAAGAGCGCAGAAGCGGCTGGGGGTTAACAATGAAGAGTTTGAAGTGACACTCTCTGACAAGAAGGAAACTGCTGAAGCAACAAGGACTAAACAAGGAGATGATGGAGCCGTCAAGACGAACAACAAGTTCGGAGAGTTTCAATTCTATCCACCTTGAGGACAAGGTGGATCTTCGAGGGAACGGTATTGATAAGTCACGAATTGGGCCTTTTAGTTCTTATTGGGTTTAGTAGAATTGTTGTTTAAGCCTTTAGTCTCTCTACTTATATCTCGTAATGTTTCTTGTAGAAGGTTATCGAATCATTAAGTAAAACAATGTTCTTCGTCTTCCTAACAATCATCTTCCTCCTTCTCTCTTTCTCATCCCTCTGATCTGATTCTTCACCTCAATCCCCTTTTCTTCTGTTTTCTCATCCCTATTTCTGTTATCTTCTTGATAAGCTACTTCTGTACTTATCAGATAATTCTTAGGAATTTGGTTAGTTTATTTATGTATAAGGAATTTCACATTGCTACTCGACTCAAGAATTTTTTTGATTACTTGCTCCCCCCTAGTACAATTTTGGTGAAAACAACTATCTCTATAGGTTAAAGGAGCAGATTTAAACTTCTTTTTGAATAAATAAAATTACGTTTGTTCAATGATTGAGTAAAATATTAATTTGAATACCAAATTGATCTCGAGGCTAAAGTTTACGAGAACTTCAGGTTTTGTGAAGAAGTAGAATTTTTTACCACTCATATTACATCGCCACGAAGCCTCGATCGGGTTACAATACAAAATTCAACTAATTGAAAATGAAAGAACTTGAAGTGTTCATGATATATACACCTAACCTTTTTCAGCCCGTAATCTTTTAAAATCAGTCCAAGGTAGCAAACACATTAAAGTCATCTAAAACCCTAAAAAAGCTAAAAGACAACGCGAGAGCCTAATTAAGAACCGACCAGACCACTCAACAAAAAACAGAAGGCCTATTTGGGTCGACGTAGCCCACATAGCAATGTCCAAGATTGCAAACCAATTGCTGGCTTGCTGCAATATCCACCCCAACCAATAAAGAAAATACGGCCAAGGAAGGATCACTGCAATGGGTACCGTAGACACGTATTTCCGTGGAAGCACGGAGGCAAACTACCCGTGACTAAATTGCAATTTAATAGAAGGAGCACCAAAGAAGACAGATAAAAGCATCAAACTTGGTGACGACTTAATAGGAAACGAAATGAAAGAGCATCAATGCTTACATCTTGAACTGAATACCACAACTAAATCAACAGATAAACAACAAGATAGTACTCTTCTCTGTTCCTCTATATAAGATGTTTTAGACTTTTTTTATTTATTTCATTTTATTAATTTATGACTATTTAATTTTTGCAGTATTTTAAATTTATTATTTCCTAATGTTTGTCAGTTGTGCCTAAACCTAGTAATAATTATTAATAAATCATTATGATTAATAAATCAAAAGATAACGACAAAATAGTTTTCTTTTCCTAATTTTTTTTTTGGAGAAATTCATTTTCCTAATAATATTATTATATAAACTTTGGTTCTCAAAGTTAGTAACTCACCTGATCGTGACACGTGTTAATTTTAACGATCAGAGATCAAAGTTAAAAACTCATCAGATCATGACACGTGTCAATTTTAACGATCAGATATCAAAGTTAATAACTCATCAAATCGTGACACATGTCAATTTTAAAAAGTTAGTAACTCACCAGATCGTGACACGTGTTAATTTTAACGATGAGACATCAAAGTTAAATACTCACCAGATTATGATACGTGTCAATTTCAACGATTAGAGATCAAAGTTAGTAACTTATCAGATCGTGACATATGTCAATTAAAATGATCAAAAATCACAGTTTTCAAGATTTGTGAAGGCACATGCGAAGAAAACAAAGATCATGGAGAACCGACTGGCATTCTTAGAAAAAAAGCTTGAACTAATCTTTTTATTATATTAAAAATCTTATTATATAAAGTTGGATTTTCAAATTAGCCACATGTCAAATATACTGATGAAATGTTGACACGTGTCAAAAATTATTATTTTTCAAAACAGCTAATTAAAAAATAACATTAAATCTAAATAAAATTTACATGTTTATCTAAAAAAATTCTAAATCAAAAAGGAAAATTAACAAAACTAATATATTTTCCGTTGTAAGCTACTTATGTTATACGTGTTTTGTCAATAAGATTTTCACATGTATATAAAAAAAGTAATTCACTAAGCATGTATATTATTATTAATAAATTATGTCAAAAGAATAAGTTGAGAATAAGTTGAGAATAATTAATAAATTATCTCCCTTTCCTAGATATCATCGCTCTACTTTTGATTCGGGTAAAAATAAGTTGAGAATTTATGATTCGAGAATATTTGAGACGAAGTCATAACTTTAAGTTGTTTTGGTACAATTGGATACTTCTGAAGAGTAAATAGGTCGTTGATCCTTAACGTGATTATTATATATGTCATGTTTTGGATCGTATATAAAGTTTCTATTTTTATATCTGAATTATCTAAGACTTATATATACCATCATGATTTTAATTTTCAAATTTTTTATTTTTGTTATATTATATTAAATTTCTTTCAATTTCTCAATTTTTATTGGGTTAGTCATAAAATCATAGTAATTGAGTAGATAATTTTCACCAGTTGTTCATCCAATATATTTGGAGTAAAAAAATTAATGGTTAAAGAAATTATGTCACAAAATAATTTTAGTAATTATAAGAACTATAATTATGCCAAAATGAAAGTAAAGCAACATAAAATTTGTTTAATTTGTTTAGAAGACATTTTATAGGTGGTGATAAAGAGCATACTTTAAAAATAAAATAATTTTGGGTTTAAAAACATATTTTTAATAGTAAAAATATAGAGTAAAATTGTATGTGGTTACTTATTAGATGTTGCTTTGATGAATTTGTTGCATGTAAAATATTTTGTGAATAAGTTGTGAAACGTTTTTGAAATTTGGCAATAATAATATTTGTAATGATGAATATTTGGCAAAAGTTTTAGTGGGATATAATTTAGCTTTAGATTATTATAATAATTGATATAATATATCAAAAATATAGAAATGTAAATAAATGTATGAAGGTAAATACAAATAATCTTTAACTTAAATTATTTATATATTTACTTTAGAAAAAAAAAATTATATATTTTTAAAAATTATTTTAGATTTAAAATTTATTTTTTAAACCCGCACGATGTGTGGGCCCTTATCTAGTAGTATATATTCCTACTATCCTTTAACAGAATATAATAAAATAATATCCCTCATCTTTAGCTAAAACCCTACTAGTACCCTATAAAAGGAGTCAAGGAGAGATTAGAAGAGAAGCAGGAAGAAATTTTTAGAGAGCGGCCCTAATTATATGCGAGGAGTTAATCCCTATACATTAATTAAACTCAACATCGTTTTAGGGTTTTTTTCTTTCAGCCGACGTCGACCATGGATCATTCGGATGATGAGATAATGTATATCGACTCGGAAGAGGAGAATCTTCTCAGCGATGATGAAGAAAGAGAATCTGATGAAAACTACGACGGATTAGCTGATCAGGACGATCACATGAAACGATCTAAGAAAAGTTACGTAGTTCTCAAGGAAGAAGACATCCGCAAGCATCAAAGAGACGATATCGAACGAGTTTCCACGGCTCTCTCTATAAGCCAAGTCGAAGCGATCGCTCTGCTTCTTCACTATCAATGGAGCGTTAGTAAAGTCGAAGATGAATGGTTTACGGATGAAGAGAAAACCCGTGAAACCGTTGGTATACTGAAGGAGCCTGTCGTTGATCTTAACGGTGAAAAAGAAATTGAATGTCGGATTTGCTTCGAGTCATACACTGGAGGGGAAATCGAAAGGGTTTCTTGTGGTCATCCTTATTGCATTACTTGCTGGACTGGTTACATCACTACAAAAATCGAAGACGGTTCGGGATGTTTGAGAGTTGTATGTCCTGAGCCTTCTTGTTCTGCTGCTGTTGGTCAAGACCTGATCGATAATATCGCTAAGAAAGAACATAAGGAGAAGTATTATACGTATTTTCTTAGGTCTTATGTCGAAGAAGGGAAGAAGTTTAAATGGTGTCCATCACCGGGATGCGAATACGCGGTTGATTTTGGTGGACGTAGTACAAGTAATTACGATGTTTCTTGCTTGTGTTCGTTTAAGTTTTGCTGGGATTGCTGTGAAGACGCTCACAGTCCTGTGGATTGTGATACCGTGTCAAAGTGGTTACTAAAGAACAAGGATGAGTCCGAGAACACGAATTGGATACTTTCTAAGACAAAGCCTTGTCCTAAATGCAAGCGTCCGATCGAGAAGAACCAAGGATGTAGCCATATGTCATGCTCAGCTCCGTGTAGATTTCAGTTTTGTTGGATTTGCCTTAAACCATGGAGCGATCACGCGGCTTGCAATAAGTTTAAAGGAGACAATGAGGATGAAACTAAGAGAAAAAGGGCTAAAGAAGCGATTGATAGATACCACCATTATTTCGAAAGATGGGAATTCAATCAATCGTCTTGGCTGAAGGCTATAAGTGATCTGGAGAAATGGCAATCGGTGCAGCTTAAGGAGCTTAGTGCAATATTGGGCACACCAGAAACTCAGCTCCAATTCACCGTAGAGGCATGGCTTCAGGTTAGTATATATATAATGATTCTTTGATTTTAGTAACATTACGAAACCGTTGGAAAAGTATGTGGAATAATATAACAGCTGTGGAACAGAATTGAATTCTTTACATTGTAGAATAAACGATAAAAGCCTTATATTATATTGAAAACCCCACCTTGAAGACCAATGATACTCTTAAGTTAGATTTTGTTTGATTAAACAAAAATAAAAATAAGTATGTGGATTAATGTAATTGGTAACAGCTAGCGGAATAGACTCTAGGAATATCACTACGTACATCCTTGAAAAATATGAAAAAAGCTTTTATTAAATTGAAATAACTTCTTAATGACAAAATAAATTTTTGGGACAGTGAAATCATTCCACCATTATGAAAATTACCAATGAGACTCTAAGTTAATACTTTTCTTGATTACAACATTGTTATTGATATGTAATTGATTTCGCTGTTATAGATCGTTGAATGTAGGAGGGTCTTGAAATGGACCTATGCATATGGATACTACCTACTTGATCATGAACCCGACAAGCGACTTTTTTTCGAGTATTTGCAAGGTAAGTTTTTTGTATGGAAGTACTTAAGTTTTTGTGTAATCTTTTTTTTTCCATTAGTTTTAGTAGACTTTTCGTTTTGTGTTGGTTATTCAGGGGAGGCGGAAACTGGTTTGGAGAGACTTCATGATTGTGCAGAAAAGGAGTTGAAACAGTTTATCGGTAGAACTGAAGTCCCACCGAAAAAATTTACTGAGTTCCAAGTGAAATTAATTGGTTTGACTACCGTAACTAAAACCTACTTCGAAAATCTGGTGAAAGCTTTGGAGAATGGGCTTGCTGATTTGGTATATAGTAAGACCAAATCAACAGAAGAATCTGGTGGTAAATCAACCAAAGAATCTGGTGGTTTGAACCTCTACGACGAAATGATATTCTCACAATTCTCTCGTGACGAAAATTTAGAGGACTATAGTGACGTCGTTTGAGGGAAGCCTATCAAAAGATATTATATGAAGCTTCAAGTGGCTACTGAGATCTCTCAATTTAATAAACTCTTTGTTAGATCTTACCAGTTTAATTGGATAATTTTTTATAAATCTTTGACTATTCTCAATTATAAAAGGTGTTTCACATTGCTGTTTGACTTTACAAATTTTTTTACATGTTCTCTCCTACTGAGCACATGCTTGTGATTCGTCCACAATTTTTGTTTCGCACGCAAAAAAACTAACAGTACCTGAAAACCTATCTTTGTAGACACTTAGAGCAATCCAAAGATAGCAAAAATTATAAACTTGAGGTCAAGGTTGGTGTAAAAAGAGGTGGCTTTAGGTTTCTTGTGGCTAGCTCTATGACCACCTAAAGCCTGGAAAGAAGGGAAGGTTGTCTAATAGCTTGATTGTTTTTTCTGTCAAAGATGTTTAACTTATTAACTTATTTTACTCCCTCCGTTCTAATTTAACTGTCGTTATGAGATTTAAATTTTGTTTTATATTAGTTGTCGTTTTAGATTTTCAATGCAGATGTTTGCTGAATATTCTACTCTTATTCCTGCTGTTTTAAAGTTTCAACCAATAAAAAATTTATAAAATATATTAATAAAGAGCAAAACAGAAAATTTAATAGTTTCCTTAATTTAATATCCCAAGTAGTGATTGCACCAGTAGGAAGAGTCTTCTCCCATAAGTGAGCCTTGTCCGCAAGTGAGAAAGGGAACAACCTTAGCTTAAAGCCATATTCACTCACACCATTGATTCTTGTAATTTTGGATGTCTTTGATTTGTTTAGTAATATAATTAAAAAAAGTTTTAATCATAATTCTTGTGAGACACAGGTCTCTGCCGTGATCATTTTAGATCCACAAAGACCCGACACATGTCACTATTTTATTAGTTAAATTTTGTTTGTTTTTTTTTCTTTTCTTTGTTTTCTTCTCACTCTCTTTCGACAAAATCAAAACGATGAAACACAAAATCAAAACGATCGAGATCGGTTGTCTCGTCGTATCCATAAACAACAGCTCTTGCCTCGTCGTTTTCTTCTTGCGACTGTATTCATCGAGATCGGTTGATCAATACAGTCCAAAAAGAGATCTCAAAACATTTGGATCCATCTCTTCTCAAAACCCTTCAAAAAATTTTTGGGTTTTGGTTGATTTTGTGGCTTCAGTTCTATGTTTTGATGAATCATCGAACGGAGATTAAAAAGAAGTGAGGATGGAGGAAGGAAGTCTCAGGTTTTTTTTAAAAAGTCTCTTACTTTTAATCCTACTATATTAATTGGGAACTACAAATATGAAACTAACCTTAAAATGTGTAAAAATTACATGCAATTGCCATTAGAAAATTTTAATTAATATTAATTAAGAAATAAAATAAATATAATTAATTAAAAATATAGAAAACGCTGAGAGATAAAAAAAATCTAGAAAAACAAATCTATTCAAATCAAAACTAAATTGTGCTTGAAAAAAATTAACAGCTAAGATTTTTTTAAAATAAAGATAATTATTGGTTAATAAAATTAATTTCTCTCTTTAATAAAATTATGGACGAAAATTACTAAATATTTTAAAAAATATAAACCAAACAGAATTTCAAATTAAGATTTTATATCCAAGTATACAATAAAATTATTTTCAATAACTAGAGTTTAAAGATTTTATTAAGATTTCAAATTATGATTCTCCTATCATCTTTCTTTTATTTTATTTACAAATTGTTTAGAATTTTCATATAATACTTATGATTAATAAATATGCAAAAATTTTTCTGCATATGTTGTATTTAAAATTTTAAAACGAAGATATATTACTCTTTCTTTAATGTAAAAGAAATATTACTCATGGAAAAATAATGTTTGTTTTAATTTCCACATTGACGGGTTGGTAAAACTAAACTTATATAGTTGATAAATTAGTAAATTTTATTTGCTCACAATTATAATATTAAAATTACTACTTCATATTTCACAAAATATTGATGCAAATACAAAACAAACAATATAAAACTGTAATATACATAAAAAAATAAAATACTATATATTATAGAATAATTAGTATTAAAAAGACATATACAGATTATAGAACAATTAAAAAAATATTATCTCAAACAAAATAACTTTTTTTAAAAAATATAACAATAATTTTTATTATTATATTATAATTTTTTTTTAAAAATGTTGTTCCGTGCTTTAACCACGGGATATCTCCTAGTTTCATTATTAAAAACATAGCCTTTTTGTTTGTTTGATTCTGATATGTGTTTCAAATTTGGCACCTTTTATGTTTCCCCAGAAGCTGGATTTCAAGTTTCCGTTGTCGGTTTCATGTGTTCATTTCATATGTTCATCGATTGTAGCTTACATTGTGATTAAAGTCTTAAAGCTTAAACCTTTGATTGTGGTTGATCCAGAAGACCGGTGGAAGAGGATTTTCCCAATGTCATTTGTGTTCTGTATCAACATTGTGTTGGGAAACATTAGTCTTAGATACATTCATGTCTCTTTTATGCAGACTATCAAATCTTTCACTCATGCAACAACAGGTTTTGAGTTCTTTTTAAAGATTGGGAGGAAAAGGGAGTGGTCTTGTTTTTGTTTTCTGAGTTGTGTTTTTGTGTAATTGGCAGTTGTGTTACAGTGGTTGGTATGGAGGAAATATTTTGATTGGTGTATTTGGGTGTCGTTGGTGCCTATTGTTGGTGGGATTCTTCTGACTTCTATTACAGAACTTAGCTTTAATGTGTTTGGATTCTGTGCTGCTCTGTTTGGGTGTTTAGCTACCTCTACAAAGACCATTCTTGCTGAATCTCTTCTTCATGGATACAAATTTGATAGGTTAGTCATTAGTGTTCTGTTTTCTGAGGTTTATAATCTTCAGTTTCACATGATGGGTGTTTGATGTCATGGCACTTGATTTGGTGTTTTTCTAATTCATGGAACTGAGTTTAGTGTTTGTACCATCCTCATTGTCATGTCTTTCTATTTAGCATAAACACGGTATACTATATGTGACCTTTTGCGACCATGATTCTCGGAGTACCAGCATTTTTGCTTGAAGGGAATGGGATTTTGGATTGGTTTGAAGCACACCCGTCTCCATGGTCAGCTCTCATGATTATTTTCAGCTCAGGTGTTCTAGCTTTCTTCTGTCTTAACTTCTCCATCTTCTATGTCATTCATTCCACTACAGCAGTCACATTCAATGTAGCTGGAAACCTCAAGGTAAAGAACAAATCGCACAGTTGAATCAAACAAAATGTTGTTTTGATGGATGGTTATGTGATTTGCAGGTTGTTGTGGCTGTGTTGGTATCGTTAATTTGACAAAGTTCCATTAATACATGTAATATATTTGTTTTAAAGTTTGACAATGTACATAATATATGTTTTAAAGTTTTTTTAATGTAATATATTTGTTTTTAAATAAATGTATTCTACTACTAGTTTTATTTTCCTAATATTGTATACATTATATAACCAATATTTATACCATTATAAAATATATTTTAAACATATTTAAAAAAAAAATAAACACCCAAGGATGACCAATAGAAAGACAAAAATTAACAAAAAAGGATGTGAAGAGATTTGTATTATTTTTAATATTATTAAAAGATAGAGACATCCATTTGATGAGGATGTGCAATGGCCATGTTCTTAAACGAACAGTACTGATCTGCTTCCGAGTCTAACAATCACACTAAAATCATCTAAATTCTTAAGAAAGCTAGAAGACAATGAGGAACCCTAAGAACCGTACCGACCACTCATGTCATATTTGGGCGGTCGTAGCCCACAGAAAATAGTCCCCAATTGCTAACCAAGGAGACAACCAGTGGAACACACTCAAAATAGTAAACCAAAATCTCCACGTGAATATATACTGCATAACCACCACAGCCAATAAAGAAAATACGGCCAAAATATTGGAATCGGTAATCATGCGACTGTTGCCGAAGCTGATACATCTCTTTGCAGAGTACATGCATGGTAAAAAATCAGAATGACGAGCCTGAGATATGACATTTTAACACATTTGCTTTGGAAATATAACAACAAATACAAGCGAGATATGTTTTAAACATATTAATCATAATAAGAATAAAATTTATAGTCAGAAATAAGAACTTTTTATAATTTTTAATTACTTAATAAATTGATACTATAAATCGATATTCAATATATTAAATTTTGTCTCGCACTATAACGCGAGTTAAAACCTAGTACCTACCGCAATAATATTAATCCTTGATTTTAAAATGTAAAAAAATGATTTTATACAACTAGATTTTAATCTGCGGTACACCGCGTGCATATAATTTTTATTATTATCTATTTTATATTTGTTTGTTAAATATTTGATGTTTTGTAAATAGAGAAATAACTAAAATTTTTGGTTATTTGTATGGCTAAATATTTATATTAATTTTTTAACATGCAATATACTTCATGACCATTTGTTTGTTATATGAGAATTTGTTAGAAATGCCCTTTTTGGTATACCTTTTTTAAAAAATGCTCATTTTTGAACATTTTCATTTTTGGCCTCTTTTACACAATTACCCTATGTTAAATTAATTTTTAAAATTTGTTTTTTTAGGTTTGGGTTCCCAATTTCCATTTAGGGTATAGTTTTTAAGGGATAGGATTTAATATTTGGGGTTAAGGGTTTATAATTTTGTCATTTTATATATTAAAAAGGGGTACATCAAAGGATATTTTTAAAAATTGACATAGAAAAAGAGGTATTTTTGAAAATCTCCTTTGTTATTTTTAGTTTGTTTTGTTTAGTGTTTGAGATTCTATTTTGATTTTTAATTATTATAACAAAAAATAAGGGATCTAAATCATAATAAGTCATTTATATGCTATGATTAAGTCACATTGTTCCTAATGATTTAATTATTTTGCACAATCTTAGTCAAATCAACTTGATTTTATATGTCAAATATTCTAATATTAGGGGGGGTATTAGTTTGGGATTTAAGAGAATTTTAATGACTTTATATAAAATCATGGAAAGTATAAAGTTGAAGATTCTTAGTGATTGTTTATAAAGTTTTTTAAAATCTTGCTGATTTGTTTTTCCTAATCTTGTAAAATCTCTCATAAAATCTTGCTCAACAAATATTGTACAATATTCTTTGATTCAACGCTTCTGTGAAAAAAGAAAAAAATATCTTGCTTATCTCATAAACGGAGGCTCTCTTCTTCTCTGATCTAAATAAATTGTGGCGATCTCGTTGTGTGTCTCATTGTTATATACAAAAAGGGTTTCATGATCCTTACGTAAACAAACATGCACACACACACAGAGAAGAGAGAGAGGGTACTCGAAGTGAAAGTTGGAATCAGAACGAGAGAGAGATGAATATACTATACATTGACCTCTCTGTTTCACGAGGATGCACATGCTCCTCTCTCTCTCTTTCAAAAGTTTTTGTTTTGTTTTTTGTTTCATTGCTCTCTCCTCGTCTTCTCCCCTAGCAAGTAACTAAAAATATCTTACACAATTCACATGCTCTGTCTCTCTCTCTCGCAATCTTCTATTGGTTGAGATGCTGGGTATATGAGTTTGGTTGAGATGGGTGGAGATATGATGGAAGATGATTGGGAATTTGCAATGTCGTCAAATGGTGTCTCTTCTTCTCCGCCTCCCAAAAAGTCTTGTTCTGTTTTGCTGTTGAGTCTGAGAGAAGTATCGAAGAGATAATGACAGAATTTATGAATATATATCCCAATAGCCCACATTTTCATTTTCAACAAAAAAAAAGTCATGGAAAATAGGGAATGATTCACAATCTCTTTATTTGATGCAAGAGTTTTCATGACTTTTGTTATGAAGAAAATAATATAAAATCCTAAACCAATAACATAAAATTAAAATTCATTAACAATCCAAGATTCATTTGTTTTACTTGAATAACATAAAACTTTTAATGACTTTATAAAACTTTTAATCCAATAACATATCAAGATTTTAGATAACTTTTTATAAATCCACAACCAATAACACCAGATTTTAAAAGAGTCTTAAAAAGTCTTGATTGAATAACAACATATTTTACATAACTTTTAAAGTCATTAAAATTCTCTTAAAATCCCAAACCAATACCCCCCCCCCCTTAATATTGTTGAAAAATAATAAAATGAGGATTTAACCCGTATTAGCACAAATTATATGATATTTTATTAATTCCAACATGTTCTCTTTATAATTCATCTAATATATAACTATATTATATAGTATTTTAAACTTTTTTAATTTTACATATTCGTAATATTTTAAAATTTTATAAGTTTATATATATTAATTATAAAATTTAAATAAATATGAATTGAAGTTCTTCTTACGCTAATAATCAAAGCTCACAGGTATTGGAAAACAAAAAGAGAATCAAATTGTTGTTTTTCTTGTTTGCAAATGATTCAGAGATGGAATATGTTCTAAACACAATAGAATGTATGGTTATATATATCATAATTTATGTTTCCTTTGCTGTAATTTTTTTAGTTGGAATGGAATGTAAAATATTTAGAAAACAAAATCTGAAATAATGTTATTTTTGGAAAATTTTTAAGAATTAATTTTGTAAATAAGTTTTTAAATAAGTACAAATAAAAGGGTAGAACCCAAAATGTACTTCAAAAATGTATATATAGATCTAAATCCAAACTAAACCAAAAGATAAACAACAAAATAGTTATAAGTAGTTTTTGCTAATATAAAAAAGCAGAGAGGGAAGGGAAAATATCGGGCATTAAGATCGCCCGAGATTCCCCTCCTATTTCTCATTTGCTGTTTGCGGATGATAGTCTGTTTTTCTGCAAAGCGGATGAAGAACAATGTTCAACAGTTATGGATGTCATAGGCAATTATGGTAAAGCATCTGGCCAGGAGGTAAACTTAGATAAATCATCGATTATGTTTGGTAAAAAGGTGCTTGCAGAGGTCAAGGACAAGGTAAAATCTGTCATTGGAATTTCCAATGAAGGGGGAATGGGCTACTATTTGGGAATCCCAAAGAGTCTCGGTGGTTCAAGAGTACAAATTTTTGGTTACGTTCGTGATAGGTTGAATGACCGGGTTAATGGTTGGACAGCAAAATTTTTATCTAAGGGAGGAAAGGAAGTTTTATTAAAGTCGGTGGCTTTGGCCCTGCCTACGCATGTTATGTCCTGCTTCAAACTTCCTCAAGGATTAACATCCAAATTGACGAGTGCTATTTCCAATTTTTGGTGGAGTTCTGATGGGAAAGATCGGGGGCTCCATTGGGTGGCTTGAGATAAAATGTGTAAAGATAAATCTGAGGGAGGATTGGGATTTCGGGATTTGGAGATTTTTAATGATGCGTTATTGGCCAAACAGTATTGGCGGTTAATACAGTTCCCAAATTCTCTGTTTGCTCAAGTTTTTAGGAGTCGATATTTCAGGAATAAGCATCCGTTAATGGCAAAAAAACCTTACTCTCCCTCTTTTGGGTGGAGAAGCATTTTCTCAACTAAAAGTTTATTGGAAAAAGGAACCCGATGGACGATTGGCTCAGGGTTCAATATATCGGTCTGGCGTGACCCGTGGATCCCTGATCAACACCCTCGACCTGCTCATGGTAGGGGACAGCATCTGCACCCAAATTTAATGGTTAACCATCTGATTAATCCTCAGACTAAAGAATGACATTTACCTATACTTCAGGAATATATGGATCCGGAAGATATTCAAATTATTCTTAGTTTGCCAATTAGCAAATCTTTTAGACCAGATCGATTGGTATGGCATTATACAAAATCGGGACGGTATTCGGTTAAGACATGGTATAAGGTAGCTCAAGACATGAAGGCTGACATTGAGGTTGGTCCCAATGTTAATGCCCTGAAGGCTAAGGCTTGGGACCTCCCGGTACCCCCTAAAATCAAACACTTTTTCTGGCAGATCGCCTCGGGTTCCCTTCCGGTGACGGTGCGATTAGCCTCCCGGGGAGTTAATTGTGACACGATATGCAAGAGATGTGACTTGGAGGAAGAGTCTATTAATTATACCTTATTTGAGTGCCCTCATTCTCGTCAGGTTTGGGAGAGGATTTTTGATGGACCTGACATGGATAAGTTCCTAGCTGGTTCAATCTATTCAAACTTAGATTTTATCTATGGCAAAGGTTTGGCTCATATGGCTTTAGGCACTACTCATAGCTCGATCCCATGGTTGGTCTGGTTTTTACGGAAGGATAGGAATAACAAAGCTTTTCAAGGACTACAATCAGAGCCAATGGATATCATTAATCAGGCTTTACGTGAACAATTGTGGTGGAAGGAATCACAATTAACTACAAGGGTTTCCGTCTCGACGGATTCTCCGATTACGCTGGAGCCTTTAATTCATTGTCAGGTGGATGGCTCGTGGAAAGCCACGGAACCTCATTCAGGGTTAGGCTGGTGGTGTGGTGATGGTGAGAATCACACTGTGGTAATGGGTGCCAAATTTCATCGTCTCAGTGCATCTCCACTTCATTCAGAGTTAGAAGCATTATTATGGGCGATGGAGTGTATCCGATCTAGAGGGATTGATTGCCGGAGATTCGAGACGGATTCTGCAGAATTGTTAACAATGGTGCAAGTTCCGGAAGAGTGGCCGGCCTTCTCAACGCTTCTGGAGGAGTTTCAGGTGCTTAATGCTTCAATGCCTTCCTTCACGTTTATCAAGATCTCAAGGACGTCCAATGTGAAGGCTGATTGCTTAGCTCGTTCTTCTAGAGATTTAGTTTCAGAATTTTTTTTTGTAAACACTTTTCCTCCAGTTTAGGCAACCAATCGAGGAGTTTTATTTTAATTATTTAATGTGAGGTTAAAAAAAATAGTTATAAGTAAAAAAACAAGATATATATTGCATTTGCAGCACATCACTCAGTTTTGATTATTTCTATACCATTTCCAATCATTTTCTTTAATCGACATAGTCTACCAACTCACATGTAACAAATTCTAATTCATACACTGTATATATAAAAAAAAATGAAATCAAACTTTTTAAATACGTTCGATGCAAACAATACTAGATCACCGATTAACATGACTTTCGTTAATTATTATAAAAAAGACCGGATATATAATATGCGGACTTTAACATTAGACTAAAAACTACATTATATAAGTCACAATAGATTCGGATTTAGCTCGAGTAACAAAACATTCGGTACTAATCCACGGGGTGAAATTTTTTTTGATGAATTTATAATAATTTATTTTGTTATTATGTTATTTATAATGGTTTGTGATTAAAAATTCGGGTTGCTTAGATTATAATTTTTATACTTTAAAATTTTTTATTGAAAACCTGTCAATAAAACATTTGCATATAATGACTAAATTCTGTAATTTATTTTTCTTCCTCTTTCTCTCTATTTGAAACTGAGTAATTCAAAAAAATAAAATAATAATAGGGAAAAATAAAAAAGAAAATGATAAGATACTATATCTATATCTTTTATTTTTTATTTATTAATTTTTAAAATCTAAGCTGTTATATATTTTATTCGATTAGATTTTTGATAAAATTTTAATCCGTGCTGCAAATTTTTTTTGATGAAATTTGTAGTTATTGTTTGGACAAAAAATAAACCGTTCGTCTAGAGACTACGGAGAACGAAAGAAAAATAGTCGAATATAGTCTTTTTATTTACCAAATTATTGATAGTAGAAATACAAGATCCAATACACTATGAAGCTATAGACACCAGCCTTGTTTTAATGCTCAATCGTGTTTTGGTTAGGTCTCTCCCTATTTTATGTCGATGTAGCTCCTATTTTATAGGAAAAATCACCTTCCCTCTAATCCTCTTGGAATTAGGAGTTAAATATTTGATTCCTTTCTTGATAAGGTCAAACAATAGACTTTTTGTGTCTTAGATAGACTCAATACTAGTGTTGACTTTATCTCCTTAGTATTCTCTCTTAATTTGTCGAATACTTTAATATAATAATAATGATGATAAAATTATGTCCAACAGTTTGCCCCCACTCTCTATTTTCTTAGTAAGAATTTAGAGAGTAGATTAGACATATAATTTTACTATAAACCTCGAATACCTTCGCAAACCATTTTTCTATTGTTGCTTGTTTGTTTGATGTCGCTTCAATTACTTTCCATTGCTGGTGGATTTTTCCAAAATTCACCTCTTTGAGTGTCATTGACACATGGGCTTTAGCTGTTCACCGTATACCCAATGAATAGTACATGGCTCTTTGATGTATTGATCTCTTCATCGACCCGATTCTTTTAATTAGCTCAGCTCCGCTTTTTCATTATTGAACTTTGTTGAACTGCCCAGCTCCGCTTTCTCTTATATGCTTCATTGAAATTACCATAACTCTGACATTGTCATCCTTTTGAAGTGGCATTCGTATTGTTTCAAGTAGGTCATGCCCCTGGTGTTATAAAACTTTATGTATGGTCTTCTCATAACATATGTTACTTGAAGCGACCGTTGTTGGCGCTTATTTTTAGTATGGCTTTGGTTTTTATTAACTGATGAGTTGTTGACATTGCCACTACATCATTTGAGAGATATTTGCTTATGTTTTTTGCTGGAACCATTGTTGGTACTCATAATGAGGCGTGCCCCTAGTATTTTTTTTAAATTAACCATCATTTGTGTTCTTGACAATGTGGTGTACGTGCCTCTTAATTATGGAGGTCATGCCTCAGAATTTAAGGAGCAGTCAACGCTTCTTATTTCTTAACCAGAAGGCTTTGCGTGATCATAATCACTTCATATGTTGGGAGGCATTGCTCCTTATCTTTGTTTTGTAATGATATTTTCCACGTCACGTTCTTCTGAAGCGGACCATTATTGGCGTTTATTTACAGTAGGCTTTCGCCTCTTATAAATGGATAAATAATTGGGCATTTTACCATTACATCATTCGATGAGGTATTGTCCCTGATTTTTTTTTGTGTATAGCTCCCTGGCATTTTGAAGCAACAATTACTGAAGCTTTTCTTAACGAGGGATTGTCCCCTTTTATGTATGACACAACCAATTTCTGGAGTGTTCAATAATGATGGTTGTCCCTTCTATTTTTGATACGACCAATGTCTGGTGCTTTTTATTATAGGGTATCCCTCTTATTTGAAAGGTATTGACCGTGGTCGTTGCACGTTATGGCTTTGCCAATTACTTGTTTAGTAGTGGGTATTGTGGCCACTTCATTTAGGTACTTCCTCAGTGGGTAAGCACCTTTTCAGTTTAATGTAGTTTGCTCCCTCGATGGGTAAGCAGCTACAATATATATGAGCGAGTATGCTCTTCCTTGACGGGCAAGCATCTACTGTTTTTTGGAGTCTGCTTTCTCTACCAAGGTCTTTGAAATATGATTGTGTAAGCAGCTTTCAATCTATCAGACTATGCTTCCTCATGTTGGGAGACATCGTCTCTGATTTCTTTATATAATGAGCATTCATTGCTTCTTATATCTTACAAGGCTTTGCATCAGCTTTTTGTTGCAAGTGATCATCATCACTTTTTCTTCGTTTGGGGGCATTCCCCCTAGATTATTTGTGATGAGCATTATATGCCAGCTTATAACATCTTAAGAGACTTTGCCTCTTCTGTTTTATTGTTTTCTATAATGGGAAGCATTGCCTCCTCATTTTTCTGCTGAGCATTCTATGCTTCTCATGTATTAGGAGGCTTTACCTCTTTTATTTAGTTTTTAGCAACCGTAGTCACTTTACTTCTACTAAAGTTGTTATTTCAGTCTGACAATGACATTCATTGCAGTCATCTATACGAGCGACATCAGCCATGATTGCTGCTTGTCACGCTTATAAGAGGAGTTGCCTCTTATTCGATTGGCATTGGCCATGGTCTGCAGGCTAAGGCCTTGTCTTTACTGTTTAGCAGTGATCGTTGTCACAACTTTTTCCCTTTTTTTTATTTTCTTTCGAGGCAGTGCCTCTTGATTTTGTTCAGTAGTTGAATGTAGTCACAATTCCGCGCATGACTGTAGCCAGTAGCCACACCATTCGATTGTAGCCGCTTCTCTTTCTTTTTGTAGCAATCGTGATCACTTTTCTTTTCTCTTGAAGCTACGCCTGTCATTTTTCTGGCGACAGTCGCCACTTCTCTTAAGACAAGTTGTGTTTGATTCCTTCTGTTACAAGGCACTTAGCCTTTAACGTAGATGAACGTAGTCTTCTAAACTATTTTTGATGAGCACATAGCTTCTGCTACATTCCTTATTTTATATATATGATCTCTTAAAAAATCCATAATATTTAGATTCCAATCAAAGAATAACTTATCTTGTTACGGTGTGGTAAGGCCGTCGTTCCACTACCAAAGTCGCATTTGTGCTGCTTAAGCTGTCTTTTCTTTAGAATAATGACGATTTGACAAGGCTGCAAAAGTTAGTTGCAATCTTATAAAATACAGAAAAAAATGAGCTGGTACTCATCTCTTTTGGTCATTGTTTCCCCCTTTTAGAGTTGCTTCCTTCATAAACTTATTATTATGCCATGTAGTGCTCGACTTGATTGAAAATATTATATCCTCACGATCATTGATATTGTATCACTAGGGGACGATTTGACTCTTGAGGAACATATGCTTGAGATCTAAGTCGGAAACATTAGTAGCTATTCCCCCAAGTCGAGCAACTTCTTTGCATGCTAGTCAGATTTCTTTAGTCGTCATGACTGTGTTTGCGTTGCTAGAGCGATCTTTGTAATCCCAAACCAGCTCCAGTCGAACTGGTGGACGTATTTCCTATGCCTAGTTTCTTTCCTGCAATCAAAAGGCTGTTCTCTAATTTTTCTTTTGATGAACATTATGTTTTTCCTTTTCTTTTTGTTTCAGACCTTCTGATAAAGCTGAATGACGAGACCAAATCGTCAAACCCTTAGACTTCAATAGCAAAGCAAGATCATCTATTTCTCGCTTTAGGTCGTTGAAGATGTATCTCCATGGGAAGATTATTTCTTGTTATGAATCATTTGTTATGAATCGTTGTCAAAGGAGCAAATCAGAACGGTAAACTATCCTCAAATCTCTTCTATAGCGATGACAACAAATGGTCCAAGTTGAGTCCTGGAGTGATATACGTTTCACCAAGATAGTGTTTTTTTTTTTTTTTTTTTTTTTTTTTTTTTTTTTTTCCAACATAGATGCTGATACGTTATCTTTTTTTATATATAATAAGATGTATGGAGTTTCTCCTTTACTTCTTGTGCAGTTTCTTCCCATTTGGTGTGGATTTGATTGTTAATTCCTCCTTTTGTGCGTTTACACTCCACGGTTACGGTCACGGCCATGTATCAACCAAATATTGGTCTGTCGTTGCTGAATTATTTCATGGCAGCGCCATATGCTCTTGATGTCATTTTCATTAGAGACGTAGTTTTGTCCCTAACAATTATTGAGAATCCGTGATTCCCTTTTTTCATGAAGGTCCTTTGTCGTTGCTTTAGTCTTTTTATAAACTTCAAAAGCTTGATCTTATTTGTAGTTAACGCTTGAAGAGATATTTTATTGATGAATAACTCTCAGTAGCTTTAATGGAGTTGTCTGTGGAGTTTAGGCGATCGATCATCTCTGGCATGTTTTGGCCGTGGCCATTGATTCTTCATCTTCGTGTCTTAGGAGCTCTCCTAGGGTTTATCCCCTTTCCTCCTCAAATTTCTTTGTATAGTGATTGTAGTCACTGCTCTTATAAAAGGGCTTAGCCTCTCATTAATCGTTGTAGCTAGCGATCACAGTCGCTGATTTATATTGGAGGCTTTGTCTTTAGGTTGTTTTCAACGACCTTAGTCATTACTTTCTTAAGCAACTTAGAGACCATATTTAATTTCTGGAGTCATTATAGCTACTGGTTAATAGTATATTGGAGCTATCAAGTCTTTTTTTGCTTCCTTAGACTACTGCTACTTGCATCAAATAATCCTTAACAACCTATAAAGCACACATTGTATACCTAGAGCATTAATAATTAAAAAACTATTCATTAGAAAACTTATCTCGATTTTGTAGTCCCTTAGCCAGAGCTGCGTTGTTTAAGCTCTATTTTTTTTGTTTTTGTTGTGCTATACCATGGCACCGTTAGTGTGATGTGAATGTCCAGTCCTTATGGTTTTACTCCAACCCTAATTCACACTTGATCGATGTGATTCGCGAGAATTCTCTCAATAGTTGATGGCGGTGAGTTGATCCAGAGCGGGTAGAACCTTGGCCTCTGAAAGTTGATCTTCTTGTATCGGAATCGTCTATTTCCAGGACGGCTCTTTTCTTGTTGTAGTTGATTTCCTTTTAGGATTTTGGACTTTTCTAGAACCACTCTTGTGTAGTTCAGTACTTATGCCCCGATCATTAGATTCTCTATCAACGTAGTATATCCATGATTTTATTATTTATCTTTCACATCATATGAGCTAATGCCGTTGTTAAACCATGCATCTCTTCTGTCGTTCATACTCACGTAGTTAAATCTCCCCCTCCTTCTAGCGCCAATTGTTTGGACAAAAAATAAACCGTTCGTCTAGAGACTACGGAGAACGAAAGAAAAATAGTCGAAGTCTTTTTATTTACCAAATTATTGATAGTAGAAATACAAGATCCAATACACTATGAAGCTATAGACACCAGCCTTGTTTTAATGCTCAATCGTGTTTTGGTTAGGTCTCTCCCTATTTTATGTCGATGTAGCTCCTATTTTATAGGAAAAATCACCTTCCCTCTAATCCTCTTGGAATTAGGAGTTAAATATTTGATTCCTTTCTTGATAAGTTCAAACAATAGACTTTTTGTGTCTTAGATAGACTCAATACTAGTGTTGACTTTATCTCCTTAGTATTCTCTCTTAATTTGTCGAATACTTTAATATAATAATAATGATGATAAAATTATGTCCAACAGTTATATAGATTTTTTTTCGATTAGATGTTTAAAATCTTAGCTATTAATTTTTGTTTTTAAAGTAGGAATTAATTTGTATTCTAAGACCATGGCCACTAGGCATTACTCACACAAGTACTCTTACTAAAAAATTAATAAAAAGAGGAGAGAGACAAGAAAAGGAGAAGAAACGTTACCTCCTGAAGAAACTAAAGAAACAGTTCCTTGACAAAATAACACAAGTGTCACCGTTTAAGTGGAAAAATATTAACAAATAAATAAATAAATAAAATCTGCAATAAAAATATTTTTTTTATTTTGTTAAGTAACGATTCACCGTTTCTCCTACTAATTATGCCTTAATAGATTTTCTTTATATTTTTACAATTTATTTTATTTGATGTGTCACTGATTTTCGTTTTTAGTTAAATTAATTAATTAATTTTAATTTAGTTTTTCTAATGGCAATTGAATATAATTTTTTTACATATTTTAAGGTTAATTTCATATTTTTACTTCCCAATTAATATAGTAGGATTACATTTAAAAATTCCATAAATTTTAAAACCAAATCTGCCAAATATTAAATCATTTTTTTCGAAAAAAAAAAACAAAAGAAAATTTGATGTAATTTTTAGTGAGATACTTTTAAGTTATAATAGATAGATACACGTGGCGAAAGCTATTGGTTATATGAGCCCCAAATATTGAGCTGGAGAAACCCTACTAGTAGTGTAAGCCTACCTATAAAATTAGATGACTAGAAGAGAAGCGGCGAGAACTTGTTAGAGTGAGCCCTAACTTTCTGAGGAGTTTGATTTCGTCAGCTTATCAGAGGAGTTTGATCGTCAGCTTCCAATTAATTAACCTCAAAATCGTTTTAGGTTTTTTTTTTTTTTTTTTTTTTTTTTTGAGCGGGTCATGGATGATTCAGATGACGACATCATCTATATCGACTCAGACGAAGAGAATCTTCTCAGCGATGATGAAGAAAGAGAATCTGATGATAACTACGACGGATTAGCTGAGGACGACCATCAGATGTTACGATCTCAGAAAAGTTACGGAGTTCTCAAAGAAGAAGACATCCGCAAGCATCAAAGAGACAATATCGAACGAGTTTCCTCGTTTCTGTCTCTAAGCCAAGTCGAAACGATCGCTCTGCTTCTTCACTATCGCTGGAGTGTTAGTAAAGTCGAAGATGAATGGTTTACGGACGAAGAGAAAATTCGTGAAACCGTTGGTATATTGAAGGAGCCTGTCGTTGATGTCAATGGTGAAAAAGAAATCGAATGTGGGATTTGCTTCGAGTCATACACTAGAGGGGAAATCGAAAGGGTTTCTTGTGGTCATCCTTATTGCATAACTTGCTGGACTGGTTACATCACTACAAAAATCGAAGACGGTTCGGGATGTTTGAGAGTTGCATGTCCCGAGCCTTCTTGTTCCGCTGCTGTTGGTCAAGATCTGATCGATAAGATCGCTAAGAAAGAACATAAGGAGAAGTATTATACGTATTTTCTTAGGTCTTATGTCGAAGAAGGGAAGAAGTTTAAATGGTGTCCATCGCCGGGATGCGAATACGCAGTTGATTTTGGTGGAAGTAGTACTAGTAACTTCGATGTTTCTTGTTTGTGTTCGTTTAAGTTTTGCTGGGATTGCTGTGAAGACGCTCACAGTCCTGTGGATTGTGATACGGTGTCAAAGTGGTTACTAAAGAACAGGGATGAGTCCGAGAACACGAATTGGATACTTGCGAAGACAAAGCCTTGTCCTAAATGCAAGCGTCCGATCGAGAAGAACCAAGGATGTAGCCATATGTCATGCTCAGCTCCGTGTGGATTTTATTTTTGTTGGAATTGCCTTAAATCATTGAAAGATCACAAGGCTTGCAACGGGTTTAAAGTAGACAATGAGGATGAAGCTAAGAGAATAAGGGCTAAAGATGCCATCGATAGATACCACCATTATTACGAAAGATGGGCATTCAATCAATCGTCGAGGGTCACGGCTATTAGTGATCTGGAGAAATGGCAATCGATGTGGCTTAAGGACCTTAGTGCAATATTGGGCACACCAGAAACTCAGCTCCACTTCACCGTAGAGGCATGGCTTCAGGTTAGTATAAATATATATATAATGATTCTTTGGATAGAATATAACATCTGCGGAACAAAATTGAATTATTTACATTGTAGAATAAACGATAAAAGCCTTGCATTATATTGGAAAGATCATCTTCAAGATGAACAACTTATTATCTTGTGAAACTGATGAATGAATCACTAAAAAGTGTGACTAAAATCATTCCACCATTAGGCGAATCGCCTTGGACTCTTTAGTTAGATTTTGTTGATTACAAAAAAAAAGGTATGTGGATTGTAGTTTGTACAGCGGAACATAATCTAGGAATCACTATATAGTATAAAAAAACGAGAAAAGCTTTATAAAATTGAAAAAAAATCCTCTTAATGCTGATTAATTTTTCGGAGTAGCGAAATCAATCCACCATTATGAGAACTACCAATGGGACTTTTGTTAGTCACAACATTATTATTGGCATGTATTGTACTGTTACAGATCATCGAATGTAGGAGGGTCTTGAAATGGACCTATGCATTTGGATACTACCTAATTAATCATGAACCCTCCAAACAACACTTTTTCGAGTATTTGCAAGGTCAGTGTTTGGTACAGAAACTCTTACTTTGTACATGTATAATATTAATTTTCTCCATTAACTTTAGCAGAAGGTTTGTTGTGTTGTTGTTCAGGAGAGGCGGAAACTGGTTTGGATAGAATTCACAAATGTGCAGAAGAAGAGTTGAAACAGTTTATCGCGAAAACTAAAGACCCAAAAAAACATTTTATGAAGTTCCAGGCGAAGTTAATTAGTTTGACTAAAACAACCAAATCCTACTTCGAAAATTTGGTGAACGCATTGGAGAATGGTCTTACTGATGTGACACACAATGAAATCATCAAATCCACACAAGGATATGGATCTCGTATCAAAAGACCTAAGCTGGTGGCAAACACTAGAAGAATAGGTTAAAATTAATTTAGCAACTTCAAAATATTTTATGTGACTTATGACTTATTTTCTTTGAAAGACTCTAGGGGTTTTATGACTTTTTTTTGTTTTTGTTTTCTTAAAACCTTATCTCTAATAATTATAATTATTTATATAGTAAGTAATTGCAAATTTGTTATATACTTTGGCTTTTGAATTTTGATTGCTTGATGTTTCCTTTTTTTTTTTTGTCAACAAAAGATTAGCTCAAATGAGCCAATTTGGAGAAAAATTGTTTACATACAAAACATGATGCGGAGAGATAGCGTTTGATATTTCCTTGTGTGAAAATTTGGTGAACCATATTTGTTAAGCTTCTCCGAAAAATTCTTGATCAGTAAAAACAAAAATCTATACTATTAAAAGGGAAGCATTTTTCAAAAGTAGACATAGAGTTTGAAATTATTACAATGAAATGCCATTGAAATAGGAATAAGAACATGTATAATCCTTGAAGCCAAACAGATTAATATTAATTGGAGCCAAACAGATTAATATTAGTTGTATTAACCAAAACAAAAACTAAATGATATAACACATAAAATCAAGTGCAGTTATAACCTACCATAAAAAACAGAAAAATAAGGAAAAATAGAATAAAATTAGTGTCCCTTAAATATTGTAAAATACCTTAATTAGTAACTAAACAATTAAATTAGAATCATTAGTCTTCAAATCTTTAATACGTGGGATCCTTTATGTAATATCCGCAAACCAATTTTTTGTTGTTTTGGTGTGAGCGTCGATCGATACCCTTGTGGCATCGATCGACACCACTATTTCTGGGTTCGTCGGGTTTGTTTTAATTCGCGATTTTGGTTTGGTTGGCTTGGTTTAGTTATCTAAACCGAGTATATAAGTGGAGAAGCGACAAATTAAGGGTTTTAGGGTGTCTGGTCGCCGTTTGCAGAGTTAGAGAGAGAGGAGAGAGCCTATTGTGGTGTGAAGGAGATTAAAGGAGAAAGATCAGAATTGTTAGGGTTTGGGAGGAAACAGTTTCGGCATATCAAATCGTTCTCAAAGGTAATGAAATTTGGTAGGTTTATTCCCAAGTCTTTCATCGTCATTCGCCTTTTTACAGAAGTAGATTTGGATTTAAACTCGATGAGTAATTGGCAGTTTCGTGAGACACATTTTCTCAGACGCGAGTTGGGACCATCGGAGATTGTAACTGAGATCGTGGTCTCGTGTGGTGCCTGATCGTGCTGAAATTTTGTGGGAAGCTTCGTGACGTCTAGCAATAGCTTTTCACCGGAGCGATTTGATAGTTAACGGTTGGGTTTTACTTTAGGCATTCGTCTTTGAGACTGTTCTTTTATGATGTTTTTGTCCAGTTTTGCTATAAGTCGTTTTTGGTTGTGTTGCTTGTTGTAGGGCGTTGCTGGGCTGTTTCAGACGTTAGGGGAGTCTCAACTGGTTGTATTCGTTGTTATAATCAGTTGTTAAGGTGAGTGCATGACCATGGCTTATCTAAGCCTGAGAATCTTTTGTTGTTCTTGCTTGATTGGTGGTGCTTTGTGGTGTTGTTCTTGCTTGATTGGTGGTGTTAGTGGTGTTGTTCTTGCTTGTGGTGGTTGTGTTATGGTTCTTATAGGTTCCTGAAGGTTTTGGGTGAGGTTGGAACGGATTGGAGATGATTGGAAGCGGAGGTTCGTCGTTCGGATTCGTTCAGTTCGCGTCTGCGAAGGGAGTGTCGATCGACACCAGTTAGGTGTCGGTCGACACCATGTTTGGCCAGTGACGATCGACACCTCTCTGGTGTCGGTCGACACCAAGTTGCTTGTTTTGTGATTTCCTGGTTTGTTTGTGTTTGGTTGTTATTTTTTAAGCATTGGTTTCTCAGTGGCTTGTGTGTATAGCCCAGTAGATGGGAGGATTGCCTTACTAAGTATTTGTGATAATACTTACACATCTCAATTGTTGTTTGTGGTGTGCAGGTTTGTGACGTGGAATCATGGCAATGAGGAGGAGGATGATCTAGGGTCTCGTTTGTGTGTTATTGGATTTGTTGGTTATGTTGTTGGAACCTTGGTTAGAGATATGTTAGGTTGGTGGATAGGATGCTTAGGATTGTTATTGTATCGAGGTTGTAATGGTTCTGTATGGTTGGTATGTTTCCGCTGTGTGTATTGGTTGTTATTGGTTTAAAGAGGAGTTGTGATTTGGGTTGGTCTAGTTAAGTAGTATGGACTGTTTAATTATATATTGTATTTATTATTATTATAAAAAAAAAATGGGTCGGGTTGTTTCATTTTGGTATCAGAGCCTTTACGGTTCTAGGATGGTTAAATGGATGGTTAAAGCGGTTAGGAATTTAATTGGTGAAATTATTTTCCTTTTGATTGATGCATGATGTTGTGTGGTAGAATTGATTATGAGTAGTTAGTCAATTTGCATGTGGTATGGAGTCCTAGTATCATCCTCTTCGAGCCTTTAATGAGATTCCACGGTAAGTGATTTTTGTGTATTGTTAGTTGTGTAGTGTTTTGAGCTTCTGTGCGGGGGGGTGCAGTTGGCTACTGAAAAGTTGTTGAAAGTGGTGGATCACGCTGGTATCGGAAAATACCGTTGGCGGTGACTTGTGTAAGTGGATGTATTGCAAATGAAGTTTGTTTGGATTTTTGACTCGGGTGTCATGTGGAAAGGGAATAGCTCAGGAAAGCTATAAATGGAAAGTTTCCATAGAAAGAAGGTTGCTATAAATGGAAAGTTTTATAGGAGTCAGTGCTTTTCTATTTTTTGAAAAGTGTATGGAAAATACCTTGAGGGTAGGTGTTCCAGGGTGACCGGGTGGTGGTCATGGTGGTGTTCGGTTTATGAGTTTTTGTGAAGGCGCAATGCTAAAAGAGGAAAGTTTCTAAAAGTAGAAGTTTCTAGAAATGGAAAGTGTTGAGGTAGATCTAGTCGGGAGATACTCGTTGACATCAGACTTGTTTGCTCAAGATTGTGTGGGCCCAACTCATGTGATACCGATAGCTCGATGGACTTTGTGGCCAGAGAGTGGGAGTGGTATGTTTGCTTCGGATGACGATCCGAGAGCGCGCTTTAGGGTGAAGACCCAAGAGCGGGATATTTGAGACTCCCTGGATACCGTAGCTGTGAGTCGTGGCTCAGCAGTGAGCCGGTATGTCTCGAGGGTTGCGACCCGAGAGCGGGGGGAGTGGGCGTGTGAGACTCCCTGGATACCGTAGCTGTAGGCTGTGGCCTGGCAGTGAGCCGGTATGACTCGAAGGTTGTGACCTGAGAGCGGGGGGAGTGTGTGTGTGAGTGACTTCCTGGATGCTGTAGCTTAAGGCGGGTTGCCTGATAGCGAGCCGGCATGATTCGCTGGTTGCGACCACGGACGGGGGAAGCACTGAGTTGTGAGCAAATAGTGTCTTTGATGTGAGTATATTGACTAGAGGGAGACCTCGTGGTTCAGTCGGAGGTGTGCGGGCTGTTGCGACAGTTGCACGGGAAACCTTGGCTGACGGGGTTCAGTCTGGTCGGAGGACGTGCGGGCCGTGTTGACGATGGCATGGAGGTCCTTGACGGATGGACGGTGTTGTGGGATTCGAGGACGAATCCTTATTGGTGGGGGAGAATTATAACATCCGCAAACCAATTTTTTGTTGTTTTGGTGTGAGCATCGATCGATACCCTTGTGGCATCGATCGACACCACTATTTCTGGGTTCGTCGGGTTTGTTTTAATTCGCGATTTTGGTTTGGTTGGCTTGGTTTAGTAATTGCAAATTTGTTATATACTTTGGCTTTTGAATTTTGATTGCTTGATGTTTCCTTTTTCTTTTTTTTGTCAACAAAAGATTAGCTCAAATGAGCCAATTTGGAGAAAAATTGTTTACATACAAAACATGATGCGGAGAGATAGCGTTTGATATTTCCTTGTGTGAAAATTTGGTGAACCATAATTGTTAAGCTTCTCCGAAAAATTCTTGATCAGTAAAAACAAAAATCTATACTATTAAAAGGGAAGCATTTTTCAAAAGTAGACATAGAGTTTGAAATTATTACAATGAAATGCCATTGAAATAGGAATAAGAACATGTATAATCCTTGAAGCCAAACAGATTAATATTAATTGGAGCCAAACAGATTAATATTAGTTGTATTAACCAAAACAAAAACTAAATGATATAACACATAAAATCAGGTGCAGTTATAACCTACCATAAAAAACATAAAGATTAGGAAAAATAGAATAAAATTAGTGTCCCTTAAATATTGCAAAATACCTTAATTAGTAACTAAACAATTAAATTAGAATCATTAGTCTTCAAATCTTTAATACGTGGGATCCTTTATGTAATATCCGCAAACCAATTTTTTGTTGTTTTGGTGTGAGCGTCGATCGATACCCTTGTGGCATCGATCGACACCACTATTTCTGGGTTCGTCGGGTTTGTTTTAATTCACGATTTTGGTTTGGTTGGCTTGGTTTAGTTATCTAAACCGAGTATATAAGTGGATAAGCGACAAATTAAGGGTTTTAGGGTGTCTGGTCGCCGTTTGCAGAGTTAGAGAGAGAGGAGAGAGCCTATTGTGGTGTGAAGGAGATTAAAGGAGAAAGATCAGAATCGTTAGGGTTTGGGAGGAAACAGTTTCGGCATATCAAATCATTCTCAAAGGTAATGAAATTAAGTAGGTTTATTCCCAAGTCTTTCATCGTCATTCGCCTTTTTACAGAAGTAGATTTGGATTTAAACTCGAGGAGTTATTGGCAGTTTCGTGAGACACGTTTTCTCAGACGCGAGTTGGGACCATCGGAGATTGTAACTGATATCGTGGTCTCGTATGGTGCCTGATCGTGCTGAAATTTTGTGGGAAGCTTCGTGACGTCTCGAACTAGCTTTTCACCGGAGCGATTTGATAGTTAACGGTTGGTTTTTACTTTAGAGATTCGTCTTTGAGACTGTTCTTTTCTGATGTTTCTGTCCAGTTTTGCTATAAGTCGTTTTTGGTTGTGTGGCTTGTTGTAGGGCGTTGCTGGGCTGTTTCAGACGTTAGGGGAGTCTCAACTGGTTGTATTCGTTTTTATAATCAGTTGTTAAGGTGAGTGCATGACCATGGCTTATCTAAGCCTGAGAATCTTTTGTTGTTCTTGCTTGATTGGTGGTGCTTTGTGGTGTTGTTCTTGCTTGATTGGTGGTGTTAGTGGTGTTGTTCTTGCTTGTGGTGGTTGTGTTATGGTTCTTATAGGTTCCTGAAGGTTTTGGGTGAGGTTGGAACGGATTGGAGATGATTGGAAGCGAAGGTTCGTTGTTCGGATTCGTGCAGTTCGCGTCTGCGAAGGGAGTGTCGATCGACACCAGTTAGGTGTCGGTCGACACTATGTTTGGCCAGTGACGATCGACACCTCTCTGGTGTCGGTAGACACCAAGTTGCTTGTTTTGTGATTTCCTGGTTTGTTTGTGTTTGGCTGTTATTTTTTAAGCATTGATTTCTCAGTGGCTTGTGTGTATAGCCCAGTAGATGGGAGGATTGCCTCACTAAGTATTTGTGATAATACTTACGCATCTCAATTGTTGTTTGTGGTGTGCAGGTTTGTGACGTGGAATCATGGCAATGAGGAGGAGGATGATCTAGGGTCTCGTTTGTGTGTTATTGGATTTGTTGGTTATGTTGTTGGAACCTTGGTTAGAGATATGTTAGGTTGGTGGATAGGATGCTTAGGATTGTTATTGTATCGAGGTTGTAATGGTTCTGTATGGTTGGTATGTTTCCGCTGTGTGTATTGGTTGTTATTGGTTTAAAGAGGAGTTGTGATTTGGGTTGGTCTAGTTAAGTAGTATGGGCTGCTTAATTATATATTGTATTTATTATTATTATATAAAAAAAAAACGGGTCGGGTTGTTTCACTTTATATTCGAATAAGGAAATAATCCAAATGGGTTCAACATATTTTTAGCCAAAAATAATGCAGTTATATAAAAAAACATAATGTATGAAAATTATAATAAAATCAAAATCTCATATATTTAATATGTACTATAACTACAAGATCAAGATATTTAGTCCGAATTTTTGTGAAAAAAAAAAAAATATATATATATATATATATATTGTAAGATCAATTCTGGCATCGCTAGATCACAATTTTCTTACAATAGGGTTTTAGATTATTACAATAAAGTACCACTAAAAATATAATAAGGTGTAATTGTATAGTAGATTTGTCTGTCCATCCACACAACATATAACATAAGGTGTAGACATGTATGTCCCATAATGAAAATGTTTCATAATACAGGTTATAAACTAATTACAAATTGTAAATTCACATTATCTGCTATATTTTCATTAAATTTGTGTGTTATTTAAATTCTGTCAATCAAACAAAACGATGTTTACGCATTTAAGAATGAAATAGTAGTTTTTTTTATTTTAATTTTATGTATCATAAAAATATATCCATAGATATTTCTATTTTTGAATATCAAATATATATATATATATATATTGACAAACTATTCCTGATAAAATAGAGAAGGGATGGATTTAATATATTCAAAATCTCCATAGACTTATTTATTTCAAATATCATGACTAATTATAACGGGTATAAGATAAGAACGTGTAATTTAAAGAATAAAACATTATTATAATGTAAAAAATGGGTAACAAGTTACAATAAAAACTTTTTTGGTAGCTATATTCAGTTCTCAAAATCTCACTAATTTGAGTATGCATCAACTTCGGAATAGGTACATGTATAAATTACGATGATTATTTTAAAAAATTTTAGTAGATTTGAATATTTTAAAAGTATTCCGTCATAATGTCTTACCCGTCTATTCAAATATCTTACATATTAGAAAAAATTATTTATTGAAGTGCCTGTTATCCTCGGGGTTTACAAATTCAAGCAAGACAAATGCATACATTATTCATTTGGTTTCTTGGAGTGAGTCATTTTACGGGCCAAAAAATATTAAATTCGTTATCGGACAAACCTATCGAGATGGGTTTCACAAGCGCTTTAGTAACACTTTAGGTCATTCTATCAAAAAATTTAAATTTTCAGCATTTTTTTCCGGTTTGATAGTTCACGAGTTTAATAATAATTAATCTAATCGATCACTAATTCGGTTCTTATTTGATCTGGATCCACCATCACATGAATCTAAATTTCTTCGTGAAACCGCTATTATTTCAACCTAACATTCACAAAATGAATATAAACAACCGATCTTAGTTTCAGTTATAGATTTTATACCTATGGAAAAGCAGTACTCTCAACTATGGTGTATGAAACTATTTTTACATTTTTTTTACATATAGATTGATTTGTCATATATTACTTTCAAATATCTCCCTTTTAATAAAAGGGAAGTACACAACTTAGTTTTTGTAGACTTTATATTTTTTATAAATGATTACAAATGCATACAAATAGGTTATATAAAGGATATACATTAACAATAAATTAACAACTCTTCATATATAGATAATAAATAATAAATCCATAAATCCCATAAATCGTGGAGCAACTATATCTTCGGTTTTCTAATCGGATAATATATTATAATAAACAATAGTAATACATAAAAGGCTTCTACGATAACATAGGCCCAACTATGGCATTGTAAATCGTTTGTTTAGTATCTTTCAATCTACATATGGCCTATTAATCAGAAGAAAAAATATACAAAATATCCACATTTTAAACATTTTCCGAGAAAACATATTTTTAGAACTATGATTGTTTTAAAATATTATAAAAATAAAAATAAAAGACAAAAAACAAACATACATGATCATTTTTTAAAAAGTAAAATTTGAAAATACAACACTTAAATAAAAATTAAATTATAAAAACCGAAAAAGATTCTAATCCGTGCTACAACACGGGTCCAATCCCCTTTATAATAAAATGGAAGTACACAACATTATTTTGGTAGACTTTATAATTTTAATAAATGGTTACAAATAGGTTATACATATATTATAAATTAATCCATATATTAATTGTAACAAATAAAACCTTAATTGTAACAGAAAATATTAAATGGGTTATTCTAAATTGATAGTTCATGGATATTCTAAACTTTATTTCGGAAGATCACATATATGGTTCCAAATATCTAGAATCACAATATTACCAATTTATTTTCCACAGATTTTATTGATAAACCACATCAATAAAAAAAAGTTATTAAAAGGATAAAAATATACTCACAATCATAAAAAGTAATCAAATCTCGCTCATTTAACAAGATTAATTGTAACATCCGTGTTCCGGGAATATAGTTTGGAATGTGTTGAGTAAACCAAAAGAGTGTGTTTTAATTGATTTTTGGTTTAATTAAATCCTGGTTTAATCAAATTAAACCAAAAACCCTTATTTCTCCTTCTAATTGTCGATGCCTCCTCTCTCCTTTTGGTGCTTTTGTCGACATTTTCATCAGAGAGAGGGAGAGAAAGAGACATAATTCTTGGTTATTGGATGTAAAGGAGAAAGAGAAGGAGATCAAGCTTTTTCCTTAGAGTTAAGAGAGAAACAGAACTGTCACGGTTTGAGAGAAGGAGAATCCGAATGGTCTAATCGTTTCGAAAGGTACTGATATTTAGTAGGATTGTAGCTAAGAGATTTTTGTACACTCTGTTTTTTACAGAAGTGAATTTGAATTATTATTCTAGGAGATATTGGCAATTTGGTGGGGCATTTCTTCTCATTCGCGGATTGAGATCAGCGGATGTTACGGGGACGATTGCGGTTTCATATGTTATCTGATCGTGCTGAAATTTTGTGGGAAGCTTCTGGACGTATAGAAATTGCATTCATTTTGGTATCAGAGCCCTTACGGTTCTAGGTTTGGGTTCGCTAGGTTTCTGTTGTGATGTTTGGGATTGCATGTATTGATTGATTATGTGAGTTAGTCAATTGTTTGTGGCATGGAGTCCTAGAACATCCTCTTCGAGCCTTCAATGAGATTCCACGGTGAGTTATTGTTATGTTTCTTTGTGTGGTATTGCTTTGTTTTATGCTTGTTAGCCTCTGTTCTTGGAAGATCAGTGGTTAAGGTGTTTGAGTTGTTGGTCGTGGACGGGGACATGGTCGTGGTCATGGTTGGGTGAGTCACGAGGCCAGTGAGTGTGTGGTCCAGAGTTCCACGGGGAGGTACGTCAGAGGGTCGCAAACGTATCAGGAAGGACCAGAGTGTTAGCCGGTGAGTGTGCCGGGGGTGCTGGGAACCCAGTTTTGGGGTTGCAGCGGGTGGAGCCAGGGTCGAGATGATCGCTTGGCGGATCTGTTGGCGTGCTGTTGGAGCAGTTACCGAGAGGGGTACCAGTGTAGGCTCCAGTTGTGTCGCATGTGGCGGGGTGCAGCCGAGGGCTGCAGATGTTGAGGACTTTCCACCTTATGTTAAGAGGATGGAGCAGTTGTAGATGACCGGTATGAGATTATTCTCAAGAGGTATCGGACCTAGAGAGGTGGATAGGTGGACATATACAGTTGGAGCAGATATTTCTCTGCTTGGTGGTTAACCCAGTTGGATATTATAAGTTGAGTGGGCAGGTGTAACATTGCAATGTTATACTTGGACCACAGGAGGTACTTGTGTCGAGAGATGTTTATATTCGTTAAGGATTGTTGCTCCTGAGGGATGGTTATTCCCCTGAACACCGATAGCTCGAGGGGTTGAGGGCTCCGAGAGTGGCAGAGGGGATGTTGTTCTCCTGAGGGATGAGTAGTTCCCCTGATATCAAGATCTTGAGGATTGTGGTCCAAGAGTGAGACGGTATAACTCAAAGACGCTGGTCTGAGAGTGAGATCGGTATAACTCGAAGGTTGCGACCTAAGAGTGGAAGAGTTGGGAGCAAGCAATGTATAGAACGTGAGTGTAAACATAACGACGGAATGTAGGCCTCGAGAGTGATGGTGGTTTAATCTTGGATTTTAGGATTATGTTGGCCGCTAGGCCAGGGTTTTATGACCGGTGCGGTCAAGAATGTGTGGCTGATGTGCCGGGATTGTGTGGCCGGTGGTGGCGGAGTCCCGGAAAGGGGAGTTACAGCAGGTATGAGCCGGAAAAGGCATGTTTGCCAGATACATAAGATTCACAAGAAGCCTTCATGGCAGGATCAACTAATTTTTGCGACGATGGTGGATGAAGTTCATTGGAGATGGACAGGGTTGCTAGATTCAAGGATTTGGTAAGCTTGTTGGAGGGAATAAGTCAAGTGGTTTGAGTTAGCGGTCTGCAAAGCATTTGAAGCGGGGAATCAGAATATGTGAACGTATGGTACTTGTTTGTTTTATTACGCTCGTATTGATGATTTGTCGTGGAGAATTGCCAAGTGGAAAGCTATTTCTGGAATAAGCTATCTTGTGGAAGTTTCCCTAAATGGCAAGCTACTAGAGGTTCTTTGACGAACAAGAGGGTTGATATTCAGGTGGCGGCGAGTTGATGTCGGTATACTTGAGTATTTGTTTAGGTGAGTTGAGGAAGTAACTAGAGGATTTATGGAGCAAGGGATTCATACGTTCTAGTGTATCACAGTGGAGAGCATCGGTGTTGTTTGTTAAAAAGAAGGACGGAAGTCTCCGTTTGTGTATAGATTAATGGGGTTTGAACCGGGTTACTGTGAAGAACAAGTACCACCTTCCCAGGATTGATGAGTTGTTGGATCAGTTGAGCGGTGCTACTTGGTTCTCTAAGGTAGATCTGGCGTCGGGTTATCATCGGATACCAATAAATGAGGCAGATGTGAGGAAGACTGCTTTCAGGACGAGGTATGGGCATTGGGAGTTTATGGTGATGCCTTTTGGGTTGACTAACGCACTAGCAGCGTTTATGAGATTGATGAACAGTGTGTTTCAGGAGTTTCTGGATGTGTCTGTCATCATTTTCATCGACGATATCCTGGTTTATTCTAAGAGTCCTGAGGAGCATGTAGTGCATTTGAGGGCAGTTACGGAGAAGCTGCGGGAGCAGAAGTTGTTTGCTAAGTTGAACAAGTGTAGTTTTTGGCAGCGTGAGATGGTTTCTCTGGGTCACATTGTTTCTGCATAGTGAGTTTCTGTAGATCCGGAGAAGATTCAGGCTATCAGGGATTGGCCTGGACTACAGAATGTCAATGAGATAAGGAGTTTCCTTGGTTTGGCAGGTTACTACAGGACTAGGAGATGAAGTCTCTGGTAGGAGAGATCAGTGCATTGAGCTTATGTGCGGTTTCTCAAGAACCGTTGGGTTTGGAAGCAGTAGATAGAGCAGATCTTCTGTGTAGAGTGCGGTTGGCTCAGGAGAAGGATTTGGGGCTGGTGAATGCCTCTAAGGATGTGGATTCAGAGTATCAGGTCTCAGATAATGGTACTATCTTGGTGCACGGTCGTGTGTGTGTGCCCAAGGATGAGGAGTTGAGGCAGGAGATTCTGAGAGAGGCTCATGCGAGCAAGTTGTCTATTCATCCAGGAGCGACTAAGATGTACCGTGACCTCAAGAGGTATTATCATTGGGTCGGGATTAAGAAGGATGTAGCGGGTTGGGTTTTAAGGTGTGATGTGTGTCAGCTAGTGAAGGCTGAGCATCAGGTTCCTGGCGGGTTACTGAAGAGTTTACCCATTCCTGAGTGGAAGTGGGATATGATCACCATGGATTTCGTGGTAGGATTGCCAGTTTCACGAACTTTTGATGCTATTTGGGTCATTGTGGACCGGTTGACTAAGTCAGCGCATTTTCTGGCCATTAAGAAGACTGATGGAGCAGCGGTCTTGGCTAAGAAGTATGTGAGAGAGATAGTCAGATTGCATGGGGTGCCAGCGAGCATTGTGTCTGATAGGGATTCTAAGTTCACTTCGGTGTTCTGGAAGGCATTTCAGGCAGAGATGGGCACTAAGATGCATATGAGTACAACTTATCATCCCCAGACTGACGGACAGTCTGAGAGGACGATTCAGACGCTGGAGGATTTGCTGAGGATGTGTGTGTTGGATTGGGGTGGCCATTGGGCAGATCACATGAACCTGGTAAAGTTTGCTTACAACAACAGTTATCAGGCGAGTATTAAGATGGCTCCTTATGAGGCTTTGTATGGGAGGCCATGTCGTACAACATTATGCTGGACTCAGGTGGGGGAGAGGAGCATGTTTGGTGCTAGTTTTGTTCAGAGACCTCGAGAAGATTTGGGTTCTCAAGCTGAACATGAAGGAGGCTCAGGATAGACAGAGGAGTTATGCTGATAGGAGGAGGAGAGATCTTGAGTTTCAGGTAGGAGACAGAGTGTACCTCAAGATGGCCATGTTGCGGGGTCCGAACAGGTCATTGTCAGAGACTAAGTTGAGTCCGAGGTATATGGGTCCATTCAGAGTGATTGAGCGGGTTGGATCAGTGGCATATAGACTGGAGTTACCTGAGGTTATGTGTGCATTCCATGTGTCTATGTTGCGGAAGTGTCTCCGTGAGGGTGAGCAGGTGTTGGCTAAGATTCTTGAGGATCTTCAGCCTAACATGACTTTGGAGGCGAGACCAGTGAGGGTTCTCGAGAGGAGGATCAAGGAACTTCGGAAGAAGAAGATTCCTTTGATGAGAGTCCTGTGGGACTTTGATAGTGTTGAGGAGCAGACTTGGGAGCCTGAGGCAAAGATGAAGGCAAGGTTCAAGAAGTGGTATGAGAAGCAAGCCGTGACTTGAGCTTGTTTAGCCTGGTCCCATCTGAAATCCGTGGCTGGAGCGAGAATGGAGTATTCCAGCCCATCTCTCTTGTTACTCGGTCGCTTGGGGTGGTTGGTTGTGCGACTCAGTAACAAGATGAGGTGGTGTTGGGGTACAAAGTTTCTGTGAGGCAGGGTTGTGAAGGAAAGTTTCCTGAAGGAGAAGTTTCCAAAAGTGGAAAGTTTCCAAAAATGGAAAGTGCTAAATATGGAAAGTTTTATGGGAGTTAGAATTTGTCCATTTTAGCGGTGGAGAGCCTTAAAGGGCTTGTGTGTGGCCTTAGTGGCGGACTTTTGAGTCAGTGTGCCCGTGTGTGGCGGTCTTTTTTAGACAATGTGTGGTCTTTGTGACGGGTTTTTTAGCCAGAGTGTCTCTGTGACGGTCCTCTTTAGGACATTTGTGTGGCCTTGGTGGCGGTCCTTTTTAGGACATTTGTTTGGCCTTTGTGGCGGGCTGTTTAGCCAGAGTGTCTTTGTGACGGTCCTTTGGGATAGATGGTCTTTGTGACGGTCCTTCGGGACAGATGGCCTTTGTGGCGGGCTGTTTAGCCAGAGTGTCTTTGTGACAGTCCTTCGGGACAGATGGTCTTTGTGACGGTCCTTCGGGACAGATGGCCTTTGTGGCGGGCTGTTTAGCCAGAGTGCCTTGGTGGCGGTCCTCTTTAGGACATTAGTTTGGCCTTGGTGACGGTCCTCTTTAGGACATTTATTTGGCCTTGGTGGCGGTCCTCTTTAGGACATTTTGTTTGGCCTTTGTGGCGGCCCTTGTGGCGTGTATATGATCCTTGTGTGGTCATGAGGTATTCCAGTGAGGGAATATGTGGCTGGTAGAACATTGAGATGTTTTTACGCGAGTCACGGGAAGGAAACTTGGATAGGGATAGGACTCAGACGTGTTCAGAATCGTTTGCTCGCGACTCTTGGAGGACTTATGCTCTCCTAGTACTGCCATATTCAGAGACTTTGTGGCTTGGGAATATGGTTGGTATATCGACTTCGGATGACGATCCGGGGGCGCGCTGTAGGGTGGCAACCCGAGAGACGAGTTTGGACTTTTCCTTATATAGTATGGCATGCGGGCTTAGGCCTGATGAGGAGCCAACATTTGGCATGCAGACTTAGGTCTGATGAGGAGCCAATAAAACTCAAGGTTTAGGCCTATGAGTAAAGGAAAGTCCAAAAAGTCAAGAGCAAATGACGCCTGGAGCGTGAGTCTATCGCCTAGAGGTGACCTTCTGTAGATCGGTCGGAGGATTGCGGGCCGTGAAGACGGTTGCACGGGAGTCCTTGGCTGATGGTTGTTCGAGATTCGAGGACGAATCTAGGTTGGTGGGGGAGAATTGTAACATCCGTGTTCCGGGAATATAGTTTGGAATGTGTTGAGTAAACCAAAAGAATGTGTTTTAATTGATTTTTGGTTTAATTAAATCCTGGTCTAATCAAATTAAACCAAAAACCCTTATTTCTCCTTCTAATTGTCGATGCCTCCTCTCTCCTTTTGGTGCTTTTGTCGACATTTTCATCAGAGAGAGGGAGAGAAAGAGACATAATTCTTGGTTATTGGATGTAAAGGAGAAAGAGAAGGAGATCAAGCTTTTTCCTTAGAGTTAAGAGAGAAACAGAACTGTCACGGTTTGAGAGAAGGAGAATCCGAATGGTCTAATCGTTTCGAAAGGTACTGATATTTGGTAGGATTGTAGCTAAGAGATTTTCGTACACTCTGTTTTTTACAGAAGTGAATTTGAATTATTATTCTAGGAGATATTGGCAATTTGGTGGGGCGTTTCTTCTCATTCGCGGATTGAGATCAGCGAATGTTACGGGGACGATTGCGGTTTCATATGTTATCTGATCGTGCTTAAATTTTGTGGGAAGCTTCTGGACGTATAGAAATTGCTTTTCACTGGAGGGATTAGAAAGTTAACGGTTCGTTTTGATTTCGTAGTTTCACTTGTGAGGTTGTTCTTTTCTGATTTTTTTTCTATCAGTTTGTTTTCAATGTTTGTTTGCTGTTGTGATTGGTTGTAGGAGCGAGTTTGGTTGTTCTTCGTTATTGGAGAGCCTCTCATTTGGTTGTAGTTATTTTTGTGAATCACTTGTTAAGGTGAGTGCGTGACCATGAGCTTATCTAAGCAATTGAGTTGTATGACTTGTTTTGTGTGATGATGTGTAGGTGTGGTGAAAGTGTTATTGGTTGTTCTGTTTAAATGGTTGGTTTGTTATATTTTATTTGTAGTTGTACTCTTGATTTGCTTGTGTGTATAGCTCGTAGATGGGAGGATCGCCTCACTGAGTATTTCTGGTAATACTCACGCATCTCATTGTGTTTGTGGTGCAGGTAGAGGCAAAGTGTGACTGTGGGATCATGGCAATGAAGAGGAGGATGTTCTAGTGGCTCGTTTGGTTTTTTTTCTGGCTTTTGTTAGGTTGCTAGAGTTGAGTCATAGAATGTTGTTTAGGATTGCTGGTTCTATGGTTTATATTGATTGGATCTTTAGCTTATGACTTTGGAATTATTACGGTTTAATTGATATTGGTTATTGGTTTATTGGTTTATTATTTCCGCTGTTGGTTGTGGTTGTGGTTAGGTGACTAGTGGATATAGGACCACTAGTTGTAGTTTATTTATTATATTATATTTATATATTTATTATTAAAAAAAAAAGGTCGGTCCTTTCATTAATCGTGATCTTCGAGATCATATTCAGAAATTAAAAATTAAACTTTAATGCTAGATTAGGATCGTATTCCTTTTATTTATATTATAATTTTAGAATAAAATATCATTTATATGATTGATTTTAAAAGTTTCTAAAGTCCTAATCTAGCATTAATCATGATCTTCAGAATCGTATTTAATTATAAAATTATAATATCAATAAAAGAAATTTCAACCCGTGCTCTAGCACGGGTCCTAATCTAGTATTATTTTATTACAGTTTACAAACTAAAACAAACTAACATTTTCAAAATAAAACAAACTAATACTTTCAAAATAAAAACTATATACAAACATATTTTGTATAATTTTTTTTTGACACGTACATAATATATTTTAAACTTTATAGCAAACTTAGTTTATGAAATCAACTCCGCACATATGTGCGGGTCTGAATCTAGTCTTCTTTTTAAAGTTAAAGAAAAATTAATTACCATTCAAAATATGGCGATGAAACATCGACTAGCAAAACAAATGAGATCACACTACTTAGACATTTATAGAGAAAACAACCAATACAAATATTTTCTCTTGTTAAATGTTTTCCTTGCGTTAAGTTCATCCATAACTCTTTTTGAAGTCCAACTAAATTAATTATAAAGAGAGAAAATAATGAAAATAAAATACATATCATCGGACCCACGCACCCACCTAACCTCCTCCCTTCAGGGCTTTATCTACCCACCACCACCACCACGTTTATTATATGCATTGGTAATAATCTTCTTTCACCATCACAACTTTTTTAATCGTCATGAAAGTTGAAGATTGCTCATCCCTTCAAATTTTATCCTCAATTGAGTTAAAACCAGAAAAAAAAGGAGATTAGGCAAGTACTGTATCAAAGTGGATTTGAGTTATGAGTATGGATTTAGTAAAAAGAAAATGGACTCTTAACCATTCGCCAATTACTCATTTTGACTTCCCATATTGTTCGATATACTATGTTTTTCGTAACCAATTACGACAACCCGTCCCGTGGACCCCACTAGCCCACCGCTAGCCGCCCCAACGGACCCCAAGCTGTCCCTGCACGGCATCGATTCTAACCCCTCACCGTGGCAAATAGAACTATTCATCCAAATCCACAGTAGGTTATTGGTGCGCCAGGCGTTCCTCGAACCCTGGTCCCCACCCTTTAACAACCTTCCCACAGGACAAGCTGTCACCAATTGATCTGCAGGTTGTCATATAAAAATTGATCGCGGGACGGGTTGTCATATAAAAATTGATTTTTATTTTAACAACCCGTCCCGTGGACCCCACTAGCCTTACTGCTAGCCCGCTAGCCTCACTGCTAGCCGGCCAAACGAACCCCAAGCTGGCCCTGCAGGGCATCGATCTTAACCCATCACTGTGGAAATCCACATCCACCAGTAGGTTATTGGTGCGCCAGGCGTTCCTCTAACCCTGGTCCCCACCCTTTAACAACCTTCCCACAGGACAAGCTGTCACCAATTGATCTGCATCTGCCCAGTGAGGGGTTAGGATCGATGCCCTGCAGGGCCAGCTTGGGGACCGTTTAGGCGGCTAGCAGTGAGGCTAGCGGGCTAGCAGTGAGGCTAGTGGGGTCCACGGGACGGGTTGTCATATAAAAATCGATTTTTATTGTAACAACCCGTCCCGTGGACCCCACTAGCCTCACTGCTAGCCCCCAAAACGGACCCCAAGCGGGCCCTGCAGGGCATCGATCCTAACCCATCACTGTGCAAATCCACATCCACCAGTAGGTTATTGGTGCGCCAGGCGTTCCTCGAACCCTGGTCCTCACCCTTTAACAACTTTCCCACAGGACAAGCTGTCACCAATTGATCTGGTTAGGATCGATGCCCTGCAGGGCCAGCTTGGGGTCCGTTTGGGCGGCTAGCAGTGAGGCTAACGGGCTAGCAGTGAGGCTTGTGGGGTCCACGGGACGGGTTGTTACACCAACAAACCAAAGAGAAGTAAAAAATGGATATAAGATGAAGATCTTACAAATATAAACGAAGATAGTCATATCCGGGTTTTAAATCGATTGATAGATAGTGAAACTAAATCTATGGATTGTAAATCAGTAAAAAGTGTAAATCCACATATGAAAGAGTTTTTTAAAGTAAAGCATCAAACTCTTGCATTTCATGGAATCGATTCAAACAGGCACACCAGATTTTCTTTCTGAGCGAAAAAATAAAGAGCTTTACTTCAATCACCCGATGACATCCAGTTGTCCACTCTAAACAAACAATGTTTCTGGGCACATTATTTTTTTTGCTTTTAAATTTGTATAAACCCATTCTAAGAAGACCAAACAAATTTATAACTATCCTCTAAATCTACAGCACGAGTGTGTGATGAAGAAATCATTTTGAGATGAATCTAAATCCACCATCTATAGAGTCCCATACCTAATCTGAGAACGAAAAGATTATAGCAAATATTTACCACCTGATTTGGAGCTGAAATGTAGGGGGATAACAAAAGAAGAAGCTTAAATGGTTGATCGGTTGGCGGTAAAATAGAAGCTGATGGATCTGGTGATGGCAGCGAGATAGACTCGGATGGCGGTGGTAGTTGGAGACAATCAGTTGTCGATGGCTAGGGAGGGATCTTTTTTTTTTTGGACAGAAACGACGACAGCTAGGTATTTGAGATGAGAGAAATACAACACATGATCAAAGAAAAAAAGAAAATTAATGCTGGTTGCCAAAAAGAATGAGTATGTGTATATTGGTTTAGATCCTAAACCAGATATTTAAACCAAACGAAACTTTTTTTTTTCCGATCAAAACCAAACCAGACTAAAGAAATAGAGGACCAATGGATAAAGTGGCTAAACTTTAAGTGTTTCTAATTCTGTTTTATGTTTATGTTTTTCTTTTAAAAATAACAATCGTTGATTGGGAATAAAAGTAATTAATTTTCCCTAACTGGCTGATTCTACTCGAAGTTGTGTAGTAATTACGAGAAGGTGAAGCCAAACAGTATATTTCTTACAGTTGAACACGTTTTTATATTATTGGGCTGCCAGGCCCATCCTAAAGTAATGTCGTCGGTTTCAATTTTCAAAGCATCCACGAACATAGACGGTGCCACATATTGAAAAATAAAATATTTTAGCAGTCAAGATTTTGTGTCCATGTCAGATGCTCTTAAAATTTAAAACCCACCAAAAAAGCATGAGAAATGATACATATGGGACAAGGATTACGGGTAATATTACCCGATCCAAAAATTGAAATATGTAAATTCATTGCGGGTGTTGTCAAAAAAAAAAAAAAAAAAAATTATCCCTAGTAATATAACCGGATCCAATTATTGAAATATGTAAATTCATTTCGGGTAATATAACTAGATCAAAAAATCTCACGAATATTAATCAGGGTAAAAGAAAATGGAGATGTATCAATGTTTTTGGTGGATTTGGAGAGTGTCGGGACAGAGTTTAGTTTGTGAGGGACTTGGCTGCCGAAACAATGAGAGCTTATCAAGATCTGCAGAGTGGGAGAGGAAAACCATTACGGAGAGAGCGTTTGATTTGTTGGACAGCTCCACGAGTTGGGTGGATGAAAATGAATACAGATGGTGCATCTCGAGGTAATAAAGGTTTGGCGACTGATGGGGGTGTCTTGAGAGACGCGGCAAGAGGCTTTACAGTGGGCTTTGCTGTTCACATTGGGATCTGTTCTGCTCCTATGGCTGAGTTATAGGGGTCTATTACGGTTTGGTGGTAGCGTGGGAGAGACGAGTGGAATGTTTAGAGTTTGAAGTGGATTCGGAAGTAGTAGTGAGTTTTCTGACGATAGGGATTAACGGAGCTAATCCGCTGTCTATCCTGATACGGTTGTGTCATGACTTTGTTTCAAGAGACTGGATAGTTCCGTTTTTTCATCTGCATCGGGAAGCTAATCGTCTAGCGGACGGGGTAGCGAACCATGCGTTTGAAAAATATTCGGATAGTTTCCATTAATTTTGTAAAATTTCAAATAACAAAACGGAAAGTACGGGAATACAAGTATTTCATCAGAGTCTTACCGATTCTCTTGCCCATTGGACTATATTAAATAGTAAATACTTTCAAATATGTAGGTCATTGTCTAAAAGTATGTGACAGGAAATTCTATACGGTTACGGTTAACCATGTTATACGGTTACGATTAACCGTTTTATATGGTTACGGTTAACCGTATAAAACGGTTAACCGTTTTATACGGTTATAGTTTAGTTTTGATTATGCCTAGAGATAAGTTACGTTCTCTCATTGTCTTTCTATGTAGTTTTTTTGTTTACTGATATTAAAAATAATAATTTTAATTCATTTGCGTCTGGTCCAAATTGAAACTAAATTGAATATCAAACTCATGTGCATTCAAATTATGTATGTTATACCAACTAAATATTTAATAAACTGTTGGAATTGTTTGGATTACTTTAGGATAACACGTAATATCAAATAACTAAATTATATCTTAATTCTTTTTTTATAAATATCATCTGTTCTGAGTAAAGATTTACGTGAAAATTTTGAATTTTAAAAAATTTAAGTTTTGCTCAAAAAAAAAAATTAAGTAAATATAACCTCGCACGTACGTGCGGGTCCAAACCTAGTTGGTAATAATCTTCTTTCACCATCACAACTTTTTAATCGTCATGAAACTTGAAGATTGCTCATCCCTTCAAATTTTATCCTCAATTGAGTTACAACCAGAAAAAAAAAAAAAGGAGAATAGGCAAGTACTGTAACCTGAAAAAAAAGTTAATCCAACATCGTAAATAACGAGACATATCTATATATAACACTATACCCACTTAACTTACGTCGGAGACACATAATTAGAATATATCAAACCACTTATATTGTTTCTTTGGTCCGAACAAATTTACCAAAAAAAAAGAATGAGTGAAGCAAAGGGTCACGTACTGTTTTTTCCATATCCATTACAAGGCCACATTAACCCAATGATCCAACTCGCTAAACGCTTATCCAAACAAGGCCTCACCATCACACTCATCATCGCCTCCAAAGACCACCGTGAACCTTACACCTCCGACGATTATTCCATTACCGTCCACACCATCCACGACGGTTTCTTTCCACATGAACACCCTCACGCCAAGTTCGTAGATCTTGACCGTTTCAACAACTCTACTTCTCGTAGCCTCACTGATTTCATCTCTAGGTATACATAATTAAATTTCGAATATTTTCGCCTGTTACATCTCCTTTTCATGTTCAATGTAACCTTTTAAACGATGTCCCCGTTTGGGGAAAGGGTAAGCGACTGAAAAAAAAATAAAAAAAAAATCAATATAATATGACATATATATGCCCTAGTTATTTTAAAGTAATCTATACTAGTATTTTTGCAGCAGTTTTTGCTCAAAAATACTTTTTGGAAAGTTTTTACATTTAATGCATTTGACATTAATATTAGTTACCAAAAAGTTCAAAATTAATTATAGGTAAAATTAAAAAAATAAGGAAATCTTTCTACTTCATTCAAACATAAATATATGATTCCTTTTCATTTTTATTTGAATTTATATTTAAATTATCTTGAATTATTCTATAATGCATTTAGTTAATAAAAATTGTGATTTTTTTATTGCATATGATGTAATACAAATTTTTTAAAATAGACATATATTACTCAACAGATGAATAAAAATACAGGTACAATGTTCCACATCGCCTAAAAAAATGAGGCGATAGTTCATAGTCATACAATAAAAGAGACCAAAATGATTCATAATACAATTGAGTAGAAATCTTGATTTATCATGCATTCAAACTTAAAAAACTTTAATTTGGTTTATTCTGGTTCTTTATTTTAAAGATTTTTCAAAAGTTAAATATTATAAATATAAAAATATTTATATTTTATAATAATATTTATATTTTTTAGAAACTTAAACTTTATAAAATGTTAAAAATATTAATAATATTTAAATGTTTATGAAGTTTCAAATATTATAAATATTTAAACTTTATAATAAGTTTAAATATTATAAATATTTCAACTTTTTAAAAAAGTTAGAAAACTTTTAAAATACTAATAATATATTTAAAATTTTACGAAACTTCAAATATGAGAAATACTCCACCATTTTAAGAATTCCAAGTATTATAAATATTTAAACTTTATAAGAAGCGCCAATCTTATAAAATGTAAATGGTTACAACCTTAATAAATAACATATCAACTCAATCTAATATTTATAATACAAAAAAATAAATATTAAAAATTAAGATTATATATTGCGAGTTAAAATATCTCGGGACAAAATTATATAGTGGGACGGATTTTGTCGATATTTATATAAATTTCAAAAAATCATTAATTTGGTATTAAACGGGTAAAACATCATTTCATTATTTTGTTAACACTATCGGTATCCGAGAATAGACAAATCTAATTAAATTAATTAATTAATATTATGTAAAATATAAATTATATTGCAGTGTTATATGGTTTAAACTTTAAATCATAAAATTAACAATTATTCTATAATTATAACATATTTAACCAACAAATACAATTTATAATTTAAATGTTTTAGTTATAAATAATTTATCCCGCGGTACACCGCGGATCCTAATCTAGTTTCCAATATAATATGACATAAGCTTTTTCTAGTGGATGTGAAATAATTTAGACATAATGCAATACCCGTGTTGTTAGTACTATTAATTTCAGTTTCTTAACTTTTTGATGACATTACATGCAAAAACGTTATAAATCTACTCTTTATGTACATATATATCTTTTGTATATGCAGTGCGAAGTTGTCGGCCAATCCTCCAAAAGCTCTGATCTATGATCCATTCATGCCCTTTGCATTGGACGTAGCAAAGGACTTGGGTCTATACGTTGTAGCCTATTTCACTCAACCATGGTTGGCTAGTCTTGTTTACTACCACATCAACGAAGGCACCTACGATGTCCCCGTTGATAGACATGAGAACCCAATCCTTGCTTCGTTTCCAGGTTTCCCATTGTTAAGCCAAGATGATCTGCCTTCGTTTGCCTGCGAAAAAGGGTCGTACCCTCTTTTACATGACTTTGTGGTTAGGCAATTCTCTAATTTACGGCGAGCTGACTGCATTCTCTGCAACACTTTTGATCAACTTGAACCTAAGGTAAGGTTATGATTTAGATATCGTACGTTTTGTGTCATGTACTTGACTTTGGGAAGTGGAAAGTTTTGTGGAAAGTCTTTTATTTCTTTGACAGGTAGTGAAATGGATGAATGATCAGTGGCCGGTGAAGAACATTGGACCGGTGGTTCCATCGAAGTACTTGGATAACCGGTTGCCAGAAGACAAAGATTACGAACTCCAGAACTCTAAGACAGAGCCAGACGAGTCTGTTTTGAATTGGTTGGGGAAAAGGCCGGCGAAGTCGGTGGTTTACGTGGCTTTTGGGACATTGGTGGCTTTGAGCGATAAACAGATGAAGGAAACCGCAATGGCTATAAAAAAAAATGGATGTCACTTCTTGTGGTCCGTTAGAGAATCCGAGAGAAGCAAACTACCATCTGGTTTTATCGAAGAGGCGGAGGAGAAAGACTGTGGACTTGTAGCTAAGTGGTTCCCTCAGCTAGAGGTTTTAGCACATGAATCAATCGGGTGTTTCGTGTCACATTGCGGATGGAACTCGACATTAGAGGCACTGTGCTTAGGGGTTCCAATGGTGGGAATGCCTCAGTGGACGGATCAGCCCACAAATGCTAAGTTTATAGAGGATGTGTGGAAGATTGGGGTTAGAGTGAAGGCCGACGGAGAAGGGTTTTTAAGTAAGGAAGAGATTGGTAGATGCATTTTTGAGGTCATGGAAGGAGAGAAAGGGAAAGAGATGAGGAAAAATGCTGAGAAGCTTAAGGTGTTGGCTCGTGAAGCTATCTCGGAAGGAGGTAGTTCCGACAAGAACATTGATGAGTTTGTCGCTCTTTTGGGTTAATAATTTGAAACTGAGATTTCGTCAGTTTGTTAGTTGATTACCTAATAACGACGTCTTTGTCTGTTAAATTCTGAGTGTTGTCTACGTTGGTTGTCCTCTGCAAACAAATCCATATGTGATTCCTGTTAAGAAGAAGAGACCTTTGTTTTTAAGACATAACTAGAATAAAGAGCTTTCTTGCTACTTATATAAAAAATATTGTACATTTTATCTCAAAACGCTCAGTTCTGTGGCATTAGAGAAGTCTAATAGCTCAATGATGTACTTTCCGCGGTATACATTATACATTGTTACACAATGAGACTCTGACAAATCTGAGAGGGCTGTTTCTTTTTGTATGCTTTGTACCGATTGTTTTAGTAAACACTCTTGAATTGCTATGTTCCTCATGTTTCTGAGTCAAACCTCTCATGGTCTTTTTGTATTATCTCCTGAGAAATCATCCATTTGATTGAGAAACAAAGTCATGGTATATGTAAGAGCTAGGGTCTATAGTGGATACGAAAAAATCACGATTTTAGAAGAATTCGGCTTAGCTATGGTGAAACTAGAAATGCAAAAACATAAATGATAATTAGGAGCTGTTAAGAGAAAGCTTTTTTGTTTTACCAAGGGAACTTGAATGTATCTTTCCACCATCCCTGTTTTGAGCAGTGTACAAAGATCTTGTCCAATCGAACTATGATCTCAGAAAATGTTGGCCTAACAAAAGTTTCCGCATCCCAGCATTCCTCAATCAATCTGTTTAAATAATAATTGAACCAATGAGCTGCAGTAGGTTGGATAAAGAAACGATCAAGGACCAAGCAAATGATGTTACTTTACCCTAAGTGTAATAACAAGTTGTGTTATAGACTTGATAAAGATTAGTACACTTACTCTCTCAACTCTTGGGGGCAACCTTTTGACTTGGCCTTAAACGAAGGTCGTCTTCCTTCCAAACACATTAGCTTTACTGCCTCCTCCGGGGGCTTAGGATGGAAAGGTTGTACTCCTTCAATCATCTGAAACATGATATGATAAACTTATTAAAAGATTGCTGCAATGAGATTTGTTACAGAATGGTTGAGAATCAGAGTAAATACTTTTAGAGAGCATATATAACAGTGAGTGGATCTGACTAGATACAGAAGTCAAGAAACGCAGAGGAGTTATTAGCGCGCATGTTTGACCATCAGGATAACTAATAGGTAGCTCATATAAGACGACATCAAAAAGTATGAATCCATAAGGCACCTACCTCATATAATACGACACCAAAAGAGTAAGAATCCACACTCCTGTCAAATATTTCATCTTTGTAAACCTCAGGTGCCATACAGTAATCTGCAAACAATATACAAATATCATCTGATTAAACCATTGCCTTAATGGTCGTCAAAAAGATAAAAACATTGCATCATGCAAATCGATCATTCTTATGAACCGTTTCTATACTTCATAGTTGTATTAAAGTTTCTCAGAAATCTAGATGTTTGATCTACATCCTCTGCCCACAATTCTGTGCTAGAACTCTGTTGAGAGTCCCAAATGCGGGGCCGTGGGTCGGGAATTTAAATTTACAGATGAGATATGGACATTTCTTTTGGATAGCCAGAAGGAATTATGCATTTAGAACTTACTTGAAGGATCTATATGGGCCGAGTGATTAAGGATTCTGGATTTATCAGATGGTAACTTTGCAAAACTTATCAACCCAAACCCCGCCACCTTCAGATGTCCTCCATTATCGAGCATAATATTTCTGGCACCTTACAAGAAGTTGTAAAAATTAGATAACGAGGGTCCAAAAATACGTTCTCATAAAACTTAACGTGCAAATACTTCTTTATTTAGTTATCTTACTTGGGTTTTAGATCACAGTGGATTACTGGTTCTGGTTTACACTCGTGAAGATAATTCATTCCCCTGAGAAGAGTCAAATGATTTGTTCAGAAGATTTTTAAAAAAATGTGGTTATAATGTAAATACAATCTTGTAAAAAAAACAAAATGGCACATGCCTGGCCATATCAAGTGCAAATCTTAAAACTTTGGCTGGAGAAAGACGACCTTTCTTTTGAAGATAGCCCCCCAGGTCACCCTGCAAGTTACCACCAAGCGGACAAAATTATTTCCTAGAATCCAAAAATCGCTTAATGAGAGAAAAACCTAGTAAGTTATAAAAAAAGAGTGAGAATCTTACCTTAGGATGGTATTCAGACACAATCATCATGGGGACGTTTTGAGTAACAGCTCCAACAAATTGCACAACATTAGGATGACGAACCTTCTCGAATAAAGTAAGTTCGTGTTTGAACGCATTTCTGTGTGTAAACAATAAAATTCAGATGAATAAAACTGCAGAACAAACGTAATACATGGAAAGCAAACAGGATAAACACACAGAGAATGAAGTGAATTACAGAAAAACATTACCGGAAATGCAAAAATCCAACATAGAGGACTACATAGGTATTATGATTGAAAAAACCTTACAGCTCATATCATTATGGCTATGAACATAACAAATGCTTTAAATGATCTATAACAAGCTCCATTTCGACCTATTGACTTGTTTGCTAACTTAGAGAGATACTTAATTATTGAAGAGAAGAGTATAAACATACATAGTTTCATGATCCTTGTAAAGATCCTTATCAAGTATCTTCACAGATACCTTAGTTCCATTCCATTTAGCCACTTGATATATTCCCTGCAATAGTAATACTTTGTTAAAAAACATTAAATAGAAAACCTAAACACATCATTACGATAAAGGGAAACAAAAAAGAGAGCTCTTGCCTTTGAGATACCATCAGCTTTCCGAACTTGAAGTTCCTGCGGATTTAACTCGTATTCAGGAACTTCACGAGGATTCGCCACAGACATCGGTGTCCTTTTGGTTTTCTAAAAACCAAGAGAAGAAAAATGCAAACTATAAATCACATTGAAGGTATGAAAAAGAACAGAGTTCACACAAATCCATGAGAAAAGAATAGAGCTACACGTACCGGAACTTTAGCTCCACGAGCTTTCAAAATGTTGAAAATATCCATGTTACCATAATACTTAGCATCAGCAGCTGCCTATCCACAACAACACAAACCCCCAAATTTCAAAACCCAAAAATAACCAAAAAACGAGAAAACGATTAAAGTCGCGTCACATTACCGTGCTTCCCCAACGATCACGAGCATCGATGTTAGCTCTCCTTGTAAGAAGAAGCTTGACAACGTCAATATGACCTTCACAAGCAGCGATATGAAGAGCAGTACGACCATCAAGATCAATACTATTCACATCAATCCCTTCATCAAGCAGATCCTCAACACCTTCAACATCACCTCTACAAGCCACAAACAGAAGCTGCATAGTAGCGTCGAGATTATCAGGTACAGCGAGCTGCGGACGGTTAGAATCTTCAGGACTACTCCGTCGAATCGGATCTAGAGACGATTGTCTACCGAAACTGAATCGCATATTGTTCCGACGAGGATCGTGTGAAGTTTGACGCGTGAATTGACGGCTTAGCGTACGACGAAGCGATCCTGTTGAGAATTGTCTCGAGATTCCTCGTTTTAACTGCCCCGCGAGATTCGCCATGATTTCTCTTCTTCTTCTTCTTCCTCCTCTCTCTTTCGTCTTCTTCTGAAAAATTCGATTGGATGGATAATCACATTTTTTTTTTTGTTTCCTCGAGAAAGTTTGAATCTGTGGGGATTATGTTTGAGATCCGCGAGAAGGATTTTATTTATTTTTAATTACGGGTGAAGAAGAAGAAGAAGAAGAAGATATTATTGGCGACTTATTGACTTTTGATTTGACTTTTGCTTTCAATCATTGTTTCCCCCATGTCCCGCGTTAATTTGGACTCTTCTTGATCGTCCACTCTTTTCGGTGCTTTACCGGAAATAAAATTAATTTAATTATCACTATCTTTTGAAAAATTATGAATTTCACCTTAAGCGTCCGATAATTATAATTAGGTCCTGAAAGTTTTTTTTTTTTTTTTTTTGACTTTTCGGTTCTTACGTGGAGCTGACGTGTCGGCCTTATCTAATTTGAAGCCTTTTGGGCTTTTTTTTAGAGGCCATTAATTTTCTAAAGTCTATATAACCGGACCAAACCGGCCGGTTCGACTTACATATATTCCTTCGCTCTGAACGATCTCCTCTTGTAACGTTTCGTCGTCTTCAGTCTTCTTCAGTAGCAAAACCAACTTCGGCGGCTTCGTCTGTTCAATTCCATGGCGGCCATTTCTGTGAGTTCTTCACCATCGATTCGATGCTTGAGATCTGCATGCTCCGATTCGTCTCCTGCTCTCGTATCCTCGACGCGTGTGTCGTTCCGGACGAAGGTTTCGTATCTGTCAGGTAAATCTTCGAACCGTGGCGAAGAAATGGGTAAGAGAATGAATGGAATCGTTAGAAGCGTCGATGGGAAGATCTCTGACGCATCTTTCCCCGAAGCTTCATCTTCGACTCCAAATTCGAAGTACTATGACTATTTCTCTTTTATTTTTATTTCGTAATTATCCGTTTCCTGTTTGATATGTAATTTTGAGCATCTCCGTTTTGGTTTGTGAAAAATAACATTTTCATGCAATTGTGTTTGGAATTAATTGATTTGTTTTTTTTCCTCTCAGCTTTGCTCACTATTCAATTGATTGGTGTTGTTGAGATGACTTGACTTTGCTTGATAGAATCAAATTTCTGAACGGAGTTCTATCACTAATGTTTTCTTTGTATGGTAAAAACAGGGTGAGGAAGCACACAATTTCAGTATTTGTTGGAGATGAAAGCGGAATGATTAATAGGATTGCAGGAGTCTTTGCGAGAAGAGGATACAATATTGAGAGTCTTGCTGTTGGTCTTAACAGAGACAAGGCTCTGTTCACCATTGTTGTCTGTGGAACTGAAAGGGTACTTCAGCAGGTCATCGAGCAACTTCAGAAGCTCGTTAATGTTCTAAAGGTTGTCTTTTTTTTTCTAGATCCTATTTTTCAGTTTCTACTTCATGATAGTACGTATAAGCCGATTTGCTTGTTTATTACTTGAATATTTTAGTGGATATCTTAGGATTATGTTCAAAATTTTTGGATTTGTGCTTAGCATCTACAATCATGTGTGTTGAATGATTACATTTGCGGTTTCGTTTTATATTCCCCGAATCGACTTGGACTTGCCAATTAGGTTGAAGATATCTCAAGTGAGCCGCAAGTGGAGCGTGAACTGATGCTTGTAAAAGTGAATGCACATCCCGAATGCAGGGCAGAGGTAGTCTTTCCTTGCCTATGGAATATAAGAGTTTACTGTACTTGCTGATTGCTTGTGATCTAGTGCAGAGGTGGTGTTTATTCTCTTTCCAGTTTTGACAAGTTTCTATCTAATGAATTTACAGATCATGTGGCTAGTGGACACATTCAGAGCTAAAGTTGTAGATATCGCGGAACATGCATTGACTATTGAGGTATCTGTTTATGTTGTTCTTGATATCTGTTTTGCACTGTAGCCTATGGGTTTGAAACTTCTCTTTCAAACCTCTTATTAATCACTGGAAGACATAAGAAATCTTATTGAGGGTATCATTTGAAAAGTTATCTCCAGATGTTGGATTTTCTTTACCTTTTGAAACTGGTGATAATCCACATGCAGGCTCTGTTATGGGATGTACATTAAGTTTGTGTGTTTTAAGGCTATCTGTTTGTCTGTTATTTTAATATAACAGAGAAATATCTTCAATAGGTTGCTACCTTTGATTGCACTATGCTTATAATCTGCTGCATTCTGAATTGTATTGCCTATGCTAATTTCTGTAGGAGTGCTCAATGTTGTTTTTACCTTGGTCATGAGGACATGGAATAAAAATAATTGGTTTCTCTAATTTTAAGCTATCTTGCAGGTAACTGGAGATCCTGGAAAAATGATTGCTGTAGAAAGAAATTTGAAAAAGTTTCAGATCAGAGAGATTGTACGGACAGGAAAGGTAGTGTATTTTTAGAATAACTAGATTGTATACCTTTTCCCTTCTAATGTATTATGTATGTGTTAGTTACGTCTTTGAGTGGGCATAAAGACATAGATCTCAGAGACTTTCACTAGTTTAGGGAAAATGGAATGACGATTTTTCATAACAGATAGCACTAAGAAGGGAAAAGATGGGTGCAACTGCTCCATTTTGGCGATTTTCAGCAGCATCCTATCCAGATCTCAAGAAGCAAGCACCTGTTAGTGTTCTTCGAGGTAGCAAAAAAGAAGCCGTGGTCCCTCAAAATGAAACAACAGCAGGGGTATGTGCTTCTCTCCTCCTAAGATTGCTTTAGCGCAGCTTAAAGTTCCTCACTTTCATTTCAAAGATCTTGGTTGCATATTAATAGGTTTGACGGTTTTACTCCCCTTTATATGGTTGCTGCCTGTGATTAAATGGCACTGCAACGGGGAATTGTACAATCTTTGATGGTCTAGCTACACTGAAGGTTTTCCAATGTTTGCTAATCGTACTGCTAAATTTGATCTTCTCCTTAAATGTAGGGAGATGTTTATCCCGTTGAGCCACCTTCTGACCACATGGTACATCGTGTTCTCGACGCACACTGGGGACTTCTCTCTGATGAGGATGTAAGACAGTTCTTTACTATGTATATAACATCTATTGAAACCGCCATGTGATGCATTCCATGAATTTGCTAAATAGCAATATGAAATTCAGTTATCAATATGTGGTTTCAACTCAAGAATTCCACTTATATTTTCCATTCAGGCTGTCTGGAACTCCAAATTTCGATAATCAATTTTGTTAATAGTATGTATTAACGATTTTCCTATATTTAAAGTTAGACATAGCTAGGTGTGCTTGATTTAGTGACATTAATGATACATCAATGGAGTGTGTACGATAGTTGTGGAGATTGTATTTATTTATTTACACAGCAGAATTGAAGGAGTTCGGGTTTTCTCTAAGCTATATTGGTTTATTTATCATAGTTATACTTTTCTGATCTTTCAGACGAGTGGACTACGGTCGCATACTCTATCTTTGATTGTGAATGATGTTCCAGGAGTTCTTAATATTGTGACTGGTGTTTTCGCTCGAAGGGGATACAATATTCAGGCATAGTCTTTACCTCTCTTACACGCACACATACATTGTATTTGGGTTTTACTGATTCACTGAAAGATCTTTTTCTTTAGAGCTTGGCTGTAGGACATGCTGAAACCAAGGGCATTTCACGCATTACAACAGTTGTTCCTGCAACAGATGAATCGGTCAGCAAATTGGTGCAGCAACTTAATAAACTTGTAGATGTGCATGAGGTGAGATTACAAAAAGCAACTGTATTTCTTATATATTAAACAGTTTTGAATGTTTTTGATGACAAGCTATCCTTTGCTTCTTAGACCTAGTACCCTTTATTTAAAATGTAGATTAGAGGAAGAGCTTCTGCTAACTGTACGAGCTTGATGAAAATACTTCAGAGCATGATGTACTGTAACTTTTCGAGCAGTTATTAACTTTCTGAGGATTTCTGCAGGTCCATGATCTGACTCATTTGCCATTTGCTGAAAGAGAACTGATGCTGATTAAGATTGCCGTGAACGCTGCTGCGAGAAGAGATGTCCTAGACATTGCTAGTATTTTCAGGGCTAAAGCTGTTGACGTATCCGATCACACAATTACTTTGCAGGTAAAATACATTTCTCATAAATTGCGTTTTTATTTAGGTGTAATTGCATCACAGATGAGAAATCCTATCAGTTGGGGTTCTTTTAAGTTTTACATCGTTCCATAGGTCTTCTTCACCTTGTTTAACGTAATCAGAGTCCGTTTGAAACAAAAATATGAAGCAGACTTGGATATTCCATTTTAAATTATTTGTTCCTTTTAAGTGTTTTGGATTTGGTACTGAAATTTGTTGGCTGTGAATGTAGCTTACTGGGGATCTAGACAAGATGGTTGCACTGCAAAGGTTGTTGGAGCCCTACGGTATATGCGAGGTTTGTTTCTCAATCAACTTTCATCTCTTAGTGGATGCTATAATAACCGCATAGGATTCTTGCCATGGTGCGTCAATTATTCGGAGAAAGTCCAAAGATTAAGTTGTAGTCTCTCTAGTAAAATGAATAACCAAAGTTTCGTGATGTATGGTTCTTAATCTTCTGGTTGTGCGTAGAACAAGAAACAGTTTGGCTAGCAGTGCTACTGTTGACTTACGCATCGTAATAATCTTTCTAATGAACAATCAAATCACAGGTTGCAAGAACCGGACGCGTTGCATTGGCTCGTGAATCGGGAGTGGACTCCAAGTATCTTCGTGGATACTCCTTTCCTTTAACTGGTTGACCAGACTAGAGTGCATCCATGGAAGAGCAGAAAAACTTTTTAAGGTAAAAGTCAAAAGTTTCAAATTCAAAAAAAAAAAAAAAAAGCCAAAAGTTTCGTAACACAATTTATGAGCCAACGCAAATAGAGAGACTGCGTAGATATGTTTGTGGCTTATTTTACGATTATCAGGTCTTTGGGGTTTTTTTTGGCTCCATTTCAGTTCCTTTCTTTTTGAGGGAAAAAAAAGAAGGAAGTTATGATTAATCAATCTTCGTCTTCGTTTTCAAATATTGTGTTAATCTTATGATTCTTATCATCTCGCAAGATCACACTTAAGTTATTATTAGTATCAAAAAGTTACTGACTAAAATAGAGGGACCACAAATGGACTTTGTAAATGTTAAAGTGTCAAAAGTCAAACTAAGTAAGCCTTGACTGAGCCGGACGTGTACCTACAACGTTTGTCCCTACTTTGTCTTCTAGAAATTCTATTCACTTACATTAATAACTTAATGTTGACTTTTATCTGTTTACATAAACTTAAGTAAAAACGATTGTCTGCTAAAACATTGTCAATTACACTCTAATTTGAGCCAAAATTGTGGCTCGAAGGAGTTATAAACTGTTATTAAGCTAAATCTAACTTTTATGAACGTGTAAGTCCGTCCATACGACTCTTAGACAGAGCCGTCTCTGAGAATATTAAGGCCACAAGCCCATTTTTTTGGTGGGGCCAATAATACATTAATATTTTAAAAAAAAAACTTGAAAACACACCAAGATGACTTGAAACGAATTGAACCGTCGACCTTTGGTACTATTATCCTAGCTGTTTACCAGTAGAACCAATGAAGTTTTTGAGAAAAAAGGGCCGAATATTAAGTATATTATTTGAGGCCACAAGCATGTGCTTCACCTGCCTGTGTCAAGGACCGGCTCTGCTCTTAGAGCATGTACATTGGTTTGGACAAAAATTTGGTCCCTCAAATATATTAATCTTGTTTTCAAAGTTTCTTAATTTTGGTATGAGCATTGGTGTCCCTCAATAGTTGGTCCTCTGTAAAAAATAATATTATTTTTAATATTTAAAATTAAATATTTAAATTAATAAGTAAAATCATATTAAAGTTTAAATTCAAATAAAACATATTAAAGTTTTATAAAATCTTAATTTTGGTGAATCCATTGTGTAACTTGATCAAATATATGCAGTACAAGTATTTGGTTTATTGCAAAAAAAAAGATGTTTCTCAGTTTTGATCATTCAATTACAAGGAATCAAGAAACCAGCTGTAAACTCAAGACTTGACATTGCTGCTACTAATAAACAAGATTAGGTTCAAACTCGGCGAAATCAACAGAGCCAGATTCAACAGGAGGCATGAGATAAGCAGCCAAGATCTCAGAGGCTAAAGAAGCAACCAAAGGAATCCGCTTGAGTGTCTTGATGAAAGAAGGATCATCGGTTTGTCCTACAGCCAGCAGCTTCTCATAGCTCACAACCATTCTATCCAATTTCCTCTTAAACTCAGGGTTCTCAACATCCAGCACCGCCGGGAATATTCTTGTCGTGGTTCGGTTTGTCTGAAACAAAGTACAACATTTTCAGAAAAGGGGGTGGTGCAAAAACACAGCTTTAATACTATTCTTCTTGTTTCAAGTTCCATTACCTCGACGATGACATGCATATCGAACTCCTTTGTGTTTAACCCGATACCCTCGTAGAAGTTAGTTCTTTGACAATCATTGAGGTACATTGTCACATAAACCTTGTAAAGCCAATCCTCTTAGTTAGGCCAATGTGCAAAACACATTTGAAGTTGAGAGTTAAAGAGAGTTTAGTTTAATTACCGAGAGGCAGAAGAAGCGAGACCAGAGCTTAGCTTGCCAGTCATTGAGGAACTGAGGCTGAGCTTTCATCAAAGCAGAGAAGAAATCTCCATATGACGGTTCTCGTCTTGACACCAGTTCTCAAAGTACTTGAAGATTGGGTAACACTGGAACTCAGGGTTCTCCTTGAGGTGTTTGTAGATTGTGATGTATCTCCAGTAAAGAAGAATTTTTACCTCACTGCTGGTTCATTTAAGTAACTTAGTTGCATAAGATCATCTACTCCATCGAGAATATCAGGATTTGTAGGCACTAGAGTCTCTGTTTTGACTGTTAAAACCTGTTGAATCACGTGTAGGAAACAGTTTCCGATCAAACACTTAAAAATAATAATCAACATCTACCTCAGGGAATTCAGAAGGTCGCTTACTTTTCCCTCAGGTAAGGCAAAAACAGACTCTTCTCCTGAAGTTTTCAAAATCTTCCCCAGCTCCCAGTTACCGTTTGGAAGTTGGACCCAAGATTGCAGTACCTATAATAGAAAACTTGTCAGTTTAATCCCGTCAACATAAGAAAAAAGGAAAAGTGTAGTCACTATTATTGAGTTCCAAAACCAAAAGAAAAAAGATTCTAAATTTAGACAATCCTCTAAACCAGAAAATGCGATGACTTTCTGATTCGTAGAAGCAATGCAAGATCCAAAACAGATGTCTACTCTCACCAAAGATCACACTAACAATAAATCTAAAGGCTTGAGATCTTTATTACGCAGCTTTCTTGGCTGAATTGTGAAGACTATATAAAAAAAATTATGATCTGATCGAACACAATCTAATCTAGATTGAATCTTGAATCATAATATCATTGATTTCAAAAAGGATTAAAAAAGAAACGTTTTTTTGTTTCTTTTTTAAATCAGCAGAAGACCAATTCCTGTATCAGTACTCTATAGACGATCACAAATCAGATAAAAGATACAAAATTTCTCATAAGAAGTGAGCAAAATTCTAAAAGATAGAAATTTGATTCAATCTGTATAGCTCAATAGAATTTACCTTTGAACAAATTAGAAACTTTAACAATGAAAAGGAGAGAAAACGCGGCAATCAGAAAACTGGAGAAACTTCAGATTCATAGATGACTTCTTCTTTGATTTCCCCACCGCCCCGATGAGATCGATCTTTAAATCAGACACCCAAAAAATCCAATGATCCTCAATAGTATAAAAACTCAGGACACCAATGAAGGAATATAAGATTAAAGAAAAAAATGTTTGTGGAAGTAAATGATATATATATAAGTTATAAACACTTGGGGTTTAAGAGTAACAATGGCGACTGATAAAATTGAAGAGAAGATCAAAAAAAAAAAAAAAATTGGAGAAAAAGAAAGAAGAAGACGAAGATGCAACTTACCCACACGTTGCCACGTGTTAACAAGGACGATGGAAATTACATCCTGTTTATAGATACATTTTTTCGATATTTCAATCATTTCGATTTAAATTAAATGTTTTAATTACGTGGGACGGATGAAGGACCAAGCGATACACATGCTCTTATATTTTTAGGCTTTAGCCGCTACTCTAAATACATCTGACCCATTTTAGTTTACATGACTATTCTATTTTTAAATCGGCGAGAGCTTTGGAGTTAGGATCATTGGATGACATGTGATATCGAAAGCCTTATTTTTCTTTATCTTTTTGACAATATGATATCAAACCGTAGATTTGACACACAAAAAATGACACTTTTGCAAGGAAATATATATTATATATTTTCCGATATGCATGCATATGAAAGGAAAAAAGTTTGATAATTGCACATATAAAGCATAATTATTAAAAAGCACATGGTCGGTTTACTCGTTTATTTTAATTTCATAATTTGTCTGTAGTGATTACAAATTTATCGGGGCACTATGAATGGATCGATAATTTATTTATTGTTTTCTCGACCGAAGGGACAAACTATGTTATATTTTCTGGTCTTATATATATGATTGATAATCCAAATAATGGACAGTTTCTCAATTCCACTTGCAGTTTATATAAACTTAAATTTTAGGTATGGTTGTTCCACTATACTACAATAGTATACAATAACATATTTAGCAAAAAAATCGTATTTTTTTCTTTTCCCTTTTTCCTTTTTCAAACTTACAAAAAAAAACACTAATGTGGATTCTATAGCGTCTCCGATTATAAATTTTATTTTGTTTAATAACTTTTGAGTTAAATTGATATTTGGTTAGAAAAGTGAAAAAAAAGTTGTAAGAAAGGTAAGTCTTTTTTAGCCGTCTTTGGTTTTTGTTGTACAAGACAAGTATTTAGTTACATACTTTATGCATTACATCATTGTATTTGTACGTACGTACAATAAAAGAAAGAAATCGTTAATTAACTAACAAAGTGATAAACAATATATATAAAAAAATCCCCTAATTAAGTGAGACTGACTCAAACATTTTATAACAAGTTGTGTCCTAGCTCTTGTATAGACTTTTAACTCGGATTAGGTGACATGGCACCATCCAACCATCCATAGAAGAGTCAATGAAAATAGTCACTAGAGACCTCCATCAAATTTCGTATTAAACTCTAGCAGAAAAAGAAATTATATTGTCGACAAAAAAAAAAAAAAAAGTTTCAATTATCCCTTATCATTACATAGAGAGAGAGTGAGGTGAAATAAAAGCATGTTTATTTTTTAAAAAAGAAGGCACTATAACAAAAGAGTTTGTGGCTGCTGAATTTCTTCAAACTGATTATGATGTTGATGTTCTGCTTCTTCTGACACCTTCTCTCTCTCTTTTCTTCTTCTTCTTCGTCTCCGGCCTAACAACAACAAACTTCACACATATGGTCAGAGAGCACGAGTAAGGCGTAAGCTTTTTTACAAACCCTTGTTTAAAATTCGAGCTCTTTTTGTTCTTGGTCTTCTCCGATCTTTTAATCGATTCCAAGTTTCTTCACAGCTTGGGAGGGGACGATTTGACATGAACTCTAGAGTCTTGTCTCTAAATCGTTTCCCGTAAAGTTGTTTTTTTTCTTCATCTTCTTCTTGATGATATACATGGATTCTTTGAGGTGATGATGATGATGTCATCAAAAGCTTAGTCCTTTTTTTTTTTGTCTTCTCAAGATTTGTGTGTAATTAGAGATTAGGGTTCTTTTTGGTTGGTCAGATTTGGGAAGAGAATTAGATCATCTGGGTTTAGGTAGTTTTGTTGATAACGACGATAAATAAATTCGAGTAAAATAGTAGATATGACTATAATGGAAGAGAAGCAGAACAGTCCTGTGGGAGAGAAAGAACACAGCTTTAATGGTATTATGTTAAACCAAACACAAGAGAAGCAGACAAAGTCAATGGAGAAACAACCGAGAAAGGCGAGAGCTTTAGAGAAACAAGTGAGTTTCCAAGGTGTTAGTGTAGAGAACTATCAGCAAAGCAGACTCGGGAGATCAATGGAGAAGCAACAGAGTTTTCGAGGTGTCAACAACGTTGAGAATAGTAATCATAAACGTGGTGTTATGGAGAAGCTACCTAGTTTTGGCAAAGCAACAATGGAGAGGCAGAAGAGTTTCCGTGGTGGGTTTTTAGAGAAGCAGAAGAGCTTCCGTGTGGTTATGGAGAGGCAGTTGAGTTTTATAGGTGAGAGGAGGAAGAAGACTGAATCACCTGGGAAAAGAGGAGACTCTTCTCTTCATATAGCTGCTCGAACTGGGAACTTAGGTAAGGTTAAAGAACTGATTCGAGGTTGTGGTGATGTTGGCGGTGGGGATGAGTTGAAAGAGTTGTTGTCAAAGCAGAATCTTGAAGGAGAGACTCCTCTTTATACTGCAGCAGAAAATGGGCATTCGGTTGTTGTTGAGGAGATGTTGACGCATATGGATCTTGAGACTGCTTCTATTGCTGCTAGAAACGGGTTTGATCCATTTCATGTCGCAGCCAAACAAGGCCATCTCGGTATAAAGATTTCGACAATCTTCAAATCTTTCTCCATTCTCAATGGATTGTTCTCTTACTTGGATTGTCTTTTCTTTTGCAGAGGTGTTGAAGATACTGTTGGAGGCATTCCCAAATTTGGCAATGACAACGGATTTATCATGTACAACTGCCTTACACACAGCTGCAACACAAGGACACATTGATGTGGTGAATCTTCTTTTGGAGACGGACTCTAATCTGGCTAAGATTGCTAAGAACAACGGTAAAACTGCGCTTCACTCTGCAGCAAGGATGGGTCATGTGGAAGTTGTTAAATCTCTGATAGGTAATGATCCAAGCATTGGGTTTAGAACCGATAAAAAAGGGCAAACTGCTCTTCACATGGCTGTGAAAGGTCAAAATGATGGGATTGTTGTGGAGTTGGTGAAACCTGATGTTGCGGTTTTGAGCGTTGAGGATAACAAAGGAAATACGCCATTGCACATTGCTACAAACAAGGGGCGTATTAAGGTAATGGCTCTTTACTTTTCTCAACTATCCATAATTGGGATTCTTCATCATGTAATGATCCTTTTCAAGTTTCCAGTTGATTTTAGTTCTCATGTAAACTGTTAATTGACTGCTCTGCAGATAGTGCGGTGTTTGGTATCTTTTGAAGGCATTAACCTCAACCCTATAAACAAAGCTGGAGATACGCCACTAGATATCGCTGAGAAGATAGGAAACGCAGAGCTTGTGTCAGTTCTGAAGGAAGCAGGAGCTGCTACAGCTAAAGATCTCGGAAAGCCTCAAAACCCAGCTAAGCAACTAAAGCAAACAGTCAGCGACATCAAACACGAGGTACAATCTCAGCTCCAGCAATCCAGACAAACAGGTGTTAGAGTCCAGAAGATAGCAAAAAGACTCAAGAAGCTTCACATTAGTGGTCTAAACAACGCTATAAACTCAGCAACTGTTGTGGCTGTACTTATTGCCACGGTGGCTTTTGCAGCAATCTTCACAATACCCGGTCAGTACGAAGAGGACCGGTCGAAAGGATCATTGCTAGGACAAGCTCATATAGCAAACAAAGCACCGTTTCTGGTCTTCTTCATTTTTGACAGCTTGGCACTGTTTATATCCCTAGCTGTTGTTGTGGTGCAGACTTCAGTTGTTGTGATTGAGCAGAAGGCGAAGAAGAAGCTTGTGTTTGTGATCAACAAGCTCATGTGGTGTGCTTGTTTGTTCATATCCATTGCCTTTGTTTCTCTCTCCTATATTGTTGTTGGCAAACAGGAGATTTGGTTGGCTGTGTGTGCCACTATTATCGGCGGCACGATTATGTTGACTACGATTGGTGCGATGTGCTATTGTGTGGTCATGCATAGGATGGAGGAATCTAAATTGAGGAGCATAAGGAAAGAGAGAAGCAAGTCTCAGTCTTTCTCTATGTCTCGTATGCCGTCTGATTCAGATATTCTAAATGGTGAATACAATAAGAGAATGTATGCCCTCTGATTTGTAGAGAATTTGGACAATGAGGTCTCCCCAGAATGTAAGAATAACCAATATATACTTGTATTTTTGTACCTGTAAGCCATTGCTATTTGAGCTTCTCGACTAGAATAACAGATCTGTTATGACTTCATTAGTTGTGTAATTTTTTCCTTGAAAGAGAGAGACAAAGAGAGAGAGAGAGAGAGAGAGAGAAGTTCACAGTACCCTGAGGAACAATCTCAAAGCAGTCTACTCTGTTATCCAATGAATCACATAATGAAAATGAAGAAACTACAACTGAATGTAACCCGAATCTTAGTTGTGAATATAAGAATTTTAATCTCCTAGTGGGTCTGTTAGCATTTCTTTTGATGGCATCACAGTTCTGTTCCTAAGATCTAGCTATAGTTGTGATGTTAACAGGAATCATCATCAACCACGTCTGGTGGAGTCATCGGTTCTGTGTCTGGTGCTTCCACCGCGGTTAGACTCTGTCTGGTAACGAGTGGAACCCTCTAGAGTCTTTGTCATGCTGGTCGTTTTAGAATGAACAATACTAAGGGATTTGGCAGCTGACGAGCAGTGACGGACTTTGATAGAGTGGCTTGTTGTTCTGGTCGAGCAGCTTCCCTGAACGATTATGATCAGGGTAACTTCTTTGTCAGAACTGTCTTCACAAAATGGGTTTTGTTGCATGCCATCAATGGACTCGTCTGAGGTGTTAAAGTCTTCATGATGAACCTTCACCTGCAGTGAAGCATCTGGTTTTATAATCCCAGCTCCTGGAGAAACCTACAGATTTTTGTAATAAATATTATTAAATCTTGTCAACTGGTATGGTGAAAACAGCAAACCATTGGTATAAAAGGAGAATAATAACCTCGAGCCAGCGAGGGAGACCAAATGTGCCTCGAGAATTATTCTCGGGGTCCTCTCCATCCTCTCTAACGAGAGTTTGACCCTTACAGACGATGTTGAAGATGGCTCTACTCGAGTTTGAAGTGTTTCTGATTGTAAAGATGAATGTGTCCTGACTATAAAGAAGAATGTTGTTGGTGCTCACTGATGTTTCTGGAACCAATTTTAGTTCCTCGAACATGGAAGTGAGTTTCTCATTGGACCTTACTATTTTCCCTAGCTCTTGTCTTCGCACAGATTTATCGGTGTGAGCTATGTTAGCATGAATTTTGCACCGCACGGGTTTGTGATCACTCTCAGTCACATCCATACAAGCTTCATACCTGTAAACACAATGCAGAGGAGGGTGTTGGGAAAGAGGGAAGGGGGAAGAAAAGAGAGAAAAGATCGTGGTATGGAACATTACATTATAGTACACGCAACTACAGGACACTGCAAACTGCACTCCGAATATGTGAGTGATTGGTTGTCTCTATATATAACTCTGTCACACCATGCGGGTATTCGCTTTTTCTCCCCTGAATCATACCCTGGAGATAGGAGCAGCATAGAAATTAATTACATTGTCCAAATCTTTCTCTTCCTACAAGCTTGTTTCGTTAGTGAGAAATCAGGAGAAATTTGCAGAGTACAGTATATTTCAAATCTATCATTTACCTCCAAGACCTGGTTTATTCTTTTCAAATTTGTAAGTCGGCGGGAAGGTGATTAACGCCTCACGCATTCCTTGGAACACTTTTCCCTCATTCATCTCTTGCCTAAGTTGGTCTTTCTCTCTAAGCCAATCAAAAGATCGGTGCGAAATGAAGTCTCTCGCTTCATCATAGGTTATACCAAACAACCTATAATTGAAGTCACCGAAAAATGCAACCAGATCTGCTGCTGCTAAGTCAGACTTCTCCTCTTCACTGCTGATGTTTGTATTCTAGGAAAGAAAAGAAAACGAACAATAACATTAGCAAGAGACAAACAACAGGAGCTTGAGACGAAGATTGTGAACCAAATTTATAAATGCTGTTAGCAATGCTAGTATAGTAAGTTCTTACAGTGTTATTCTTTAGAGCTTGAGCAGAAGTTGACGCACCAGCTGCAAGAGAGAGAGCCCATGGCAAGCCAGAAGAATAAAGCAGCCAAAATAAGTACGTGGAGAAGCCAAGAGAGCAAGACAAAAACAGGTACGGTACTATACCAGCTGCAGCAGTATATACACTTTGTCCTTTAGAGAAGACCATTGACCGATATATGTGATTGAAATCCGCGTTTCTCCGAGTAACTGCCTCCAGGTGAGCAGCCAAGTGACAGTTCACAAAGCACATAATTCTGTCATAAACTCTGATTCTCAAACCCACACCTCCCTGTTTTTGACAATGTAGGAATAATAATATGTGAGCAATAAGATCAACAATGATGACTCATTTTCATCGGAGGTTAGCCATCAAAATCCATTATCATTGACTAATGGATCATACATCAGACTAAATATGTGCTATACAGAAGTAAGATCCAAGTGAAAGATAGCTGTAATTGTAAAGACAAACCTTGTTGCCAATGGCGCGGCCAAAGCCACATGGAACTGCTGCGACATCAAGATCTCCGACATGTGTTCTTATACTCTTCCTCACCCTAAGCAGAAAGTTATAAGACATGATGTGACAAAAGATGATTAACCTGGAATATATGATTTAACTTTACACTCTTAAGACAGGTTAAAGACTTCAGGTGCTATGTAAGGAAAGAGACGACTGTTATCTGGTCCACCTGCAATCACTCGTGAAACCCAAAAAATGTAACACATCTACATTGACTTTTTTTGCCTACCAAAGAGATATTAGCAGTCCTGCTAACTGCCTTGAACCCATACGTTCAAAAGTATTTCTCTCATCCAGTGCATTTCCAATTGCATCAAGCCACCATTGGCCCACGGCACTTCCTTCAACCCCTACCTACAACCGAAACACCAATACGAGCTGACTTAAAATATGTAGACAAACAGTGATCCTAGGTAGTACTGGACCAGTTTTGCGTGCTGTAGTTGGGTTAATGATCTGGTCAACCGGTTTCGATTCAAGAAAAATAGTCATCTGTAAGAAATGGAGTTACCGTTTCCTTAGCAGTGGACATGGCTAGGAAACCAGCCCCCATATCCACCTCTTGCAACCCAATAGCAACAATGCCGACATCTGAAACAGCAGAACTCAGCCAAGACACAAGCGCCCCACGTGAGGCCCGCCCTTCACCAACATTCCAGGTACCAACCAAGATTTTAACACTGTCTTGTCGAGCATAGGACATTTCCTTTTGAGAGAGTTCCGTTCGGATTAAGCTGTCCAGAGGTCCTGGAGATGTCACATACCATCCTCTTACACCACCATGAGTGGCTAAGCTAAAAATGAAACCACCACCTGCTGCTAGCTTTATCACAGGTTCATTGTGTGAAACCCAGCTTGCAATTAGCTTTCCACCAAGATCCAAGACCTGGATGTAACCACTTGCATAACCCACATATATTCGATCACCAAAAGTGCAAAAGCACAGAACAGCCTGCTGATGATGATTCACCTCCCGCAAACGGTTTCCATTTCCGTCCCACTGAGCAATTACGCCATTCATGCTTCCAGTCCAAATTGATCCATCTGCCGCTATCGCAATAGCTTCTACTTTCCTAGTGTCTTCTGCAAAAGCTCCTGTACTTCTAGTGGCTGCTCGACGAACAGCTCCTGCAGCTCCCATTATGGCATGGCGCGATCGTTGCAGAAACCCCTGTGATTTTTCCTTTTTTGGTGCGGAGAAGAACTTCACTTTCGTTTCTTCAACTTGTTGACCTTGCGTTGGTGGCATGTCCACACGATTTTCGACTTGGCCATCAATATTAAAAACTTTCACAAGCTCTTTATTCTGGGCATCCCTGCACAGATATATCTCTTTGAATAATTCATAACAGAACCACAACAGAGACTATTGCATGTCACTATTTCAGAGGAAAAAAAGATTACCAGATTGAGAATGATAGGTGCTGCACAGCCCACACTTTAGCTCTTACTGTATCAACTAACAAAAACTTGACATCTGATGAAGATATGCTGCATGTACCATTGACAGTAACTTGGCTCCTCAGGTCAATGCCAGACCTCTCCACTAACAATGCGGCCATATGCTTCTCCTCCGGCTTAAGCACCAGAGACTTCTCTAAAGAATCCAAAGTCCATATTTTTATCAATCCGCCATCAGAACATGACCACATATCACCTGCAACATAAACAAGAAGAGGCCAAAAAGATTGGAGAATCCAAATACGAACCATCAAAAACTAGATTAACCCTCTAGAATCAGAGAACACTAACCATATGAGCTAATAACAATATAATTCACAGGACCACGATGAGCTTGCCACGAGAGTCGTTCCTTGAAAGGCTTTGAATCATCCGCAGTAGTCGTACTCGGCTGATCCATTTTCCAGGCCCTAATTTTGCCATCCTTGTGGCCAGTCCACACAAGCCTATTGCCGTGGTCAATCATCAAACACAAGGCAGGCGAGGTCGGAACAGATTCATGAAACGGTGCTGTATCCTCATCCCCTCGACGTACCTGCCCACCAAGGCCACAACCAACCTCGTATGCTTCCTCCAAGTTCCAGAACCTCACGCCGTTCTCTTGCCCCGCCCATAGCTGACTTTCTGTGCAAGCAATGTTTCTTAGAAACTTTCCCGTCTGTGTCTCTCTTAATGGATGCGGTCGGAGCTCAAGACATGGCGGCCGTCCAGGATTCACCGCAGCACGCACCGGCACTTTGAATACGTCAGTGCCGCCTCCTGCGCCGATGAATTCTGGAAGGGACTCGATACCATCCTCTCTGCCACCGTCATCTCCACCTAGCTGTGATGCTGGTTTGGATGGAGGTGTGACAAAACCGTAATCCTCCCCGTTGCCTCTTTCGCCACCAGTTCTGCCATCGATGATGACTACTCCTTCGGTGGAGAACTCGCCGGAGGAATCAAAATAAATAGCTTCGGAATCTGACGTTACAGATCTAGAGCCCTCATCAAGGCTATATTTGCGGATCGGGTGGTGCGGCTTCTGTTCACATTGCTCAACATAGGAATGCGTCTTACGCGGCGGCAGCGGATGAGCGGGGACGAGCGATGCCAGCGCCTCCCGCTCATCTGCTTCAATGATAACCGAATCCATGGAAGAAGAAGATCAAAAGAACTCACGAAATGAAGAAATTTGGAAAACCGGAACGAATCCAACCATGAAGAGGAAATGAGAAGGAGAGATTGAGAGAGAGCGAGAGAGAAAGGGAGAAGAGAGCACGTCACAAGAGAGAGAAACATGGTGATCAAGTGTTTACGGACGCGAAGTCTCTGCTTCTGTGACTCGTAATTTATCATGTTCTATAAATAGCAATTTCAAAAACAAAAGAAAACATATATTTCACATTCAAAAGATTGATTACTTCTTTAGTTCATACATTACAAAGATCACAAAGGCTTATGCTTAATTGACACTTACATCGACTAAAGGAATCTGTTCTTGCGAATTATTCACACCATTCAAACAAGGTGGTTTTGCAGCTCCATAATAGAAGAAGGCCATGATTTTTGAAAGCTCATCTGCTGTTCTAATGCCTGAAAATATGTTTAACTGTTCTAAGTACAACAATATGGTTAGAGATTTTGGTACTGAACGGTTTAAGGTTTCGAGACAATACCTTTCTCACGGTATAGTATCTTTCCGGCTTTAGTGAAGATGATCTCTGGGAACACAGAAACTTGCAATGCGGAGACTAAATCTGTCTCAACCACAGCATCAACAGCAACACACTGGAAGTAATAATGACCCAGGAGGAGGATTAAAACACAGAACATAACAGACAGCAGAATTTAAGAATGGTTTTGGAATTGGTAAAGAGATGTTCAAAAACTTACCCTTGGTGAAGGAAGTCCACAGTTCCATATTACCTGAATCGCTTTCTCTAATTCTTCCCTGAATTTTTCGTTTTCCTTTGGCCTGGAATTAGCCCAAACTCGTATCAAATTTTAACAACAAAGCTAGAACTACTATAGCCAAGTATAATGAACGGAAAGAGACCACTAGCATAAAAAGTTCTGACAGTAAAACAAACTGTTACTACAACACACCTTTTGTAGCGGTTGTGAACAAGAACCATGAGAGGACTGATATCTTTGAATACCGTCTCCTCCCATTCTGCAGTTGTGAGATCTTTAATCGGGCGTATATAGTTATCATCTTGCCAAACAATCTCCTTCTCACTATCATCTCCTTCACCATCGTCATCATCGTCATCATCATCATCATCATCCTTCTTCTTTTCATTCTTAATGGTTATCTTATTAAAGAACTGGTTGAAACTAAAACCCCAACCATCAGCATCCTCAGGCCAATCAGGATCCTCTTCATTCACAACAAGTGGGTAATCAGCAAGAAGCTTTTGCATCTTCCTCCTCTTCTCAACCATATCAATCTCTTCATCTTCTTCCACATCGGGATGCTTATCAATCACATCTCTTATCGTCTTCCTCCATTCCCTTCTCTCTTCTGGATCATCAAGACTCGCTTCAGAGGTATCTTTTTTCACTTCCTCATCTTCACTGTCACTATCTTCTTCTTTTTCTTTCCATACCTTTTTCCCAAGTTTATCAACTAACCCAAAAGCTTTCACATTTCTTCTTGACCTCATAACATTCCCCTTCTTTACCACCCCATACGTCAAGAGCACAACAAAAAGGTTTCAGATTTAAACAATTTGGGACTCCATGTAATCAAAACTAGAGAGAATTATGTGATTCGGAGACTAACCGAATAGGAGGAGGAGGTAGCAATCTTTACCGAACCGAAAACGTCAAAACGATGTCTTTTGAAATGGGCAAATAATAAGAGGGAAGAGCTAAATCCATTATCTTGAACAGGGCAAGTGAGCTGTGTCGAATATGGAAGAATCATTTCTCCTGAAAACAAAATCTAAACACCCAAAGAGAATTTTCCAGTTCAATTCCAAAATTGAATCGCCCAGACAAAAAAAAATAATAATATAATTGAACAGAAAAAAATAACAAACCTTGAGTTGTGGTGTAAACAGTCTAAAAGTTTGAATTTTTGCAAGTCGATTTGAAAACCGTATTTGCCTCTGCTTCTTCTTCTTCCCCAGCAAAACAAGTAACAACAACAAAAACAAAACTTAAAACCCTACAGAAACCTCTGTTCTGTTTGTTAATTGGGATAGAATCATACAGCAAAATTATATCAAATAGGAGTGTGACACGTCACAAAACAAAATAATTTTTGTTTTGTTATAACCAACGTGTTGAATCAATGCTATGGTCATGCAATCGAAATAAGTTATAAGCCAATGTATCATACAAACCAAATTTAGGGTCTCTTCTTGAATCCTCATGTTGCATGTTAACCGGGGTGATCTGGTTCGAATATTCGACCAGTTTCTTTCATAGATCTCCCATTGTCCATCCATCTATATATACATTTTCCAAATACATTTAGCAAATAAATCCTGAAGTTGTCACCTATTTACAATTATGCAATTGTATTGAATATTTATATTTATTAATAAGATTTATTAAATTATGATATAGTTACCTATTTTTGTAAACAATTATTTTCCCATAATCCTAACTTTCCAAAAAAATCAGAACCACTACTATTTACATTAAATACTAATTTGATAATTAATTAAATAAATATAACTTTCATTAAACTTGAAAAAAAAATTATTCCTAATCAAATAATAATATTTTTGCGGGTTAAAGTCATTAAATATGTTGCTGGTCAGACCTCACATAGCGGATTAATACATATTATCACGTTTTCACCATTAAAACAAAACTACAATAATTGAATTAGTAAAATTTTCACATATCCTAATTTTGTAAACTCAAGCGGGACATATGGGTGCAGACTATATACTCCCATGGGTTTTGTAGGATAATTTTTTGCGGGTTAAAGTCATTAGATCTGTTCTAGAAGCGACCTAACATTACGGGGTTGAACTAACGCTAAAAATATTAATTTATTTCATATATTATAGTTTTTTAACTCACAAAATAATTAACCATCCTATGAAACTCGTGAAAGTATATACACGTCCGCAACCGTTTCAGTACATACATTTATTAATTTTTAATGGTATAAATCTTTTAACTTATAAAATATATAAAGAAAAACATAACTAATATTAATGATAATTATTTCAAAAACAAATGTACATATATTTACTATAATAATTAAATGTTTTAGAAAAAAAACAAAAATAGTCCCGCGGTATACCGCGGGTTCAAACCTAGTTAGATACAATTCCGACACCTCACACTTATACCATTTTTTTTTTTCAGCCATAGAGTCACAACAGGTCGGCCCATTAGCCAAATCCCTACATTAGTAAGGAGCGAGACTCGATCCCTGGTGTGATCACACCTATACCTTTATATATCCCAAAAGGCAATATAAATTGATCAGCACGAAACGTTCCTCTCTTTTATAATTCAATGTAGGTAAATGAGAAACAAAACTTGATTTAGGTTATGGACTAGAGCTTCAAATCCAAATGTGTAGTAGTAATCTTATTATATAAAGCTTAGTTCTCAAAGTTATTAACTCACCAGATCATGACACGTGTTTGTTTTAACGATTAGAGATCAAAATTAAAAATTCACCATATCATGATACATGTCAGTTTTAACGATTAAATATCAAACTTTAGACATTACGATGATTTTGACACGTGTCAAGTTACTAATCTGAGATCTTGACTTATGTAAAAGTTAATATTTAATAGAAGATTTAAGATTACGATAAAAACAAATATTGTTTTAAACAATATTCATAATGTAAAAAGATAATTATAAGAAAATTACAAAAATTAAGCAGTTTTTAAAATAATTATAAAGAGATTATATATATATATGTATAATTAATAAAATTCAAAATTATAATTTTTTTACTTATTTTAATTTTAAGTTATTAATTCTACAAAATAATAGAAAACAGATTGGTGAAACTTATAAATAAAGAAAATTATAAGTAAATAAAGTTATTAATTTATAAATAAAGAAAATATACAGAAAATTATTAATTCTAAAAAAGTAAATAGTCATTCTATATAAACATACATCTTCTCATATTATTCATCTAACAAAATATTTTATTCAAAAATATTGCTTTCAACTTTGTTCTATTGGTGAAACTTTTTTAATGGGAAGACAAATTTCATTATTTTTAAAAAAATATACTCATACTTTCTCCTTTTCCAGTTTGGAATATGTAAGATTAATATATTGACCCAAAAAATAGAAGATTAATAGATGCATCTTCTTTTTCTAATAATGTATTTTAACATTGTAGTAGTTTTAGATTGTTTTATTTAATTTTTATTTTCATCTTTGAATTATTTGAGATTCATATATTACTGTGCTTATAATTTTCTATTATTTCTTCAGTTATATCAAATTAATTTTCTTCTAATTTCTCAACATTGATTGGTTGGTCATAGACTTTTTCTTTGTGCAAACACAATTGTTATCATTCGTTCAATCACAAAAGGAGATAAAGAGGAGAAGGTCATCAACCTAATGGTTGGATAAAATAGGCTAATCAAACACAAGTCTACAACGAACATAGATAGATTGAAAAAACATAAATCATTGTTGATAGATCTATAGGAGTTTGGAGACAGAGACTACATGAAAGGACCGACCTTTTTTTTTTAATAAATAATAAATAATATAAATAAATAATATAAACTACAACTAGTGGTCCCATACCCACTAGCCACCTAACCACAAACACAACCAACAGCGAAAATCAATACTAATATCCAAATAAGAATCCAATAATAAAAATATAACATTATTCCACATGATCCAATATCCAAAACAACATAAATAATAGAACCAGCAACCTAGCAATGTTCTAATGACCCAACTCTAGCAACCTAGCAATGTCAGACAACATAAAATCCGAGTCTCTAGAACATCCTCCTCTTCATTGCCTGGATTCCACGATCACACTTTGCCTTTACCTGCACCACAAACACATATTGCAATGCATGAGTATTTTATAAACACACAGTAAGTCAATCCTCCCATCTACTGGGCCATACACACAAGCAGTAGAGTATCAGTAATCTTCACACAACAATCAACACATGTCAATAGCAAAACAGGACTTAGCATCGACCGATGCCACACTTGCATCGACCGATGCCACACTTGCATCGACCGATGCCAAATGGAGAAGCATTGATCGATACAGAAGCTGCATCGATCGATGCAAGTGTAACTTACATCGACCGATACCCAGTCTGCATCGACCGACGCATGCTCGACGCACACGAAAAACCCTAAAGTTCATCGCGCCGTCCTCGCACTTGCATCGACCGATGCAAGGTATGCATCGATCGACGCAACGTCGAGCACCGTGATTTTCCCGAAGCTTCTCGCCGGATTTCGTTCCTACAACCACAAAACTCAATCCCAAGCCACAAGAAGGCTTCCTAACGTCCATAGCAACAATCTAATACGTCTAACAACATACAACAAGCAAACTACTGAATTCTCTAGCTTAGATAAGCCATGGTCCTGCACTTACCTGTGCCAAGACGAATCTGAACAACAAACAAGCAAGAACACGCTTCTAGGAAGCTCCTACAACAATCCCAGCTACATATCTCACCAAGAAACGCCCCAAATCTCCAGAAATCTCAAGAACGCTCAAGAACAGTTTTGTCTCTTTCTTTCTCTCTAAAAAAATCGGCCAATCCCTCGAATGAGACAAAAACTTGCGTTTAAGGGTTTTTCCTAACTCAAAACGCAGCGTTTGACTTAAGTCAAAACGCACAGAATTGAGCCAGCATCGATCGATGCTCCTACTGCATCGATCGATGCACATCCCTAACCAGAATTCCGGTTCACGGATGTTACAATTCCCCCCCCACCAAACTGGATTCATCCTCGAATCCCGAACAACCATCAGCCAAGGACTCCCGTGCAACCGTCTCCACGGCCCGCACTCCTCCGACCGATCTACAAAAGGTCACCTCTAGGCGATAGACTCACGCTCCATGCGTCATTTGCTCTCGACTTTTGGACTTTCCCTTTTCTCATAGGCCTAAACCTTGAGTTTTCATTGGCTCCTCATCAGACCTAAGTATGCATGCCAATGTTGGCTCCTCATCGGGCCTAAACCCGCATGTCATACTATATAAATAAAAATCCAAACTCGTCTCTCGGGTCGTCACCCTACAGCGCGTCTCCGGACCGTCGTCCGAAGTCGATATACCAACCATACTCCAAAGTCACAAAGTCTCCGAATATGGCAGTACTAGGAGAACCAAAGTCCTCTAAGAGCCGCGAGCAAACAATTCTGAACACGTCTGAGTCCTATACCTATCCAGGTTTCCTTCCCGTGGCTCGCGTAGAAACATCTCAATCTCCTACCAACCAGATATCCCCTCACCGGAATACCCCATGACCACACAAGGATCATATATACGCCACAAGGGCCGCCACAAAGGCCAACAAAATGTCCTAAAGAGGACCGCCACCAAGGCCAAACAAATGTCCTAAAGAGGACCGCCACCAAGGCCAAACAAATGTCCTAAAGAGGACCGTCACAAAGACACTCTGGCTAAACAGCCCGCCACAAAGGCCATCTGTCCCGAAGGACCGTCACAAAGACACTCTGGCTAAACAGCCCGCCACAAAGGCCATCTGTCCCGAAGGACCGTCACAAAGACCACCTGTCCCGAAGGACCGTCACAAAGACACTCTGGCTAAACAGCCCGCCACAAAGGCCAAACAAATGTCCTAAAAAGGACCGCCACCAAGGCCACACAAATGTCCTAAAGAGGACTGTCACAAAGACACTCTGGCTAAAAAGCCCGTCATAAAGACCACACATTGTCCAGAAAGACAGCCACACACTGGCACTCTGAATCGAAAGTCCGCCACAAAGGCCACAAAAGCCCCCTCCAAGGCTCTCCACCGCTAAAATGGACGAATTCTAACTCCCGTAGAACTTTCCTTATTTAGCACTTTCCATTTCTGGAAACTTTCCACTTCAAGAAACTTCTATTTTGGGTACTTTCCCAAATCCTGCTTCACGGAAAACTTTGTATCCCGAGCACCACCTCATCTTGTTACTGAGTCGCACAACCAACCACCCCAAGCGACCGAGTAACAAGAGAGATGGGCTGGAATACTCCATTCCCGCTCCAGCCATGGATTACCGACGGAACCAGACTAGGCAAGCTCAAGTCGTGGTTGCTTCTCATACCACTTCTTAAACCTTGCCTTCATCCTCGCCTCAGGCTCCCAAGTCTGCTCCTCCACACCATCACAGTCCCAAAGGACTCTCATCAAAGGAATCTTCTTCTTCCGAAGTTCCTTTATCCTCCTCTCGAGAACCCTCACTGGTCTCGCCTCCAAAGTCATGTTAGGCTGAAAATCTTCAGGAATCTTAGCCAACAACTGATCATCCTCACGGAGACACTTCCACAACATAGACACATGGAATACCTTGTGGAAAGCTCGCATAACCTCAGGTAACTCCAGTCTATATGCCACTGGTCCAACTCGCTCAATCACTCTTAACGGACCCATATACCTCGGACTCAACTTAGTCTCAGTCAATGACCTGTTCGGACCCCGCAACAAGGCCATATTAAGGTACACTCTGTCTCCTACCTGAAACTCAAGATCTCTCATCCTCCTATCAGCATAACTCCTCTGCCTATCCTGAGCCTCTTTCATGTTCAGCTTGAGAACCCGAATCTTCTCTAAGGTCTCCTGAACAAAATCTGCCCCGTACATGCTCCTCTCCCCCACCTGAGTCCAGCATAATGGTGTACGACACGGCCTCCCATACAAAGCCTCATAAGGAGCCATACCAATACTCGCCTGATAGCTGTTGTTGTAAGCAAACTCTACCAGGTTCAGGTGATCTGCCCAATGGCCACCCCAATCCAAAACACACATCCTCAACAAATCCTCCAACGTCTGGATCGTCCTCTCAGACTGTCCATCTAACTGGGGATGATAACCTGTACTCATATGCACCTTAGTGCCCATCTCTGCCTGAAATGCCTGCCAGAACACCGAAGTGAACTTAGAATCTCTGTCAGACACAATGCTCGCTGGCAACCCATGCAGTCTGACTATCTCTCTCACATACTTCTTAGCCAAGACCGCTGCTCCATCAGTCTTCTTAATGGCCAGAAAATGTGCTGACTTAGTCAACCGGTCCACAATGACCCATATAGCATCAAAGGTCCGTGACAATGGCAATCCTACCACAAAATCCATGGTAATCATATCCCACTTCCACTCAGGAATGGGTAAACTCTTCAGTAAACCACCAGGAACCTGATGCTCAGCCTTCATTAGCTGGCATACATCGCACCTCGCGACCCAACTAGTTACATCCTTCTTCATCCCGACCCAATGATAGTACCTCTTGAGATCACGGTACATCTTAGTCGCTCCTGGATGAATGGATAACTTGCTCGCATGAGCCTCTCTCAGAATCTCCCGCCTCAACTCCTCATCCTTGGGCACACAAACCCGACCGTGCACCAAGATAGTACAATTATCTGAGACCTGATACTCTGAGTCAACATCCTTTGAGGCATTCACCAGCCCCAAATCCTTCTCCTGTGCCAACCGCACCCTACTCAAAAGATCTGCTCTGTCAACTGCTTCCAAACCCAACGGTTCCAGTGAAACAGCACACAAACTCAAAGCACTGATCTCCCCTACCAGAGACTCCATCTCCTGCTCCTGAGCCAAAGCTACCCTCTTCCGACTCAGAGCATCTGCAACCGTGTTAGCCTTACCAGGATGATAGGCTATCTCAAGATCATAATCCGCCACAAGCTCCATCCACCGCCTCTGTCTCAAATTCAGCTCAGGCTGAGTGAATATATACTTTAGGCTCTTATGATCTATGAACACTTGTACCTTTGCACCATAAAGATAAGATCTCCAAATCTTCAGGGCAAAAACTACAGCACCCATCTCCAAATCATGAGTAGGATAGTTGCCCTCATGCACCCGCAGCTGCCACGATGCATAGGCTATCACTTTCCCATGCTGCATCAGAACACACCCCAAACCAACTCTAGATGCATCTGTATAAACCACATAGGGTTCTCCCTGCTGGCAAAGCCAACACCGGCGCAGTAGTCAACATCTCCTTCAGGCTTGGAAAGCCTTCCTCACACTCCTCTGACCAGACAAAAGGAACATCCTTCCCTGTCAACTTAGTCATAGGACGTGCTCTGCTTGCAAATCCCTGCACAAATCTCCTGTAGTAACCTGCCAATCCAAGAAAACTCCTGATCTCTGTGGCATTCTGCGGTCTAGGCCAATCCCTAATAGCCTGAATCTTCTCTGGATCTACAGAAACCCCCTCTGCAGAAACAATGTGACCCAGAAAGCCCATCTCACGCTGCCAAAAACTGCACTTGCTCAACTTAGCAAACAACTTCTGCTCCCGCAGCTTCTCCATAACTGCTCTCAAATGCACTGCATGCTCCTCAGGACTCTTAGAATAAACCAGGATATCGTCGATGAAAATGATGACATATACATCCAGAAACTTCTGAAACACACTGTTCATCAATCTCATAAACGCTGCTGGCGCGTTAGTCAACCCGAAAGGCATTACCACAAACTCATAGTGCCCATACCTCGTCCTGAAAGCAGTCTTCCTCACATCTGCCTCATCTATCGGTATCTGATGATAACCCGACGCCAGATCTACCTTAGAGAACCAAGTAGCACCCCTCAAATGATCAACCAGCTCATCGATCCTAGGAAGAGGATACTTGTTCTTCACAGTGACCCGGTTCAAACCCCGATAATCGATACACAACCTGAAACTCCCATCCTTCTTCTTCACAAACAACACCGGCGCTCCCCACGGTTATACACTAGGACGGAAGAATCCCTTACTCAACAAATCCTCTAGCTGCTTCTTCAGCTCTGCCATCTCTGCTGGAGCCATTCTGTAAGGAGCCTTGGATAACGGTGTCGTCCCCGGTTCCAGTTCTATGGTAAAAGGATCCGACCGAGATGGTGGTAATCCCTGCAAAGAATGAAACACATCCTCAAACTCCTCTACTACCGGAATACCGCTAACCGTAGACTTCCCTACTGACTCTAGCATAGATATAGTAACCAAATAAGCCTCACGGCCCTTCTCGATCATCTTCCCAGCCTGAATGGCTGAGATCACGAGACTCCCCGAAGTCGGTCTAATACCCTGAAAAACCAACTTCTCTCCTGGACGCTCAAACTCCACTCTACCCCGATGGCAATCCAAATGCACCATATGCCGATGCAACCAATCCATCCCGAGAATAACATCATATAGCTCCACTGGACTGATAAGCAAATCCGCTGGCCACGACTCCCCTGCGATCTGAATATCAACCCCTCTAGCTCGTCCAATAACTCTCAGGAACTTGCCTCCTGCACACTCTGCACACTCTGGAGTAATGAAGTTATGAGAAGCTCCAGAATCAAACATAACGTGGGACTTAAACCCGCCCACCAACAAGGTCCCTACACAAACCTCATGTGTTGAGAACCTAACACTTTATCACAAGAAACATAAAATCTGTACCTACTAAAAACTCACAAAGATTAAGTACCAGAAATTATACCTGTGATCGCCCCGGCACTGGTTCCACCAGTCTCTGCTGTCGTGTAAGCACGTGGCGTCTGCTCAATCCGTGCCACCTGCTGACCCCCAGGCTGCACCTGCTACAACGCTGCCACTGCTACCGACTGCAACTTGGGACAGAAAGGCCTGATGTGCCCTGTCTCCCTACAATGATAACATACCCGAAGCCCTGCCGTCGGAACACTCCTCTTGGGACAACTAGCAACCTTGTGATCCTTGCTCCCACAACCGAAGCAACCCGCACCACTCGGCTTCTGCGTAGCCTCCCACTTCCTCTTGGTTCCCTGGGCATGCCTACCGCCCCTGCTAGAACCACCCTGCTGTTGAGCCTTACCAGGCTGAGCTACTGGAGTAACCGACACTGACTGTGCCCGGATATCCTCCTGAATCTCTGTCGCTGTCTCAACCAGCTCTGCTCGCGTAGCATAAGACCTCCCTCTACAATGAACTCTCAAATCATCACGTAGAGCCCTCAAAAACCTCCTGATCTGGGCCTCCTCAGACTCCATAGCCCGACCCCTATAACAAAGAAGTCGACTGAACTCCAAGTCCAGTTCCCGCACTGACCGTGTCCCCTGAGACAACTGAAGGAACTGCACCTCCAAACGATCCAATGCCTCTCTAGGAAAATACTTGCGGTTGAACTCTAAGACGAAGTCAGCCCAAGTCATCTCCCGCTGCACCCTCCTAGCAGCCATAGATCTCCACCACAACTCAGCATCACCACTCAAAAAGTAGACCCCTATGTCCACCCAGAACTCCTCAGGACATCTCAGTGTATGGAAATTACGCTCCACTCTCGTCCTCCACGCATCCGCAGCAGTAGGATCTACACCTCCTGAAAACTGCTCGGTACGCAACCGACCCATCTCTGTCAACATGCTGAGATAACGAGCATGAACTCCCACATCCGCAGCCACTGGCTGCCGCTCCTCCGCCACAACTGGTGGCACTACCTGAGCCCGAGCCGGTACCACTGGTGGTAACCGCTCTAACACCTGTGCTAGCAAAGCCGCAATGTCAACACCAGGGACTCCACCCGCTGGGGCTCCCACACCGGGACCCTAGCATCACCGGCCACTGGAGCATCAACACCGCCCCCTCCGGCCACACTCACTGAATCTCCCGGAACTTCCTGCGACTCGCCAACACCCTCAGCTGTCACACTCTGGTCCTCGGTCTCACTAACCACTGGGACTCTGCCCCTACCACGACCACGTCCGCGACCACGTCCGTGTCCACGACCTCGACCAGCAACAACATCCTCCCTAACCATCTGCACTACCATGAACAGAAGGCTAAGCACACAATTTCTAATTAACACCGAAATAAAAACTCACCGTGGAATCACAAGTAGGCTCGAAGAGGATGTTCTAGGACTCCATGCCACACACAATTGACTAACTCACATAATCAATCAAGACATGCAATCCCAAACATCTACAGCAGAAACCTAGTGAACCCAAACCTAGAACCGTAAGGGCTCTGATACCAAAATGAAAGGGTCGACCTTTTTTTTTTTTAATTAATAATAAATAATATAAATAAATAATATAAACTACAACTAGTGGTCCCATACCCACTAGCCACCTAACCACAAACACAACCAACAGCGGAAATCAATACTAATATCCAAATAAGAATCTAATAATAAAAATATAACATTATTCCACATGATCCAATATCCAAAACAACATAAATTATAGAACTAGCAACCTAGCAATGTTCTAATGACCCAACTCTAGCAACCTAGCAATGCCAGATAACATAAAATCCGAGTCCCTAGAACATCCTCCTCTTCAATACCTGGATTCCACGATCACACTTTGCCTTTACCTGCACCACAAACACATATTGCAATGCATGAGTATTTTATAAACACTCAGTAAGGCAATCCTCCCATCTACTGGGCTATACACACAAGCAGTAGAGTATCAGTAATCTTCACACAACAATCAACACACGTCAATAACAAAACAGGACTTAGCATCGGCCGATGCCAAATGGAGAAGCATCGATCGATACAGAAGCTACATCGACCGATACCCAGTCTGCATCGACCGACGCATGCTCGACGCACACGAAAAACCCTAAAGTTCATCGCGCCGTCCTCGCACTTGCATCGACCGATGCAAGGTATGCATCGATCGACGCAACGTCGAGCACCGTGATTTCCCCAAAGCTTCTTGCCGGATTTCGTTCTTACAACCACAAAACTCAATTCCAAGCCACAAGAAGGCTTCCTAACGTCCATAGCAACAATCTAATACGTCTAACAACATACAACAAGCAAACTACGGAATTCTCTAGCTTAGATAAGCCATGGTCCTGCACTTACCTGTGCCAAGACGAATTTGAACAACAAACAAGCAAGAACACGCTTCTAGGAAGCTCCTACAACAATCCCAGCTACAGATCTCACCAAGAAACGCCCCAAATCTCCAGAAATCTCAGGAACGCTCAAGAACAGTTTTGTCTCTTTCTTTCTCTCCAAAAATCGGCCAATCCCTCGAATGAGATAAAAACTTGCATTTAAGGGTTTTCCCTAACTCAAAACGCAGCGTTTGACTTAAGTCAAAACACACAGAATTGAGCCAACATCGATCGATGCTCCTACTGCATCGATCGATGCACATCCTAAACCGGAATTCCGGTTCACGGATGTTACACTACATCATGGTGTGTCAAAGAAACTTCTAAGAATACATTGGGAAATTTAACATTAGTTACTATCAAAATATTTTGTGACGTTGGAAAAGGGTCTTTAGATTCATTGGTTGTTGGAGAAGGCCACTTTGAGAAAGCTAAAAGACGTGAACATGTTTTCTCCACATAGGAGGAGTGCAGAGCCGAGGTTCTCTCTATGGTGGAGGACACAAGGTTATCTCCCCAATGAAGGAAGGTGGGAGAGGTTGGACGCAAGGTTATCTCCCCAAGGGACGAAGGTGGAGCGAAAGTTCTCTCCATGGTGGAGGAGGCTGGACGCAAGAAGGTTCTCTCCATAAGGAAGGAGGGCAGAACCGAGATTCTCTCCATGGTTAGTCATACACTATTGTGATGTAATTTATTTTTTATTAAAAATATTTTTTGAGCCAACAATTTTATTGATTAAAGAAACTATGCAAAAGTAAAGTAAAAAGACAAATAATAGTTGGTGGTATATAATATATTTGTAAAATATAGTATACCTAAGTGTAAAAAATACTCGTTTAATGGTAACATAGATAACAAATTTGTATATGAATATAAATCAGTGTATTATAGCAAAAAGAAAATTTATAAATAATTTACAATAAATCTTATTATTTTTTTTAAAATTTAATTTTATTTACAAAAATTTAAGCGCGTACATCGGCCAGATCCTTATCTAGTACGTAATAAATAAAAATCAACAAACTTGGAGTGTCCCGGCATCAGCTTGAATTTTCTACATGATCGAAAAAACAATATTTGTTTTGTATATTGGCCTTTTTAAAGCATGTTGAAATTAAACTCTTTAATACATAAGGAGTATTAGCTTTAATATATATCTAAAGTTATTACGTGATTTTAATAAAAAATTATTAGTAAAAAAAAACTCTCTAAAAATATTACCATTATCAAAAAACAAAATTGGCGAGTTGCAAAACATAATAATAATTAGTGTACCTAAGTCATTTAACTTGTTTGTCTTCGGGTTCAGACTTCGTGACACATTACACACTAATAAAACTTTTTTATTTTTTTTGACGCATGAAAAGAAATAGAAAAGTTTTTTATACGTTTCCTTTTGGATTCCGACTTAAACATATTTGGAATCATTAATTATGTTAAAAATATATTTTACCAAATAAAAAAAAGACCGGCCAATCAAAATACAAGAAAAATACAAAATAAACTGCTTTTGTGATAAAGAAAGTAAAGACAAATGACTCAAATAGAAAAACAAAGAACCTAAAGTTTTGACCAAAAAATATAGAAGAAATAAAATCTATTTAAGTAGTAAACTTCCTCTCTTATCATCCATCCCATAGTCTCTCTACCAATCAACTATTTGCTATTCGTTCTTGCAGAGAAAGCCTTGCAAATTTAACCGAGTGTGCGCAAAAATGGATGCAGAGAGTGATCAAAGGATATTTGTTGACACCCCAAGGAGAAGGAGAAGCAGGAGGGATTACCCAATTGTCTTCATGCCTGGATACCTTGTTCCACCTCCGTCTCCTGTTTATACTCCAGTGGTAGCTCCAGGTCCTGCTCCATATCCAGATTTGTATGTGATTGTTATCATCTTTGTCTTCTAAGTGTTATGTTATCTTGTGCGGATCTTCATTCAATAAAGTTTGTTACCTTCCTAATGTAATTGGATGATAACAATGGAACTATTTCATTTTCCTTTTTGCAGTATATAATATTTCCACCTCCATCTCTTGTTTATGCTCCAGCTCCAACTCCATATCCAGATTTGTATTTGATTATTATTATCTTTGTGCTCTAAGTGTTATGATATTTTGTGCGGATCTTCTTTCAATTATAAAGTTTGTTACCTTGTTTTTAGGGAGAACAATGGAGCTATATCATTTTCATTTTTGCACTGGATAATATTTTCACAGTTCCTTTTTATTTCATTTAAACTTCACGCCAAAATACAAATTTTTTATTTCACGGTCTTTGAACCAACCCTTTTTGTAAGAGCAAGTTTATGGTGATAAAAACGGATATGAGTAAAGCTTATGATCGGGTTGAGTGGTCTTTTGTGGAGCATTTGTTACGAAAATTTGGGTTCTGCGAAAAGGGGATTTCTTGGGTAATGTGGTGCGTGACGTCAGTCCAATATAGAATCTTGCTTAATGGTCAATCTCATGGGTCCATATAGTCCCTTCTAGAGGGCTACGACATGGAGATCTCTTGTCGCCTTATCTTTTTATTCTTTGTACGGAAGTGCTCATTGCAAATCTCCGCAAGGCAGAGCGGTCTAACTTATTACAGATATTAAGGTATCAACTGCATGTCCTGCGATTTCCCATTTTCTCTTCACGGACAATAGTCTTTTTTTCTGTCGGGCCACGAAGGAGCAATGTGAAGTTGTTTTAGGAATTTTACAGCAGTATGGACGAGTGTCTGGTCAGCAAATTAATTTTCAAAAGTCTTTGGTTCAATTTGGACACACAGTTAGCGAGTATTTACGGGCGGAATTACAAGGGGTGGTATGAATTCTTATTTGGGCATACCAGAGAGTTTGGATGGGTCAAAGACAAAAATTTTTTCTTACGTTCAAGATAGATTACAAAAATGGGCCAGCAGATGGCCAGCGAGGCGGTTATCAAGGGTGGAGAAGAAGTGATGATTAATTCGGTGGCTACGGCTGTCCCTACTTTTGTCATGTCTTGCTTTCAACTCCCGAAGACGATTACACGAAAGCTTACTAGTGCGATATCTAATTTTTTGGTGGAGCACGTCGGGGAAATCAAGAAGTTTACATTATGTAGCCTGGGATAAATTGTGTTCTAGTAAGATGGATGGGGGATTGGGCTTTAGATGTTTGGATGACTGTAATAATGCTTTGCTAGCTAAGCAACTCTGGCGGTTGATTACGTTTCCGGACTCACATTTTGCTAAGGTTTTTAAAGATCGTTATTATAGGCATTTTGATCCTCTGAATCCAATTTAATCCTATTTACCATCTTACGGATGGCGGAGTGATAACTCTCTAATTTATATGTTTTTAGCATCCTTTTTTGTCTATATTTTGCATTGTTTATGCTCTTAGCTTAGCATTTTTAGGTCATTAACTGTAGGAATTCACTTTTAGGCCATTTAGGGTGTTGCATTCTTGCATTTGCATAATTTGGATGAAAACAGGTGCTTAAGAGCCTAAAATGGGGAGAAACAAGGACAAATCCGAGCATGTACCCGAAGGAGCCATCGAGCTAGAAGAACAGTCTGAACCCCAACATGATCAAGGAGGATCCAAAAGCAGGAAGAACAACCCGAAGATCTACCCGAGGAGTAACCCGACTTCATCCTCGTGTACCCTATCGAGTAGACCCTCGGGCAGGACTGGGAAGCTAGGTCAAATGGGTTTCCATATATAAACCCCTCCTCTTCTTCCTCGCAAACGAGCACGCCGCAGACCCTCAAACCAGAGAGCGAGAGCTTCTGAGAGAGAACTAAGCGACTCAAAACACTTTTCACTTTTTGTTAGGATTTATTTCATATCCTTTTATCAGTTTCTTTAGATTCCTACTTTGTACTCTCTATTTCCTCTACTCTATCTTTTAATACAATGCAATTTTCGTTCTTATATGCTTTTATGTTTCTTGCAATGATTTCAGAGTAGTGTAGTAAAGTTTCTAGGGATGGGATAGATGATTTTGTGTTCTTGATGGGTTAGGATGTCATTGTTTGATTGTATATGTTTTATAGATTCCCTTCTAGGTTGGTGTTCTTAATGCTATCTACAAACCGAGAGGGTGAGATTAGATGTAAGGTGTTTTACCACTGAGAGGTGTAGATGAAATGCTTGAATCAACCAATGCTAGAGATTTACTCACTTACCCTAAGAGATTAGATGAGTAAGGGGTTTATTGACAATAATGAATTGGTTCTTAATGTCTACTTGTTCATGTTTCTTCAATGAGAGTTGGGTAGGGGAGTGATCAAGGTTGATTATTTCTATCACGAGAGTGTTTTAAGAAGATTTTAGAGGTTCATTGTCTAGGGAATATTTGCTTGAGGCATGTAAGGCATCTGTATTGGTCATGAACACTTAGGATTCGATTACCCCATCCTTAGAAGCTTTCGTATTTTAATTGCTTGCATTTTATTTCATCACTCAATCCCTTACCCGAACAGGTACACGATCACCTGCTTCGAGTAATCCCTCATGTTGTTCATAACTTCTTTGCTTACTCGATTAACCCACCCGATCCTGTACTCGAATGCTTGCATCGAGTGCTTAGGTCGTGTGGTTTCTTGTGTATATTATTTTCTATTATTTTCGGATTGTTAGACAAACTCCATTATTGCTTTGCTTTACTTGCATTGTTCTGATTGCATCCTACCTGCTAGCATAAACAACCATTTGGACTGATAAACCTTTGTACTACAACTGCATAGGGAATTGATACCCTGGGTGAAAATCCGCTTATCACGGAGTATGATTTCTGCTCGCTCTCTGGTAAACAAAACACTCATTAAACGGGTAGGATCCGATGATTCCATCTCTGTATGGTCTGATCCCTGGATTCCTGCTCAACTCCCGAGACCAGCACTGCACACATGGTCGTTTTTCAATCCTTCACTTCGAGTTAATAACCTCATTGACATGAGTTCAAACTCCTGGAATATGGCTTTGCTTTCGGCTACTTTTGTACCAGAGGATGTTGCCATTATTTCAGCTATACCCTTGGGAATTTACCCCTCACCGGATAGGTTGGGCTGGCATCTTACAAAAAATGGCATTTATACGGACAAATCAGGTTATAATACTCTATGGCAGCATAAGGTTGGTTCTACTTTTACGACAGTTTCTAGCCCCAATATTATTCCATTAAAAGCCTTTGTTTGGCAGATTTGGTGTCCTCCAAAACTTAGGCATTTTATGTGGCAAGTTCTCACTGACTGTGTCGCAACAACAGCAAATCTTCGGAAACGCGGAATGGGTTGTGATATTAAGTGTGCTCTTTGTGGCTGGTCGGAAGAGAAAATCAATCATGTTTTGTTTGAAAGTCCTCCCGCGAGACAGGTTTGGGCATTATCCCTGTTTCCGACGAGGCCAGGGTTTTTCGTTCATCGTCGATTTATGCAAATATAGTTTTTTGTATTTTGGAGATTTCAGCAGGTTCCCTTCATCAATTTATATCCTTGGCTTTTATGGTATACTTGGAAGGCATATAATGATAAAGTTTTTAGCAACTAGGACTTTAATCCAGTTGCAATTTTGCGGCTAGAAGAGGATGAATTCAAGCTTTGGTCTTCGGCGCAGGCTGAAGTTTCGGGGGATCCTCCATATGGCGATATTCGGATTGGTCCTAGCGAGTGACTATATTTAGGGGTGGATAGACAAGTTACGAGTTATAGATGTTTTGTGGATGGGTCCTGGAAAGCGTCAGACCAGTATGCTGGTCGCGGATGGTATTGTCTATCCCCTGTAGGGGAGTCCCTAACTATGGGAGCAGCCAACTTGAAACGACCGACCTTTTTTTTTTTTAAAATAAATAATAAATAATAAATAATATAATCTACAACTAGTGGTCCCATACCCAATAGCCACCTAACCACAAACACATTCAACAGCGGAAATTAATACCAATATTCAATCATAATCCAATAATAAAATATAACCATATTCCAACATAATCAATATCCAAGACAACAGAAATCATAGAACCAACAACCTAGCAATGTTCTAATGACCCAACTCTAGCAACCTAGCAATGCCAGACAACATAAAACCGAGTCCCTAGAACATCCTCCTCTTCATTGCCTTGATTCCACGATCACACTTTGCCTTTACCTGCACCACAAACACATATTGCAATGCATGAGTATTTTACAAACACTCAGTAAGGCAATCCTCCCATCTACTGGGCTATACACACAAGCAATAGAGACATCTCTAACCATCAAACAACATTCAACAATCAACAATAACAAACCAGGACTCTGCATCGACCGATACCAGCATGCATCGACCGACGCCAGATTGGAGGTTGCGTCGACCGACGCAAGATCTGCGTCGACCGATGCAAGGTTAACTTGCATCGACCGATGCAAGATATGCATCGACCGATGCATGCTCTACATAACACGAAAACCCTAGAGTTTACGCGCCGTCCTCGCATCTGCATCGACCGATGCACTTACCTTTGCCAAGAGGAAACTGACCCTAACATAAGGAAGAAAACGCTTCTAGGAAGCTCCTACAACGATCCCAGCTACAGATCTCACCAAGAAACGCCTCAAATCTCCCAGAATCACCAAGAACACCCAAGAACTCTTTCTCTCTTTCGTTTTCTCTCAAAAACGGCCAAACAACATGAATGAGACCAAAACTCGCTTCTAAGGGTTTTCCCTTAACCCAAAACGCAGCGTTTGACTTAAGTCAAAACGCAGGAATTCGTCCTTGCGTCGACCGACGCAACATCTGCATCGACCGATGCAACTCCCAAACCGGGATTTTGGTTCATGGATGTTACAATTCTCCCCCACCAATCTAGATTCGTCCTCGAATCTCGAACAACCATCAGTCAAGGATTCCCGTGCAACCGTCTCCACAGCCCGCACTCCTCCGACCATTCTACAGAAGGTCACCTCTAGGCGATAGACTTACGCTCCAGGCGTCATTTGCTCTCGACTTTTGGACTTTCCTTTACTCATAGGCCTAAACCTTGAGTTTCTATTGGCTCCTCATCAGACCTAAGTCTGCATGCCATAATGTTGGCTCCTCATCGGGCCTAGACCCGCATGCCATAATATATAAGGAAAATCTAACTCGTCTCTCGGGTTGCCACCCTACAGCGCGCCCCCAGATCGTCATCCGAAGTCGATATACCAACCATACTCCCGAGCCACAAAGTCTCTGAATATGGCAGTACTAGGAGAACCTAAGTCCCCCAAGAGTCGCGAGCAAACGATTCTGAACACGTCTGAGTCCTATCCCTACCCAGGTTTCCTTCTCGTGGCTCGCGTAAAACATCTCAATGTCCTACCAACCACATATCCCCTCACTGGAATACCTCATGACCACACAAGGATCATATACATGCCACAAGGGCCGCCACAAAGGCCAAACAAAATGTCCTAAAGAGGACCGCCACCAAGGCCAAACAAAATGTCCTAAAGAGGACCGCCACCAAGGCCAAACAAATGTCCTAAAGAGGACCGTCACAAAGAGACTCTGGCTAAACAGCCCGCCACAAAGGCCATCTGTCCCGAAGGACCGTCACAAAGACACTCTTGCTAAACAGCCCGCCACAAAGGCCATCTGTCCCGAAGGACCGTCACAAAGACACTCTGGCTAAACAGCCCGCCACAAAGGCCATCTGTCCCAAAGGACCGTCACAAAGACACTCTGGCTAAACAGCCCGCCACAAAGGCCATCTGTCCCGAAGGACGGTCACAAAGACACTCTGGCTAAACAGCCCGCCACAAAGGCCATCTGTCCCGAAGGACCGTCACAAAGACACTCTGGCTAAACAGCCCGCCACAAAGGCCAAACAAATGTCCTAAAAAGGACCGCCACCAAGGCCACACAAATGTCCTAAAGAGGACCGTCACAAAGACACTCTGGCTCAAAAGCCCGTCACAAAGACCACACATTGTCCAAAAGGCCGCCACACACGGACACACTAACTCGAAAGTCCGCCACATAGGCCACAAAAGCCCCCTCCAAGGCTTCCCACCGCTACAATGGACAAATTCTCTCTCCCGAAAACTTTCCATAAATAGCACTTTCCATTTCTGGAAACTTTCCACTTCAGGAAACTTCTTATTCGGGAAGCCTTTCCCAAATACCGCCTCACGGAAACTTTGTACCCCGAGCACCACCTGATCTTGTTACTGAGTCGCACAACCAACCACCCCAAGTGACCGAGTAACAAGAGAGATGGGCTGGAATACTCCATTCCCGCTCCAGCCACGGATTACAGACGGAACCAGACTAGGCAAGTTCAAATCGCGGTTCCTTCTCATACCACTTCTTAAACCTTGCCTTCATCCTCGCCTCAGGCTCCCAAGTCTGCTCCTCCACACCATCACAGTCCCAAAGGACTCTCATCAAAGGAATCTTCCTCCGAAGTTCCTTATCCTCCTCTCGAGAACCCTCACTGGTCTCGCCTCCAAAGTCATGTTAGGCTGAAGATCCTCAGGAATCTTAGCCAACACCTGCTCACCCTGTAACAACCCGTCCTGACCCCACTAGCCTCACTACGCTCGCAACGGACCCCAAGCTGGCCAATCCCATCACGTGATATCCACCAGTAGGTTATTGGTGTATCTCCTGGTCCTCACCTTACTTGCTGTCACCAATTGAGCTGCAGATCAATTGGTGGCAACTTGTCCTGTGGGAAGGTTGTTAAAGGGTGGGGACCAGGGTTCGAGGAACGCCTGGCGCACCAATAACCTACTGGTGGATGTGGATTTCCACAGTGATGGGTTAGGATCGATGCCCTGCAGGGCCAGCTTGGGGTCCATTTGGGCGGCTAGCAGTGAGGCTAGCGGGCTAGCAGTGAGGCTAGCGGGCTAGCAGTGAGGCTACTGGGGTCCACAGGACGGGTTGTCATACACCCTCACGGAGACACTTCCGCAACATAGACACATGGAAAACCTTATGGAATGCACGCATAACCTCAGGTAACTCCAATCTATATGCCACTGGTCCAACCCACTCAATCACTCTGAACGGACCCATATACCTCGGATTCAACTTAGTCTCAGTCAATGACCTGCTCGGACCCCGCAACATGGCCATCTTGAGGTACACTCTGTCTCCTACCTGAAACTCAAGATCTCTCCTCCTCCTATCAGCATAACTCCTTTGCCTATCCTGAGCGTCTTTCATGTTCAGCTTGAGAACCCGAATCTTCTCTGAAGTCTCTTGAACAAAATCTATCCCGTACATGCTCCTCTCCCCCACCTGAGTCCAGCATAACGGTGTACGACACGGCCTCGCATATAAAGCCTCATAAGGAGCCATACCAATACTCGCCTGATAGCTGTTGTTGTAAGCAAGCTCTACCAGGTTCAGGTGATCTGCCCAATGGCCACCCCAATCCAGCACACACATCCTCAGCAAATCCTCTAGCGTCTGGATCGTCCTCTCGGACTGTCCATCTGTCTGGGGGATGATAAGCTGTACTCATATGCACCTTAGTGCCCATCTCTGCCTGAAATGCCTGCCAGAACACCGAAGTGAACTTAGAATCCCTGTCAGACACAATGCTCGCTGGCACCCCATGCAATCTGACTATCTCTCTCACATACTTCTTAGCCAAGGCCGCTGCTCCATCAGTCTTCTTAATGGTCAGAAAATGTGCTGACTTAGTCAACCGGTCCACAATGACCCAGATAGCATCAAAGGTCCGTGACACTGGCAATCCTACCACAAAATCCATGGTGATCATATCCCACTTCCACTCAGGAATGGGTAGACTCCTCAGTAACCCGCCAGGAACCTGATGCTCAGCCTTCACTAGCTGACACACATCGCACCTCGAAACCCAACTAGCCACATCCTTCTTCATCCCGACCCAATGATAGTACCTCTTGAGGTCACAGTACATCTTAGTCGCTCCTGGATGAATGGACAACTTGCTCGCATGAGCCTCTCTCAGAATCTCCTGCCTCAACTCCTCATCCTTGGGCACACAAACCCGACCGTTCACCAGGATAGTACCATTATCAGAGACCTGATACTCTGAATCAACATCCTTTGAGGCATTCACCAGCCCAAAATCCTTCCCCTGTGCCAACCGCACCCTACTCAGAAGATCTGCTCTGTCAACTGCTTCCAAACCCAACGGTTCCAGTGAAACAGCACACAAACTCAAAGCACTGATCTCCCCCACCAGAGACTCCATCTCCTGCTCCTGAGCCAAAGCTACCCTCTTCCGGCTCAAAGCATCTGCAACCGTGTTAGCTTTACCATGATGATAGGCGATCTCCAAATCATAATCCGCCACAAGCTCCATCCACCGCCTCTGTCTCAAATTCAGCTCAGGCTAAGTGAATATATACTTTAGGCTCTTATGATCTGTAAACACCTATACCTTTGCACCATAAAGATAAGATCTCCAAATCTTCAGGGCAAAAACTACAGCACCCATCTCCAAATCATGAGTAGGATAGTTGCCCTCATGCACCCGCAACTGCCGTGATGCATAGGCTATCACCTTCCCATGCTGCATCAGGACACACCCCAAACCAACTCTAGATGTATCTGTATAAACCACATAGGGTTCTCCCTGCTCAGGCAAAGCCAACACTGGCGCAGTAGTCAACATCTCCTTCAGGCTTGCAAAGCCTTCCTCGCACTCTTCTGACCAGACAAAAGGAACATCCTTCCCTGTCAACTTAGTTATAGGACGTGCTCTGTTTGCAAACCCCTGCACAAATCTCCTGTAGTAACCTGCCAATCCAAGAAAACTCCTGATCTCTGTGGCATTCTGCGGTCTAGGCCAATCCCTAATAACCTGAATCTTCTCTGGATCTACAGAAACCCCTTCTACAGAAATAATGTGACCCAGAAAGCCCATCTCACGCTGCCAAAAACTACACTTGCTCAACTTGGCAAACAACTTCTTCTCCCGCAGCTTCTCCATAACCGCCCTCAAATGCACTGCATGCTCCTCAGGACTCTTAGAATAAACCAGGATATCGTCAATGAAAATGATGACAGATACATCCAGAAACTCCTGAAACACACAGTTCATCAATCTCATAAACGCTGCTGGCGCGTTAGTCAACCCGAAAGGCATCACCACAAACTCATAGTGCCCATACCTAGTCCTGAAAGCAGTCTACCTCACATCTGCCTCATATATCGGTATCTGATGATAACCCGACGCCATATCTACCTTAGAGAACCAAGCAGCACCCCTCAACTGATCCAACAACTCATCGATCCTAGGAAGAGGATACTTGTTCTTCACAGTGACCCGGTTCAAACCCCGATAATCAATGCACAACCTGAAACTCCCATCCTTCTTCTTAACAAATAACACCAGTGCTCTCCACGGTGATACACTAGAACGTATGAATCCCTTGCTCCATAAATTCTCTAGTTACTTCCTCAGCCCAACTAAACATATACTTAAGTATGCCGACATCACTCGCTGCCACATGAATATCAATCCTCTTGTTCGTCCAAGAACCTCTAGTAACTTGCCTCTTAGAGAAACTTCCACAAGATAGCTTAATCCAAAATTAGCTTCCCGCTTAGCAATTCTCCACAAAAAATCATCAATACGAGCGTAATAAAACAAACAAGTACCATACGTTCGCATATTCTGATTCACCGCTTCAAATGCTTTGCAGGCCGCTTACTCAAACCACTTGACTTATTCCCTCCAACAAGCTTACCAAAAACCTTGAATCTAGCAACCCTGTCCATCTCCAATGAACTTCATCCAACATCGTCGCAACGATTAGTTTATCCTGCCATGAAGGCTTCTCGTGAACTTATGTATCTGGCAAACATGCCTCTCCCGGCTCAAAACTGCTGTAACTCCCCTTCTTGGGAATCCAGCACCACCGGCCTCACAATCCTGGCGCAAAGCTAAAAATTCATAACCGCTCTGGTCATAAAATCTTGGCCCACCGGCCAACATAATCCTAAAATCCAAGATTAAACCATCATCACTCTCGAGGTCTACATTCAAACGCTATGTTTATACTCACGTCCTAGGAATTGCTTGCTCCCAACTCTTCCACTCTTAGGTCGCAACCTTCGAGTCATACCGATCTCACTCTCAGACCAGCGTCTTCGAGTTATACCGTCTCACTCTTGGACCACAATCTTCAAAATCTCGGTATCAGGGGAACTACTCATCCCCTCATGAGAACAACATCCCCTCTGCCACTCTCGGAGCCCTCAGCCCCTCGAGCTATCGGTATTCAGGGGAATCACCATCCCCCTTAGGAGCAACAATCCTTAACGACTATAAACATCTCTCGACACAAGTACTTCCTGTGGTCCGAGTATAACTTTGCAATGTTACACTTGTCCACTCAACTTACATTATCCAACTGGATTAACCACCAAGCAGAGAAATATCTGCTCCAACTGCATATGTCCACCTATCCGCCTCTCTAGGCCCGATACCCCTTGAGAATAATCTCATACCGGTCATCTACAACCGCTCATCCTCTTAACATAAGATGGAAACTCCTCAACATCCGCAGCCCTCGGCTGCACCCCGCCACATGCGGTACAACTGAAGCCTGCACTGGTACCCCCTCTCGGTAACCGCTCCCACAGCACGCCAATAGATCCGCCAAGCGATCATCTCGACCCTGGGCTCCACCTGCTGCAACCCCACACCTGGGTTCCCAGCACCCCCGGCATTCACACCAGCTAACCATCTCTGGTCCCTCCTGATACGCTTGCGACCCTCTGACGTACCTCCTCGTGGAACTCTGGACCACACACTCGCTGGCCTCGGGACCCGCCCGACCATGACCACATCCCCGTCCACGACCAACAACTCAAACACCTTTAACCACTGCACTTCCAAGAACAAAGGCTAACAAGCAATCTTAACATAACACAAAAACACAAAAACACAAACTCACCGTGGAATCACACAGTCGGCTCGAAGAGGATGTTCTAGGACTCCATGCCACACACAATTGACTAACTCACATAATCAATCAAAGCATGCAATCCCAAACATCTACAACAGAAACCTAGTGAACCCAAACCTAGAACCGTAAGGGCTCTGATACCAAAATGAAACGACCGACTTTTTTTTTTTTTTAATAAATAATATAAACTACAACTAGTGGTCCCATACCACTAGCCACCTAACCACAAACACATTCAATAGCGGAAATTAATACCAATATTCAATCATAATCCATATAATAAAATATAACCATATTCCAACATAATCAATATCCAAGACAACAGGAATCATAGAACCAGCAACCTAGCAATGTTCTAATGACCCAACTCTAGCAACCTAGCAATGCCAGACAATAAATCTGAGTCCCTAGAACATCCTCCTCTTCATTGCCTTGATTCCACGATCACACTTTGCCTTTACCTGCACCACAAACACATATTGCAATGCATGAGTATTTTACAAACACTCAGTAAGGCAATCCTCCCATCTACTGGGCTATACACACAAGCAATAGAGACATCTCTAACCATCAAACAACATTCAACAATCAACAATAACAAACCAGGACTCTGCATCGACCGATACCAGCATGCATCGACCGACGCCAGATTGGAGGTTGCGTCGACCGACGCAAGATCTGCGTCGACCGATGCAAGGTTAACTTGCATCGACCGATGCAAGATATGCATCGACCGACGCATGCTCGACATAACACGAAAACCCTAGAGTTTACGCGCCGTCCTCGCATCTGCATCGACCGATGCACAAAGTGCATCGACCGATGCAATGCCGAGCATCGTTTTCCTCCGAAGCTTCTCGCCGGATCTTCGTTCCTGCAACCACGAAACTCGATCCCAAGCCACAAGAAAGCTTCCAAACGTCCCCAATAACAATCTAACCAGCCTAGAACCACTTAACAAGCAAATCAGAGAGATCTCTAGCTTAGATAAGCCATGGTCATGCACTTACCTTTGCCAAGACGAAACTGAACCTAACACAAGGAAGAAAACGCTTCTAGGAAGCTCCTACAACGATCCCAGCTACAGATCTCACCAAGAAACACCTCAAATCTCCCAGAATCACCAAGAACACCCAAGAACTCTTTCTCTCTTTCGTTTTCTCTCAAAAACGGCCAAACAACACGAATGAGACCAAAACTCGCATCTAAGGGTTTTCCCTTAACCCAAAACGCAGCATTTGACTTAAGTCAAAACGCAGGAATTCGACCTTGCGTCGACCGACGCAACATCTGCATCGACCGATGCAACTCCCAAACCGGGATTTTGGTTCACGGATGTTACACAACCTCCGTCGTAGTGTTTCACCCCTTCACACTGAGGTAGAAGCCCTGGTATGGGTTGATGAGATGTTTGATTGGCGCAGATAATCAGAATGTCGTCTTCTTAACGGATTGCGCTGACTTGGTGAAGATGGTGTCTTCGCCTTCTTAGTGGCCTACCTTCAAGATTTATCTGGATGAGATTGAAGCTGATAAGGATAAATTTACCACCTTCTCCTTGGTCTTGATGCCTTGTTTGCAGAAATGTAGAGCGGATAAGCTGGCGCGACATGCTCGTACAGTATCGCATTTAGTCACCTATGTAAACAATTTTCCTTCCAATTGGTTCGTTTGAGCTGATCTTATACTTTGTTGAAAAAAAAAAGATTTAAACAAAATAGGCCAATCAAACAAACCATGTTTACGTTATCTTCTTATCTCGTTTTTTAGTCGCTGGTTCAAATAATTAACCAGGTTAAGTGTCACATTGTCCCATGTTAGGGAAGTGTCCCACTAGGCATTTTACAAAGGCCTAGATGCCAAATTTGTTAAAGAATTCTTTACAAAAGGGCCCAAAAAAAGCAAGGAAATTTTTTTTCTTAGGTTTTTAAATTGTGGAGATTGGCATGCTTAATTTCATTTTATCCCTATTATTTCAACTGCTTAATTAGTAAAGAATTTTTAGTGTATCTAAAAATAGTATACTATAAATTTACATAGTTCTCTTAATTTATTAAAGCATATTGAAATTACACTCTTTGATACATAAGGTGTATTAGCTTTAATATCTATCTAAAGTTTATTACGTTTTTTTAATAAACAATTATTAGTAAAAAAAAAAAACTCAGTGGCTTTAAAAATATTACCATTATCATAAAATAAAATAGGCGAGTTGCAAAACATAATAATAATTAGTGTACCTAAGACATTTAACTTGTTTGTCTTCGGGTTCAGACTTCGTGACACATTACACACTAATAGATTTTTTTTTTAATTTTTTTCTGACGTATGAAAAGAAATAGAAAAGTTTCTTATATGTTTCCTTTTGGATTCCGACTTAAACATATTTGGATATCATTAATTATGTTAAAAATATATTTTACCAATTAAAAAAAGACCAGCCAATCAAAATACAAGAAAAATACAGATTAAACTGCTTTTGTGATAAAGAAAGTAAAGACAAATGACTGAAATAGAAAAACGCAGAACCTAAAGTTTTGACCAAAAAATAAAGAAGAAATAAAATCTATTTAAGTAGTAAACTTCCTCTCTTATCATCCATCGCATAGTCTCTCTACCAATCAACTATTTGCTATTCGTTCTTGCAGAGAAAGCCTTGCAAATTTAACCGAGTGTGCGCAAAAATGGATGCAGAGAGTGATCAAAGGATATTTGTTGACATCCCAAGGAGAAGGAGAAGCAAGAGGGATTACCCAATTGTCTTCATGCCTGGATACCTTGTTCCACCTCCCTATCCTGTTTATGCTCCAGTTGTAACTCCCGCTCCAATTCAATATCCAGATTTGTATTTGATTGTTATCATCTTTGTCTTCTAAGTGTTATGTTATCTTGTGCGGATCTTCATTCAATAAAGTTTGTTACCTTCCTAATGTAATTGGATGATAACAATGGAACTATATATATATATTTTTTTTGGAACATAATAATATTTCCACCTCCATCTCTTGTTTATGCTCCAGCTCCAACTCCATATCCAGATTTGTATTTGATTGTTATTATCTTTGTGTTCTATGTGTTATGTTATTTTGTGCGGATCTTCTTTCAATTATAAAGTTTGTTACCTTCCTTTGACAGAACAATGGAGCTATATCATTTTCATTTTTGCACTGGATAGTATTGCACACTTCCTTTTTATTTCATTTAAACTTCACGCCAAAATACAAATTTTTTATTTCACGGTCTTCGAACCAACCCTTCTTGTAAGGGCAAGTTTATGGCGAGAAAAATGGATATGACTAAAGCTTATGATCGGGTTGAGTGGTCTTTTGTGGTTCATTTGTTACGGAAATTTGGGTTCTCCGAAAAGTGGATTTCTTGGGTAATGTGGTGCGTGACGTCAGTCCAATATAGAGTCTTGCTTATTAGTCAACCTCATGGGTCCATAGTCCCTTCTAGAGGGCTACGACAGGGAGATCTCTTGTGGGCTTATCTTTTTATTCTTTGTACGCAAGTGCTCATTGCAAATCTCCGCAAGGCAGAGTGGTCTAACCTTATTACATGTATTAAGGTATCAACAGCATGTCCTGCAATTTCCCATTTGCTCTTCGCGGACGATAGTCTTTCTTTTTCTGTCGGGCCACGAAGGAGCAATGTGAAGTTGTTTTAGGAATTTTACAGCAATATGGACGAGTGTCTGGTCAGCAAATTAATTTTCAAAAGTCTTTGGTTCAATTTGGACACACTGTTAGCGAGGTTTGCGGGCGGAATTACAAGGGTGCTAGTGATCACAAACTTGGGTGGTATGAATTCTTATTTGGGCATACCAGAGAGTTTGGATGGCTCAAAAACAAAGATTTTTTCTTACGTTTAGGATAGATTACAAAAATGGGCCAGCGGATGGCCAGCGAGGCTGTTATCAAGGGTGGAGAAGAAGTGATGATTAAGTCGGTGGCTACGGCTGTCCCTACTTTTGTCATGTCTTGCTTTCGACTCCCGAAGATGATTACACGAAAGCTTACTAGTGCGATATCTAATTTTTGGTGTAGCACGTCAGGGGAATCAAGAGGTTTACATTAGGTAGCATGGGATAACTTGTGTTCTAGTAAGATGGATGGGGGATTGGGCTTTCGATGTTTGGATGACTGTAATACTGCTTTGCTAGCTAAGCAACTCTGGCGGTTGATTACGGTTCCGGACTCACTTTTTTCTAAGGTTTTTAAAAATCGTTATTATAGGCATTTTAATCCTCTAAATCCAATTAAATCCTATTCACCATCTTACGGATGGCGGAGTATGGTTTCTGCTCGCTCTCTTGTAATGAAAAGACTCATTAAACGGGTAGGATCCGGTGATTCCATCTCGGTATGGTCTGATCCCTGGATTCCTGCTCAACTCCCGAGTCCAGCACTGCGCACATGGTCGTTTTTCGATCCTTCGCTTCGAGTTAATAACATCATTGGTAGGAGTTCAAACTCCTAGAATATGGCTTTGCTTTCGGCTACTTTTGTATTAGAGGATGTTGCCATCATTTCGGCTATAACCTTGGGAAGTTATCCCTTACCGGATAGGTGGGCTGGCATCTTACAAAAAATGGCATTTATACGGTCAAATCAGGTTATAATACTCTATGGCAGCATAAGGTTGGTTCCACTGTTACGACAGTTTCTAGCCCCAATATTGTTCCATTACAAGCCTTTGTTTGGCAGATTCGGTGTCCTCCAAAACTTTGGCATTTTATGTGCCAAGTTCTCACTGGTTGTCTCGCAACAACAACAAATCTTCAGAAACGCAGAATGGGTTGTGGTATTGAGTGTGTTCTTAGTGTCTGGTCAGAAGAGACAATCAATCATGTTATGTTTGATTGTCCTTCGGCAAGATCGGTTTGGGCATTATCCCCGTTTTCGACGGGGCCGGGGTTTTTTTCCTTCATCGTCGATTTATGCAAATATATATATTGGAGATTTCAGCAGGTTCCCTTGGTCGATTTATATCCTTGGCTTTGATGGTATATTTGTAAGGCACATAATGATAAAGTTTTTAGCAACTTGGACTTTAATCCACTTGCGATTTTGCGGCTAGAAGAGGATGAATTCAAGGTTTGGTCTTCGGCGCAGGCTGAAGTTTTGGGGGATCGTCCATATGGCGATATCTGGACGGGTCCTGCGAGTGACTATATTTTAGGGGTGGATAGACATGTTACGAGTTATAGATGTTTTGTGGATGGGTCCTGGAAAGCGTCAGACCAATTCGCTGGTCGCGGATGGTATTGTCTATCCCCTGTAGGGGAGCCCCCAACTATGGGAGCAGCCAACCTCTGTCGTAGTGTTTCACCCCTTCACGCTGAGGTAGACGCCCTGGTATGGGCGATGAAGTGTATGATTGGCGCAGATAATCATAATGTCGTCTTCTTAACGCATTGCGCTGACTTGGTGAAGATGGTGTCTTCGCCTTCTGAATGGCCTGCCTTCAAGATTTATCTGGATGAGATTGAAGCTGATAAGGATAAATTTACCACCTTTCCTTGTTCTTGATGCCTCGTTTGCAGAAATGTAGAGCGGATAAGCTGGCGCGACATGCTCGTTCAGTATCGCATTTAGTCACCTATGTAAACAATTTTCCTTCCAATTGGCTCGTTTGAGCTAATGTTATACTTTGTTGAAAAAAAAGATTTAAAAAAAAAATAGGCCAATCAAAGAAACCATGTTTACGTTATCTTCTTATCTCGTTTTTTCAGTCATTGGTTCGAATAATTAACCAGGTTAAGTGTCACATTGTCCCATATTAGGGAAGTGTCCCACTAGGCATTTTACAAAGGCCTAGATGCGAAATTTGTTAAAGAACTCTTTATAAAAGAGCCCAAAAAAAGCAAGGAAATTTTTTTTCTTCGGTTTTTAAATTGTGGAGATTGGCATGCTTAATTTCATTTTATCCCTATTATTTCAAATTCTTAATTAGTAAAGAATTTTTAGTGTATCTAAAAATAGTATACTATATATTTACATAGTTCTCTTAATTTATTAAAGCATATTGAAATTACACTCTTTGATACATAAGGTGTATTAGCTTTAATATCTATCTAAAGTTTATTACGTGTTTTTTAATAAACAATTATTAGTAAAAAAAAAAAAAACTGAGTGGCTCTAAAAATATTACCATTATCATAAAAAAAAATTGGCGAGTTGCTAAACATAATAATAATTAGTGTACGTAAGTCATTTAACTTGTTTGTCTTCGGGTTCAGACTTCGTGACACATTACACACTAATAGATTTTTATTTTTATTTTTTTTCTAACGCATTAAAAGAAATAGAAAAGTTTCTTATACATTTCCTTTTGGATTCTGACTTAAACATATTTGGAAATCATTACATATGTTAAAAATATATTTTACCAAATAAAAAAGACCTGCCAATCAAAATACAAGAAAAATATAGATTAAACTGCTTTTGTGATAAAGAAAGTAAAGACAAATGACTCAAATAGAAAAACGCAGAACCTAAAGTTTTGACCATAAAATAAAGAAGAAAGAAAATCTATTTAAGTAGTAAACTTCCTCTCTTATCATCCATCCCATAGTCTCTCTACCAATCAACTATTTGCTATTCGTTCTAGCAGAGAAAGCCTTGCAAATTTAACCGAGTGTGCGCAAAAATGGATGCAGAGAGTGATCAAAGGATATTTGTTGACACCCCAAGGAGAAGGAGAAGCAGGAGGGATTACCAAATTTTCTTCATGCCTGGATACCTTGTTCCACCTCCGTCTCCTGTTTATGCTCCAGTTGTAGCTGCAGCTCCAACTCCATATCCAGATTTGTATTTGATTGTTATCATATTTGTCTTCTAAGTATTATGTTATCTTGTGCGGATCTTCATTCAATAAAGTTTGTTACCTTCCTAATGTAATTGGATGATAACAATATTTCATTTTTTTTTTGCACTATATAATATTTCCACCTCCATCTCTTGTTTATGCTCCAGCTCCAACTCGGTATCCAGATTTCTATTTGATTGTTATTATCTTTGTGTTCTAAGTGTTATGTTATTTTGTGCGGATCTTCTTTCAATTAGAAAGTTTGTTACCTTCCTTAGGGAGAACAATGGAGCTATATCATTTTCGTTTTTGCACTAGATAGTATTTCACACTTCCTTTTTATTTCATTTAAACTTCACGCCAAAATACAATTTTTTTCTTTCACGGTCTTCAAACCAACCCTTCTTGTAAGGGCAAGTTTATGGCGATAAAAACGGATATGAGTAAAGCTTATGATTGGGTTGAGTTGTCTTTTGTGGAGCATTTGTTACGGAAATTTGGGTTCTGCGAAAAGTGGATTTCAGATAAGATAGCAAAGCAGTGCAGATGATCTTTCCGGCTTTAGTGAAGATTATCTCTGGGAACACAGATACTTGCAATGCAGAGACGAAATCTGTCTCAACCACAACATCAACAGCAACACACTGGAAGTAATAATGACCCAGTAGGAGGATTAAAGCACATAACATAACAGACATCAGAATTTAAGAATGGTTTTGGAAATGGTAAAGAGATCCTCAAAAACTTACCCTTGGTGAAGGAAGTCCACAGTTCCATATTACCTGAATCGCTTTCTCTAATTCTTCCCTGAATTTTTCGTTTTCCTTTGGCCTGGAATTAGCCCAAACTCGTATCAAATTTTAACAACAAAGCTAAAACTACTATATTCCATCTGCAAGTCAAATTTAAGCAAGAAGAGAGAGCCAGAACCTTCTATGGATACAATAAAGTTTGAAACTTTCTAAACACTAAAGTGTGTTGAATACATAAACAAAACAACCTATATAACACTAATATATAGGGATGAGAATTAAATCTAATCAAACAAATGTCAGAAATAGTTCCCAAATGTATAGCATTTTGATAAGCACAAGCAAGCATGAGGGTTTGGCAAAGCCAAGTATAACGAAATGAAAGAGACCACTAGCATAACATGTTTTGACAGTATAACAAACCTTTTGTAGCGGTTGTGAACAAGAACCATGAGAGGACTGATATCTTTGAACACCGTCCCCTCCCATTCTACAGTTGTGAGATCTTTAATCGGGCTTATATAGTTATCATCTTGCCAAACAATCTCCTTCTCACTATTGATCAAGATCACATTGTCCGTACAACTATGAGGTCGTCCGTAAGACTATGTCATAAGGCCGAGTTATCTTTGTGAATAAGAAGGCCTTGTTGGTGTAAGCCCATGAGAAGATTCGAGATTCTTCTTGTAGCCGTTAGAGAAGAAGAGAGAGTGAAGTCACGGGTGGCGCTCATTTAAGGAAACAAGGATGGGTCATTTTCAATCTTGGGAAGAACCAATTCTCTTACCTTATTCCATATACGATTTATTGTAAAGGGTGTAGCCCTAGTTCTCTTGGTATATATATATAGTCTTTGTAAACCTTTGTAAGTGTAACTCATGGAATACAATTCTATTCTTATTCTCTTTGCCGATTTCTCTCTTCTTCTCCACATCTCTTCCGCTTAAATCCCAACATGGTATCAGAGCAGTTCTTCGATCTTTGTTTCTCTTAACCTACTCTTATTCTTCTTTATACTCAAATCTCTTCTATCCTCTTTAATCTCCTTCCCAATTCTCGGTATACTTGGGTTCTACACTCACTGTTCGACATTCTGAGTCTTGATCTTCCCATTTCTAGCAGATCTCGCTCATGGACACTACCAAACCCATTGTTATACCGGTGGTCTTAAAAGGGGCCATCTATTTGTTGTGGAAAAGAACCACAAAGACCGCGTTGAGTGTCTGGGGGCTATGGATTCACGTTGAAACGAATCAACTTCCCAAGAAAGTCACCAAGAACGACGGTAAAGAAGGAAAAGAAGAAGACAAGGAGGCTGAACTCGAAAAGGAAATCAAATGGTTCCAAGAGGATCAGACCGTGCTTGCCATTTTTTAGAATTCACTTGATGCACCAATCCTTGAAGCATACTCGTACTGTGAGACAGCCAAGGAGTTATGGGAGACACTTGAGAACGTGTATGGAAACGTGACTAACTTGACCAGGGTGTTCGAAGTTAAGAAGGCTATCAACAGTCTTCACCAAGAAGACTTGGAGTTCACAAAACACTTCGGCAAGTTTAGGTCTCTTTGGGCCGAACTAGAGATGCTTCGGCCAAGCACCATAGATCCAGCCATCCTTAACGAAAGAAAAGAACATGACAAGGTCTTCGGTCTTCTCCTCACTCTGAATCCGGCATTCAACGACCTTATCAAGCACATCCTTCGTGGTGACAAGCTTCCAACTCTTGAAGATGTGTGTTCACAAGTCTAAAAAGAGCAAGGGTCGCTAGGCTTGTTTAGCGGTAAGGAGGACTTGGCGACGACTAACAAGGGAGTGTACAAGCATGAGGACCAGAAAATGATGGTATGCGACCATTGTAAGAAGAAGGGCCATCTGAAATATAAATGTTGGATCCTTCACCCTCATCTCAAACCGGCGAAGTTCAAGGCCAATCTATCGCAAGGAGGACCAAGTGGTCAAGGCACCAGAGCAGCGAATCAGGGAGATGCAACAGCCACGGCCGTGGCAGCTTCCCTTGGAGACCTGGTGAGGAAGTCGGACCTTGAGGCCCTCATCAAGTTTATTGCCGCATTAAAGGATTCTGGTACCACTTTCTTTGCTTCAAAACCTAGTACCTCACTTTTTGTAGACTCGGGTGCTTCTCACCATATGATTAGTAACCCTAGTCTTATACACAACATAAAACCGGCACTAGGTAATGTTATCATTGCTAATGGAGATAGAGTACAGGTTAAAGGAATAGGAGAACTAAAGTTGTTTGATAAAAGTTCTAAAGCCTTCTTTATGCCTTCATTTACCTCGAATCTCTTATCGGTAAAGAAAGCTACTACAGATTTGAATTGCTATGCAATTTTTGGGCCTAACAGTGTACATTTTCAGGATATTGAGAGTGGAAAAGTTCTTGGAGAAGGAGATGATAGAGGAGATCTCTATGTCCTAGAGAAAGCTTCACGTTCTTCTAATTCGTTTTCTTTTGCTTCGAATCTTAGTAGTAGTTTAAGTGATGTATGGCATGCTAGACTAGGCCATCCTCATTCTCGTGCATTTGAATTAATGTTACCTAATGTTTCGTTTGATAACTCCACTTGTGAGTCTTGTATTCTTGGTAAACATTGCAAAACCGTTTTTCCTAAATCGAGTACCATTTATGAACATTGCTTTGATTTAGTGCATTCTGATGTGTGGACATCTCCTTGCCTATCTAGGGATAGTAACAAGTATTTTGTGACCTTTATTGATGAGAAATCTAAATATACTTGGCTCACCTTGTTACCATCTAAAGATAGAGTCTATGATGCCTTTGTCAATTTTCAAAATTATGTTACTAATCAATTTAATGTAAAAATAAAGGTACTAAGATTGGATAATGGAGGTGAATACACAAGCCACAAACTCAAAGAGCACCTAGCTAAGCATGGAATCCTCCAACAGACCAGCTGCCCATATACGCCTCAACAAAATGGAGTGGCTGAGAGGAAGAATCGACACTTAATGGAGGTGGCTCGGTCAATGATGTTTCATTCAAATGTCACTAAGCGGTTTTGGGGAGATGCGGTCATGACGGCGTGCTACCTGATCAATCGGACACCAACAAAAGTCTTAAACGACACATCACCCTACGAGGTACTAAACAAAATTAAACCTTTGCTTGATCACTTACGTGTGTTCTGGTGTGTTTGTTTTGTATTAGTGCCCGGAGAACAAAGGAATAAACTTGAGGCCAAAAGCACTAGAAGCATATTCATCGGCTACTCAACAAGCCAGAAGGGGTACAAGTGTTACGATCCGATCAATGGTCGCACTCTGGTCTCACGCGATGTCAAGTTCCTTGAACAACAAGGCTACTACGATAAGATGGATTGGGAAGGCTTAAAAGACTTATCTCAATCTAACACTGACCGGGCAGCCAACTTGCGGTTTCTTCTTGACCACCTTGGCATCACTAAACCGACATCACTTGGCGAACAAGACACCAATGCCGATCCTTTACCATCGTCTCCAAACCAATCCGAAGATAGGCCGGACACGAGTTCACCTATTGCAAGCCCACCATTGGAACAAGTTTCCGAACCCATTGCACCATCAACTACGGACCTGCCTACTGGATCCGATCATGTCGAACAACAAACAGGGAACACAAATAGAGAAGAGACTCTTGAGCATCTAGACCAGCCGGTTACTCAACCCTTACTAAGGCGCTGTAACCGAATCCGATCTCATCCGTCTACATGGAAAGACAAGAGGGTTTACTACAACAATCTGGCTGTTGCCCATCCTATTCAGGCCGTATGTTCGCTTGACCTTATTCCCTCAGCTCATGCTGCCTTCCTCGGTAAGTTGGATGCGTATTTTGTCCTTCAAACCTACGAGGAAGCTAAGCAATATAAGGAATGGCTTGATGCGGTGGACGATGAAACGACAACTATGATCAGAAACAGGACTTGGGATGAGGCCGATCTTCCGAAAGGTAAAAAGGCTGTCAGCTCAAAGTGGGTGTTTACTATCAAATATCTTAGCACTGGTGAGATAGAGAGCTACAAAGCCTGTTTGGTGGCATGCGGCTTCACTCAAACCTATGGTCTTGACTATACAGATACCTTTGCACCATTGGCCAAACTCCACACAGTCCGGGTAGTCCTATCCTTGGCCACTAACCTCTCTTGGGAGCTCTGCCAAATGGACGTCAAGAATGCATTTCTTCAGGGGGAGCTAAATGAGGAAGTCTACATGCATCATCCACCGGGTTTAGAATACATTGTTGCTCTGGGTAAAGTTCTCCGGCTCCACAAGGCGATCTACGGTCTTAAGTAATCTCCGAGGGCGTGGTACCATAAGCTCAGCTCTACACTGCGTACGAATGGATTCAAGCGCTTTGAGGCTGATCATACGCTGTTCACTCTCCGCACTAACGGTGGCCGCGTCGTCGTTCTCGTCTATGTTGATGACATCATTATCACCGGCGATGATAAGGACGGTATTTGTGCCACTAAGGTTCTTCTTAAATCTACCTTTGATATTAAGGATTTAGGTGAACTCAAATACTTCCTTGGGATAGAAATTTCTCGCTCTCCGGAGGGATTATTTCTCTCTCAAAGGAAGTATACACTTGACCTTTTACATGAGACAGGTAAGTTGGGTGCCAAACCGGTGTCCACGCCACTTGAAGAGGGTTACCAGGTCAAGCGAAAGGGGGAGAAGCCAACACCCGGAGCTCCAGTTCAAAAGTCGCACCAACCATACGAAGATGTGGGACGCTACAGAAGGATGGTGGGAAAGCTTATCTATCTCACGATCACGAGGCCGGACATATGCTATGCAGTGAACCAAGTCAGACAACACATGAAGGCTCCAACAAACTTTGACTGGCAAACGCTCGAGCGGATTCTATGGTATCTCAAGGGTAGCCCAGGGCAAGGTATTTGGATGGGAAAGAACAACAACACAGAACTTGTCGGCTATTGTGAAGCAGACTACGCTGGTGATACAATAGATAGGAGATCTACGACAGGGTATTGTACGTTCGTTGGAGGGAACCTAGTAACCTGGAAGTTGAAGAAACAGAAAGTTGTGTCTCAATCAAGTGCCGAGTCGGAATATAGGGCTATGAAGAAGCTAACCAACGAGCTAACATGGCTCAAAGGCTTTCTTAAGGATCTTGGAGTGGAGTCTGATCAACCAATCACCATGCATTGTGACAACAAGGCGGCAATACACATAGCAACCAACTCGGTCTTCCATGAAAGGACTAAGCACATTGAGGTAGATTGCCATAAGGTGCGAGAAAAGATTGAAGAAGGTGTAGTCCTGCCGTGTTACACTCCGAGCAAAGACCAACTAGCGGACATCTTCACCAAAGCCACGAGTTCTCAGATTTACGAATATATTTTCAGCAAGCTTGGACTAGTTGATCCAACACATCAGTGAGAAACTCCTCTAACCCGTGGAGATCATACTCTTTTCCTTAACATGGTTTTGTCCCATGTGGTTTTCCATCCATTAGATACAATTCCGACACCTCACACTTATACCTTTTTTTTTTCAACCATTGAGCCACAACAGGTCGGCCCATTAGCCAAATCCCTACATTAGTAGGGAGCAAGACTCGATCCCTGGTGTGATCACACCTATACCTTTATATATCCCAAAAGGCAATATAAATTGATCAGCACAAAACGTTCCTCTCTTTTATAATTCAATGTAGGTAAATGAGAAACAAAACTTGATTTAGGTTATGGACTAGAGCTTCAAATCCAAATGTGTAGTAGTAATCTTATTATATAAAGCTTAGTTCTCAAAGTTAGTAACTCACCAGATCGTGACACGTGTTTGTTTTAACGATTAGAGATCAAAATTAAAAATTCACCAGATCGTGATACATGTCAGTTTTAACGATTAAATATCAAACTTTAGACATTATGATGATTTTGACACGTGTCAAGTTACTAATCTGAGATCTTGACTTATGTAAAAGTTAATATTTAATAGAAGATTTAAGATTACGATAAAAACAAATATTGTTTTAAACATTATTCATAATGTAAAAAGATAATTATAAAAAAATTACAAAAATTAAGCAGTTTTTAAAATAATTATAAAAAGATTATATATATATATATGTATAATTAATGAAATTCAAAATTATAATTTTTTACTTATTTTAATTTTAAGTTATTAATTCTACAAAATAATAGAAAACGGTTTGGTGAAACTTATAAATAAAGAAAATTATAAGTAAATAAAGTTATTAATTTATAAATAAAGAAAATATACAGAAAATTATTAATTCTAAAAAAGTAAATAGTTATTCTATATAAACATACATCTTCTCATATTATTCATCTAACAAAATAATTTATTCAAAAATGTTGCTTTCAACTTTGTTCTATTGGTGAAACTTTTTTAATGGGAAGACAAATTTCATTATTTTTTAAAAATTATATAGGAGCTTGGAGACAGAGACTACATTATGGCGTGTCAAAGAAACTTCTATTAATACATTGGGAAATTTAACATTAGTTACTATCAAAAGATTTTGTGACGTTGCAAAAGGGTCTTTAGATTCATTGGTTGCTGGAGCAAGCCACTTTGAAATAGCTAAAAGACGTGAAGATGTTCTCTCCACATAGGAAGAGTGCAGAGCCGAGGTTTTCTCTATGGTGGAGGACACAAGGTTATCTCCCCAATGGAAGAAGGTGGGAGAGGTTGGACGCAAGGTTATCTCCCCAAGGGACGAAGGTGGAACGAAGGTTCTCTCCATGGTGGAGGAGGCTGGACGCAAGAAGGTACTCTCCATAAGGGAGGAGGGCAGAACCGAGATTCTCTCCATGGTTAGTCATACACTATTGTGATGTAATTTATTTTTTATTCAAAATATTTTTTGAGCCAACAATTTTATTGATTAAAGAAACTATGCAAAAGTAAAGTAAAAAGACAAATAATAGTTGGCTTAATTTGTTCATGTAGCCATTTTCTAGGTGGTGGTATATAATATATTTGTAAAATATAGTATATCTAAGTGTAAAAAATACTCCTTTAATGGTAACATCGATAAAAAAATTTGTATATGAATATAAATCAGTGTATTATTGCAAAACTAAAATTTATAAATAATGTACAATAAATTTTAATAATTTTTTTTAAATTTAATTTTATTACAAAATTTTAAGCGCGCACATCGGACAGATCCTTATCTAGTACGTAATAAGTAAAAATCAACAAACTTGGAGTGTCCCGACATCAGCTTGAATTTGCCACATGATCGAAAAAAACAATATTTGTTTTGTATATTGGCCTTTTTAAAGCATGTAGAAATTACACTCTTTAATACATAAGGAGTATTAGTTTTAATATATATCTAAAGTTTATTACGTGATTTTTAATAAACAGTTATTAGTAAAAAAAAACTCTCTAACAATATTACCATTATCAAAAAACAATATTGGCGAGTTGCAAAACAGAATAATAATTAGTGTACCTAAGTCATTTAACTTGTTTGTCTTCGGGTTCAGACTTCGTGACACATTACACACTAATAGATTTTTATTTTTATTTTTTCTAACGCATTAAAAGAAATAGAAAAGTTTCTTATATGTTTCCTTTTGGATTCTGACTTAAACATATTTGGAAATCATTACATATGTTAAATATATATTTTACCAAATAAAAAAGACCGGCCAATCAAAATACAAGAAAAATATAGATTAAACTGCTTTTGTGATAAAGAAAGTAAAGACAAATGACTCAAATAGAAAAACGAAGAACCTAAAGTTTTGACCAAAAAATAAAGAAGAAATAAAATCTATTTAAGTGGTAAACTTCCTCTCTTATCATCCATCTCATAGTCTCTCTACCAATCAACTATTTGCTATTCATTCTTGCAGAGAAAGCCTTGCAAATTTAACCGAGTGTGCGCAAATATGGATGCAGAGAGTGATCAAAGGATATTTGTTGACACCCCAAGGAGAAGGAGAAGCAGGAGGGATTACCCAATTGTCTTCATGCCTGGATACCTTGTTCCACCTCCGTCTCCTGTTTATGCTCCAGTTGTAGCTCCAGCTCCAGCTCCATATCCAGATTTGTATGTGATTGTTATCATCTTTATCTTCTAAGTGTTATGATATCTTGTGCGGATCTTCATTCAATAAAGTTTGTTACCTTCCTAATGTAATTGGATGATAACAATGGAACTATTTCATTTTCCTTTTTGCACTATATATTATTTCCACCTCCATCTCTTGTTTATGCTCCAGCTCCAGCTCCAACTCCATATCCAGATTTGTATTTGATTATTATTATCTTTGTCTTCTAAGTGTTATGTTATTTTGTGCGGATCTTCTTCCAATTATAAAGTTTGTTACCTTCTTTAGGGAGAACAATGGAGCTATATCATTTTCATTTTTTCACTGGATAATATTTTCACACTTCCTTTTTATTTCATTTAAACTTCACGCCAAAATACAAATTTTTTATTTCACGGTCTTCGAACCAACCCTTCTTGTAAGGGCAAGTTTATGGCGATAAAAACAGATATGAGTAAAGCTTATGATCGGGTTGAGTGGTCTTTTGTGGAGCATTTGTTACGGAAATTTGGGTTCTGCGAAAAGTGGATTTCTTGGGTAATGTGGTGCGTGACGTCAGTCCAATATAGAGTCTTGCTTAATGGTCAATCTCATGGGTCCATATAGTCCCTTCTAGAGGGCTACAACATGGAGATCTCTTGTCGCCTTATCTTTTTATACTTTGTACGGAAGTGCTCATTGCAAATCTCCGCAAGGCAGAGCGGTCTAAACTTATTACAGATATTAAGGTATCAATTGCATGTCCTGCGATTTCCCATTTTCTCTTCGCGGAAAATAGTCTTTTTTTCTGTCGGGCCACGAAGGAGCAATGTGAAGTTTTTTTAGGAATTTTAGAGAAGTATGGACGAGTGTCTGGTCAGCAAATCAATTTTCAAAAGTCTTTGGTTCAATTTGGACACACAGTTAGCGAGGATTTACGGGCGGAATTACAAAGGGTGGTATGAATTCTTATTTGGGCATACCAGAGAGTTTTGATGGGTCAAAAACAAAGATTTTTTCTTACGTTTAAGATAGATTACAAAAACGGGCCAGCAGATGGCCAGCGAGGCTGTTATCAAGGGTGGAGAAGAAGTGATGATTAATTCGGTGGCTATGGCTGTCCCTACTTTTGTCATGTCTTGATTTCGACTCCCGAAGACGATTACACGAAAGCTTACTAGTGCGATATCTAATTTTTGGTGGAGCACGTCGGGGAAATCAGGAAGTTTACATTAGGTAGCTTGGGATAAATTGTGTTCTAGTAAGATGGATGGGGGATTGGGCTTTCAATGTTTGGATGACTGTAATAATGGTTTGTTAGCTAAGCAACTCTGGCGGTTGATTACGTTTCCGCACTCACTTTTTGCTAAGGTTTTTAAAGATCGTTATTATAGGCATTTTGATCCTCTGAATCCAATTTAATCCTATTCACCATCTTACGGATGGCGGAGTGATAACTTTCTAATTTATATGTTTTTAGCATCTTTTTTTGTCCATATTTTGCATTGTTTATGCTCTTACCTTAGCATTTTAGGTCATTAACTGTAGGAATTCACTTTTAGGCCATTTAGGGTGTTGCATTCTTGCATTTGCATAGTTTGGATGAAAACAGGTGCTTAAGAGCCTTAAATGAGGAGAAACAAGGACAAATCCGAGCATGTACCCAAAGGAGCCATCGAGCTGGAAGAACAATCTGAACCCCAACACGATCGAGGAGGATCCAAGAGCAGGAAGAACAACCCTAAGATCTACCCGAGGAGTAACCCGACCTCATCCTCGTGTACCCTATCGAGTAGACCCTCGGGTAGGACTGGGAAGCTAGGTAAAATGGTTTTCCATTTATAAACCCCTCCTCTTCTTCCTCGCAAACGAGCACGCCGCAGACCCTCAAACCAGAGAGCGAGATCTTCTGAGAGAGAACTGAGCGACTCAAAACACTTTTCACTTTTTGTTAGGATTTATTTCATATCTTTTTATTATTTTCTTTAGATTCCTACTTTGTACTCTCTATTTCATCTACTCTATCTTTTAATACAATGCAATTTTTGTTCTTATATGCTTTTATGTTTCTTGCAATGATTTCCGAGTAGTGTAGTAAAGTTTCTAGGGATGGGATAGATGATTTTGTGTTCTTGATCGGTTAGGATGTCTTAGTTTGATTGTATATGTTTTATAGATTCCCTTCTAGGTAGGTGTTCTTAATGTTGTCTATAAACCGAGAGGGTGAGATTAGATTTAAGGTGTTTTACCACTGAGAGGTGTAGATGAAATGCTTGAATCAACCAATGCTATAAATTTACTCACTTACCCTAAGAGATTAGATGAGTAAGGGGTTTATTGACAATAATGAATTGGTTCTTAATGTCTGCTTGTTCATGTTTCTTCAATGAGAGTTGGGTAGGGGAGTGATCAAGGTTGATTATTTCTATCACGAGAGTGTTTTAAGAAGATTTTAGAGGTTCATTGTCTAGGGAATATTTGCTTGAGGCATGTAAGACATCTGTATTGGTCAGGAACACTTGGGATTCGATTACGCCATCCTTAGAAGCTTTCGTATTTTAATTGCTTGCATTTTATTTCATCACTTGATCCCTTACCCGAACAGGTACACGATCACTTGCTTCGAGTAACCCCTCATGTTGTTCATAACTTCTTTGCTTACTCGATCAACCCACCCGATCCTGTACTCGAATGCTTGCATCGAGTGCTTAGATCATGTGGTTTCTTGTTTATATTCTTTTCTTTTATTATTTTTGGATTGTTAGACAAACTCCATTATTGCTTTGCTTGACTTGCATTGTTCTGATTGCATCCTACCTGCTAGCATAAACAACCATTTGGACTGATAACCCTTTGTACTACAACTACATAGGGAATTGATACCCTGGGTGAAAATCCGCTTATCACGGAGTATGATTTCTGCTCGCTCTCTAGTATACAAAACACTCATTAAATGGGTAAGATCCGGTGATTCCATCTCAGAATTGTCTGATCCCTGGATTCCTACTCAACTCCCGAGACCAGCATCGCGCACATGGTCGTTTTTTGATCCTTCGCTTCGAGTTACTATCCACATTGACATGAGTTCAAACTCCTGGAATATGGCTTTGCCTTCGGCTACTTTTGTACCAGAGGATGTTGCCATTATTTCGGCTATACCCTTGGGAAGTTACCCCTCACCGGATAGGTTGGGCTGGCATCTTACAAAAAATGGCATTTATACGGTCAAATCAGGTTATAATACTCTGTGGCAGCATAAGGTTGGTTCCAATTTTACGATAGTTTCTAGCCCCAATATTATTCCATTACAAGCCTTTGTTTGGCAGATTCGGTGTCCTCCAAAACTTAGGCATTTTATGTGGCAAGTTCTCACTGGCTGTGTCGCAACAACAACAAATCTTCGGAAACGTGGAATCAGTTGTGATATTGAGTGTGCTCTTTGTGGCTGGTCGGAAGAGACAATCAATCATGTTCTGTTTGAGTGTCCTCCGGCGAGACCGGTTTGGGCATTATCCCCGTTTCCGACGGGCCAGGGTTTTTTTACATCATTGTCGATTTATGCAAATATATATATATATATATATATATTTTTTGGAGATTTCAGCAGGTTCCCTTGGTCGATTTATATCCTTGGCTTTTATGGTATATTAGGAAGGCACATAATGATAAAGTTTTTAGCAACTTGGACTTTAATCCAGTTGCAATTTTGCGGCTAGAAGAGGATGAATTCAAGGTTTGGTCTTCGGCGCAGGCTGAAGTTTTGGGGGATCCTCCATATGGCGATATCCAGACGGGTCCTAGCGAGTGACTATATTTTCGGGGTGGATAGACATGTTACGAGTTATAGATGTTTTGTGGATGGGTCCTGGAAAGAGTCAGACCAATATGCTGGTTGCGGATGGTATTGTCTATCCCCTGTAGGGGAGTCCCTAACTATGGGAGCAGCCAAACTCCGTCGTAGTGTTTCACCCCTTAACACTGAGGTAGAAGCCCTGGTATGGTCGATGAGGTGTTTGATTGGTGCAGATAATCAGAATATCGTCTTCTTAACGGATTGCGCTGATTTGGTGAAGATGGTGTCTTCGCCTTTTTAGTGGCCTGCCTTCAAGATTTATCTGGATGAGATTGAATGAAACGACCGACCCTTTTTTTTAATAATAAATAAATAAATATATAAAAAAATTACAAACTAGTGGTCCCATACCCACTAGCCACCTAATCACATTCACAACCAACAACGGAATAACCATACCAACAACCATATAATAATAATCCAATAAAATATAAATAACCAATAACATAATATTGAGTACTAATTCCAATCATAAAGTAATGATCCAAACAGCATAAATCAAATAACCAGCAATCCTAAACAATGTTCTAGGACTCAACTCTAGCAACCTAACAGAAGCCAGACAACCAAGCGAACCACTAGAACATCCTCCTCTTCATCGCCTTGATTCCACGATCACACTTTGCCTTTACCTGCACCACAAACACATATTGAGATGCATGAGTATTTGAAAAACACTCAGCGAGGCAATCCTCCCATCTACTGGGCTATACACACAAGCAATAAGATCTATACATGCCACAATCAACAATCAATAAAACAAACCAGGCAATACACAAAGCATGCAACATCCGTCGTAGCTGTAAGAGGGGTGTCGACCTGAAACAACCCGACCTTTTTTTTTTTTTTATAATTAAATACAATATATATGAAAGGACCGACCTTTTTTTTTTAATAAATAATAAATAATAATAATAAATATAAACTACAGCTAGTGGTCCCATACCCACTAGCCACCTAACCACATTCACATTCAACAGCGGAAATAACCAACCAAGATAATATCCAATAATAAAATATAACAATATTCAACGTAATCAATATCCAAAACAACATAAATCATAAAACCAGCAACCTAGCAATGTTCTAATGACCCAACTCTAGCACTATAGCAATGCCAGACAACATAAAATCCGAGTCCCTAGAACATCCTCCTCTTCATTGCCTGGATTCCACGATCACACTTTGCCTTTACCTGCACCACAAACACATATTGCAATGCATGAATATTTTACAAACACTCAGTAAGGCAATCCTCCCATCTACTGGGCTATACACACAAGCAATAGAGACATCTCTAACCATCAAACAACATCCAACAATCAACAATAACAAACCAGGACTCTGCATCGACCGATACCAACATGCATCGACCGACACCAGATTGGAGGTTGCGTCGACCGACGCAAGATCTGCGTCGACCGATGCAAGGTTAACTTGCATCGACCGGTGCAAGATATGCATCGACCCATGCATGCTCGACATAACATGAAAACCCTAGAGTTTACGCGCCGTCCTCGCATCTGCATCGACCGACGCACAAAGTGCATCGACCGATGCAATGCCGAGCATCGTTTTCCTCCGAAGCTTCTCGCCGGATCTTCGTTCCTGCAACCACGAAACTCGATCCCAAGCCACAAGAAACCTCAATGTCCTACCAAAGAACTAAACCTCAAACACTCAAGAACAAGCCTCTAGGAAGCTCGTACAACGATCCCAGCTACAGATCTCTACAGGAACGCACCAAATCTCCAAGAAATCTCCAAGAACTTCCAAGAACTCTTTCTCCCTTCTCTTTTTGCTCAAAAACGGCCACACACGTCTAATGAGACAAAAGGGACGACCCTAAGGGTTTTCTCTTCTTTTCTTACCAAAACGCAGCATTTGACTTAAGTCAAAACGCAGAGAATTGAGCTAGCATCGACCGATGCTACCACTGCATCGATCGGTGCACACCCTAAACCGGGATTCCGGTTTGCGGGTGTTACAATTCTCCCCCACCAAACTGGATTCGTCCTCGAATCCCGAACAACCATCAGCCAAGGACTCTCGTGCAACCGTCTCCACGGCCCGCACTCCTCCGACTGATCTACAGAAGGTCACCTCTAGGCGATAGACTCACGCTTCAGGCATCATTTGCTCTCGACTTTTGGACTTTCCTTTTCCTCATAGGCCTAAACCTTGAGTTTCATTGGCTCCTCATCAGACCTAAGTCTGCATGCCAATGTTGGCTCCTCATCGGGCCTAAGCCCGCATGCCATAATATATATATAAGGAAAAATCCAAACTCGTCTCTCGGGTCGTCACCCTACAGCGCGCCTCCAGACCGTCGTCCGAAGTCGATATACCAACCATACTCCAAAGTCACAAAGTCTCCGAATATGGCAGTACTAGGAGAACCAAAGTCCTCCAAGAGTCGCGAGCAAACAATTCTGAACACGTCTGAGTCCTATACCTATCCAGGTTTCCCTCCCGTGGCTCGCGTAAAACATCTCAATGTCCTACCAACCACATATCCCCTCACTGGAATACCTCATGACCACACAAGGATAATATACATGCCACAAGGACCGCCACAAAGGCCAAACAAAATGTCCTAAAGAGGACCGCCACCAAGGCCAAACAAAATGTCCTAAAGAGGATCGCCACCAAGGCCAAACAAATGTCCTAAAGAGGACCGTCACAAAGACACTCTGGCTAAAAAGCCCGCCACAAAGGTCATCTGTCCCGAAGGACCGTCACGAAGACACTCTGGCTAAACAGCCCGCCACAAAGGCCATCTGTCCCGAAGGACCGTCACAAAGACACTCTGGCTAAACAGCCCGCCACAAAGGCCATCTGTCCCAAAGGACCGTCACAAAGACACTCTGGCTAAACAGCCCGCCACAAAGGCCATCTGTCCCGAAGGACCGTCACAAAGACACTCTGGCTAAACAGCCCGCCACAAAGGCCATCTGTCCCGAAGGACCGTCACAAAGACACTCTGGCTAAACAGCCCGGCACAAAGGCCAAACAAATGTCCTAAAAAGGACCGCCACCAAGGCCACACAAATGTCCTAAAGAGGACTGTCACAAAGACACTCTGGCTAAAAAGCCCGTCACAAAGACAACACATTGTCCGAAAAGACCGCCACACACGGACACACTGACTCGAAAGTCCACCACAAAGGCCACAAAAGCCCCCTCCAAGGCTTCCCACCGCTACCATGGACAAATTCTCTCTCCCGAAAACTTTCCATAAATAGGACTTTCCATTTCTGGAACCATTCCACTTTAGGAAACTTCTAATTCGGAAAACTCTTCCCAAATCCCGCCTCACGGAAAACTTTGTATCCCGAGCACCACCTCATCTTGTTACTGAGTCGCACAACCAACCACCCCAAGCGACCGAGTAACAAGAGAGATGGGCTGGAATACTCCATTCCCGCTCCATCCACGGATTACAGATGGAACCAGACTAGGCAAGCTCAAGTCGTGGTTGCTTCTCATACCACTTCTTAAACCTTGCCTTCATCCTCGCCTCAGGCTCCCAAGTCTGCTCCTCCACACCATCACAGTCCCAACGGACTCTCATCAAAGGAACCTTCTTCTTCCGAAGTTCCTTGATCCTCCTCTCGAGAACCCTCACTGGTCTCGCCTCCAAAGTCATGTTAGGCTGAAGATCTTCAGGAATCTTAGCCAACAACTGATCATCCTCACGGAGACACTTCCGCAACATAGACACATGGAATACCTTGTGGAAAGCTCGCATAACCTCAGGTAACTCCAGTCTATATGCCACTGGTCCGACTCGCTCAATCACTCTGAACGGACCCATATACCTCGGACTCAACTTAGTCTCAGTCAATGACCTGTTCGGACCCCGCAACATGGCCATCTTGAGGTACACTCTGTCTCCTACCTGAAACTGAATGTCTCTCCTCCTCCTATCAGCATAACTCCTCTGCCTATCCTGAGCCTCTTTCATGTTCAGCTTGAGAACCCGAATCTTCTCTGAGGTCTCCTGAACAAAATCTGCCCTGTACATGCTCCTCTCCCCCACCTGAGTCCAGCATAACGGTGTACGACACGGCCTCCCATACAAAGCCTCATAAGGAGCCATACCAATACTCGCCTGATAGCTGTTGTTGTAAGCAAACTCTACCAAGTTCAGGTGATCTGCCCAATGGCCACCCCAATCCAAAACACACATCCTCAGCAAATCCTCCAACGTCTGGATCGTCCTCTCAGACTGTCCATCTTTCTGGGGATGATAAGCTGTACTCATATGCACCTTAGTGCCCATCTCTGCCTGAAAAGCCTGCCAAAACACCGAAGTGAACTTAGAATCTCTGTCAGACACAGTGCTCGCTGGCACCCCATGTAATCTGACTATCTCTCTCACATACTTCTTAGCCAAGACCGCTGCTCCATCAGTCTTCTTAATGGCCAGAAAACGTGCTGACTTAGTTAACCGGTCCACAATGACCCTAATAGCACCAAAACTCCGTGACACTGGCAATCCTACCACAAAATCCATTTTAATCATATCCCACTTCCACTCAGGAATGGGTAGACTCTTCAGTAACCCGCCATGAACCTGATGCTCAACCTTCACTAGCTGACACACATAACACCTCGAAACCCAACCCGCTACATCTTTCTTCATCCCGACCCAATGATAGTACCTCTTGAGATCGCGGTACATCTTAGTCGCTCCTGGATGAATAGACAGCTTGCTCGCATGAGCCTCTCTCAAAATCTCCTGCCTCAACTCCTCATCCTTGGGCACACAAACCCGACCATGCACCAAGATAGTACCATTATCTGAGACCTGATATTCTGAATCAACATCCTTTGAGGCATTCACCAGCCTCAAATCCTTCTTCTGTGCCAACCGCACCCTACTCAAAAGATCTGCTCTGTCAACTGCTTCCAAACCCAACGGTTCCAGTGAAACAGCACACAAGCTCAAAGCACTGATCTCTCCTACCAGAGACTCCATCTCCTGCTCCTGAGCCGAAGCTACCCTCTTCCGACTCAGAGCATCTGCAACCGTGTTAGTCTTACCAGGATGATAGGCTATCTCCAAATCATAATCCGCCACAAGCTCCATCCACCGCCTCTGTCTCAGATTCAGCTCAGGCTGAGTGAAAATATACTTTAGGCTCTTATGATCTGTGAACACCTGTACCTTTGCACTATAAAGATAAGATCTCCAAATCTTCAGGGCAAAAACTACAGCACCCATCTCCAAATCATGAGTAGGATAGTTGCCCTCATGCACCCACAACTGCCGCGATGCATAGGCTATCACCTTCCCATGCTGCATCAGAACACACCCCAAGCCAACTCTAGATGCATCTGTATAAACCACATAGGGTTCTCCCTGCTCAGGCAAAGTCAACACCGGCGCAGTAGTCAACATCTCCTTTAGGCTTGCAAAGCCTTCCTCACACTCTTCTGACCAGAAAAAAGGAACATCCTTCCCTGTCAACTTAGTCATAGGACGTGCTCTGCTAGCAAATCCCTGCACAAATCTCCTTTAGTAACCTGACAATCCAAGAAAACTCCTGATCTCTGTGGCATTCTGCGGTCTAGGCCAATCCCTAATAGCCTGAATCTTCTCTGGATCTACAGAAACCCCCTCTGCAGAAACAATGTGACCCAGAAAGCCCATCTCACGCTGCCAAAAACTGCACTTGCTCAACTTAGCAAACAACTTCTGCTCCCGCAGCTTCTCCATAACTGCTCTCAAATGCACTGCATGCTCCTCAGGACTCTTAGAATAAACCAGGATATCGTCGATGAAAATGATGACAGATACATCCAGAAACTCCTGAAACACACTGTTCATCAATCTCATAAACGCTGATGGTGCGTTAGTCAACCCGAAAGGCATCACCACAAACTCATAATGCCCATACCTCGTCCTGAAAGCAGTCTTCCTCACATCTGCCTCATCTATTGGTATCTGATGATAACCCGACGCCAGATCCACCTTAGAGAACCAAGTAGCACCCCTCAGCTGATCCAACAACTCATCGATCCTAGGAAGAGGGTACTTGTTCTTCACAGTAACCCGGTTCAAACCCCGATAATCGATACACAACCTGAAACTCCCATCCTTCTTCTTCACAAACAACACCGGCGCTTCCCACGGTGATACACTAGGACGGATGAAACCCTTACTCAACAAATCCTCTAGCTGCTTCTTAAGCTCTGCCATCTCTGCTGGAGCCATTCTGTAAGGAGCCTTGGATAACGGTGTCGTCCCCGGTTTCAGTTCAATGGTGAAAGGATCCGACCGAGATGGTGGTAATCCCTGCAAAGACTGAAACACATCCTCAAACTCCTCCACTATTAGAATACCACTAACCGTAGACTTCCCCACTGACTCTGGCATAGATATAGTAACCAAATAAGCCTCACGGCCCTTCTCGATCATCTTCCCAGCCTGAATGGCTGAGATCACGAGACTCCCCGAAGTCGGTCTAATACCCTGGAAAACCAACTTCTCTCCTGGACGCTCAAACTCCACTCTACCCCGATGGCAATCCAAATGCACCATATGCCGATGCAACCAATCCATCCCGAGAATAACATCATATAGCTCCACTGGACTGATAAGAAAATCCGCTGGCCACGACTCCCATGCGATCTGAATATCAACCCCTCTAGCTCGTCCAACAACTCTCAGGAACTTGCCCCCAGCAACTCTGACAACTGCTGTACGCTCCCCGGGATCCCCTCTGATTCCCGCACACTCTGCACACTCCGGAGTAATGAAGCTATGAGAAGCTCCAGAATCAAACATAACGTGGGACTTAAACCCGCCCACCAACAAGGTCCCTACACAAACCTCATGTGTTGAGAACCTAACACTTTATCACAGGAAACCATAAAATCTGAACCTACTATAAATTCACAAAGATTAAGTACCAGAAATTATACCTGTGATCGCCCTGGCACTGGTTCCACCAGTCTCTGCTGTCGTGTAAGCACGTGGCGTCTGCTCAATCCGTGCCACCTGCTGACCTCCAGGCTGCACCTGCTGCAACGCTGCCACTGCTACTGGCTGCAACTTGAGACAGAAAGGCCTGATGTGCCCTGCCTCCCTACAATGATAACATACCCGAGGCCCTGCCGTCGGAACACTCCTCTTGGGACAACTAGCAACCTTGTGATCCTTGCTCCCACAACCGAAGCAACCCGCACCACTCGGCTTCTGCGTAGCCTCCCACTTCCTCTTGGTTCCCTGAGCATGCCTACCGCCCCAGCTGGAACCACCCTGCTGCTGAGCCTTACCAGACTAAGCTACTGGAGTAACCGACACTAACTGTGCCCGAATATCCTCCTCAATCTCTACTGCTGTCTCAACAAGCTCTGCACGCGTAGCATAAGACCTCCCTCTATAGTGAACTCTCAAATCATCACGTAGAGCCCTCAAGAACCTCCTGATCTGAGCCTCCTCAGACTCTATAGCCCGACCCCCATAACACAGAAGTCGACTGAACTCCAAATCCAGCTCCCGCACTGACCGTGTCCCCTGAGACAACTGAAGGAACTGGACCTCCAAACGATCCAAAGCCTCTCTAGGAAAATACTTGCGGTTGAACTCCAAAACGAAGTCAGCCCAAGTCATCTCCCGCTGCACCGTCCTAGCAGCCACAAATCTCCACCACAACTCAGCATCACCACTCAAAAAGTAGACCCCTATGTCCACCCAGAACTCCTCAGGACATCTCAGAGTGTGGAAGTTACGTTCCACTCTCGTCCTCCACGCATCCGCAGCTGTAGGATCCACACCTCCTGAAAGCTGCTCAGTACGCAACTTACCCATCTCTGTCAACATGCTGAGATAACGAGCATGGACCCCCACATCCGCAGCCACTGGCTGCCGCTCCTCCGCCACCACTGGTGGCACTACCCGAGCCTGAGCCGGTACCACAGGTGGTAACCGCTCCAACACCTGTGCTAGCAAAGCCGCAATGTGAACACCAGGGACTCCACCCGCTGGGGCTCCCACACCCGGGACCCTAGCATCACCGACCACTGGAGCATCAACACTGCCCCCTCCGGCCACACTCACAGAATCCCCCGGAACACCCTGCGACTCGCCAACACCCTCAGCTGTCACAATCTGGTCCTCGGTCTCACTAACCACTGGGGCTCTGCCCCTACCACGACCACGTCCGCGACCACGACCGCGTCCACGACCTCGACCAGCAACAGCATCCTCTCTAACCATCTGCACTACCATGAACAGAAGGCTAAGCAAACAATTAGTATTTAACACAGAAATAGAAACTCACCGTGGAATCACCAATAGGCTCGAAGAGGATGTTCTAGGACTCCATGCCACACACAATTGACTAACTCACATAATCAATCAAGACATGCAATCCCAAACATCTACAGCACAAAGCCTAGTGAACCCAAACCTAGAACCGTAAGGGCTCTGATACCAAAATGAAAGGACCGACCTCTTTTTTTTTTAATAAATAATAAATAATAATAATAAATATAAACTACAGCTAGTGGTCCCATACCCACTAGCCACCTAACCACATTCACATTCAACAGCGGAAATAACCAACCAAGATAATATCCAATAATAAAATATAACAATATTCAACATAATCAATATCCAAAACAACATAAATCATAAAACCAGCAACCTAGCAATGTTCTAATGACCCAACTCTAGCACTATAGCAATGCCAGACAACATAAAATCCGAGTCCCTAGAACATCCTCCTCTTCATTGCCTCGATTCCACGATCACACTTTGCCTTTACCTGCACCACAAACACATATTGCAATGCATGAATATTTTACAAACACTCAGTAAGGCAATCCTCCCATCTACTGGGCTATACACACAAGAAATAGAGACATCTCTAACCATCAAACAACATCCAACAATCAACAATAATAAACCAGGACTCTGCATTGACCGATACCAACGTGCATCGACCGACACCAGATTGGAGGTTGCGTCGACCGACGCAAGATCTGCGTCGACCGATGCAAGGTTAACTTGCATCGACCGATGCAAGATATGCATCAACCGATGCATGCTCGACATAACACGAAAACCCTAGAGTTTACGCGGCGTCCTCGTTTCTGCATCGACCGACGCACAAAGTGCATCGACCGATGCAATGCCGAGCATCGTTTTCCTCCGAAGCTTCTCGCCGGATCTTCGTTCCTGCAACCACGAAACTCGATCCCAAGCCACAAGAAAGCTTCCAAACGTCTCAAATAACAATCTAACCAGCATAACAACACATAACAAGCAAATCAGAGAGATCTCTAGCTTAGATAAGCCATGGTCATGCACTTACCTGTGCCACAGAAGAACTAAACCTCAAACACTCAAGAACAAGCCTCTAGGAAGCTCCTACAACGATCCCAGCTACAGATCTCTACAGGAACGCACCAAATCTCCAAGAAATCACCAAGAACTTCCAAGAACTCTTTCTCCCTTCTCTTTTTGCTCAAAAACGGCCACACACGTCTAATGAGACAAAAGGGACGACCCTAAGGGTTTTCTCTTCTTTTCTTACCAAAACGCAGCGTTTGACTTAAGTCAAAACGCAGAGAATTGAGCTAGCATCGACCGATGCTACCACTGCATCGATCGATGCACACACTAAACCGGGATTCCGGTTCGCGGGTGTTACAATATATAATTAAGCATCCCATACTACTTAATTAAACAAACCAACCCACACACACAAACCAACTAAAATTAAACAATAACATGCACAACGGAAACATATCAATAATACAAAACCAATACCATAACATTTCTAACCATTCTATCCATCAACCTTACATCACACTAACCAAGGTTCCAACAACATATCCAATAAATCCAATAACACACAAACGAGACCCTAGATCATCCTCCTCCTCATCGCCATGATTCCACGTCACATACCTGCACACCACAAACAACAATTGAGATGCGTAAGTATTATCACAAATACTTAGTGAGGCAATCCTCCCATCTACTGGGCTATACACACAAGCAACTGAGAAACCAACGCTTAACAAATAACAACCAAACACAAACAAACCAGAAAAAAAAAAATCACCAAACAAGCAACTTGGTGTCGACCGACACCAGAGAGGTGTCGATCGGCACTGGCCAAACATGGTGTCGACCGACACCTAGCTGGTGTCGATCGACACTCCCTTCGCAGACGCGAACTGCACGAATCCGAACGACGGACCTCCGTTTCAATTTGCCTCCAATCTGTCCCAAACTCTCCCAAAGGCCTCAGGAACCTATAATAACCATAACACAACCAGCACAAGCAAGAAAAACACCACAAAACACAACAAATCAAGCAAACAAAGGATTCTGAGGCTTAGATAAGCCATGGTCATGCACTCACCTCTTTTGCAGGAAGATTCTGACCAAAGGATGACGAATCCAACACCTTAGGAAGCTCCTAACACTCCCTCAGCTCCAGATCTCCCAAGAACACCAAGAAATCTCACCAATCTCCCCCAAATCTCAAGAACAAAGTTTTCTCTCCTTTTCCCTTGTTTCAACGGCGACAAAACAACAAAACACGACCTAGGTCGTTTTCTCACTTAAATAATCCGGTTCTATGGTTTTCCTTACACCAAACTGGTCCAAATCGAAATCGCGAATTAAAACAAACCCGACGAACCCAGGATTAGTGGTGTCAATCGATGCCACAAGGGTGTCGATCGACACTCCTACCAAAACCGCAATATTTGGTTCACGGATGTTACACGACCGACACCAGAAGGTGTCGACCAACACTGACTATCCGGTGTCGACCGACACCATACTGGTGTCGACCGACACCCTGCCCGACACTCCCGAAAACCCTAGTTTGTGTCGACCGACACCTCCACATGGCATCGATCGACACTCGCCAAAGTCTCGAGCCGTCCTCGCGTTGGTGTCGACCGACACCCCAAATGGTGTCGACCGACACCCCAACTAGTGTCGACCGACACCGATGCCAAGCCGCGATTTCCCTCGATAAAAAACTCTGAATCTCGCCTCCAATATTCTCCAATCCGCTCCATGCTCTCCCAGAAACCAAATTCAGCCAGAACAGTGACGAAATACCATAGAGAACTCAAAGAAACAACCACATAAGCACCAAATCACATAAAATCTAGAGATCTTAGCTTAGATAAGCCATGGTCATGCACTCACCTCTCTACAGAAAGATTCTGACCAGTAAGAACAAAATCCTCACTCCTTGCAAGCTTCTAGCACCTTTCCAGCCTTAGATCTCCCAAGAACAACAAGGAATCTCACCAAAATCACCAAAAAGCTCAAGAACACACTTTCTCCTCTTTTTCTCTCAAAAGCGTTAAACGGCGACAAGAGAACTTCCCCAAAACCCTTCTGGTCGACCAAAACACTTAAATACCTCGGTTTAGTGGTTTTCCCTAAATCAAACCGGTCCAAATCGATAATTAAATCAAACCAGTCGAACCAGAAAAAAACAGTGGTGTCGACCGACACCCATCCCCAGAAACCAATTTTTGGTTCGCGGATGTTACAGTTCTCCCCCACCAATCTAGATTCATCCTTGAATCTCGAACAACCATCAGCCAAGGACTCCTGTGCAACCGTCTCCACGGCCCGCACTCCTCCGACTGATCTACAGAAAGTCACCTCTAGGCGATAGACTCACGCTCCAGGTGTCATTTGCTCTCGACTTTTGGACTTTCCTTTACTCATAGGCCTAAACCTTGAGTTTTCATTGGCTCCTCATCAGACCTAAGTCTGCATGCCAATGTTGGCTCCTCATCGGGCCTAAACCCGCATGCCTACAGCGCGCCTCCGGACCGTCGTCCGAAGTCGATATACCAACCATTCTCCCAAGTCACAAAGTCTCCGAATATGGCAGTACTAGGAGAACCAAAGTTCCCCAAGAGTCGCTAGCAAACGATTCTGAACGCGTCTGAGTCTTATCCCTATCAAGGTTTCCTTCCCGTGGCTCGGGTAAAACATCTCCATGTCCTACCAACCACATATCCCCTCACTGGAATACCCCATGACCACACAAGGATCTTATACATGCCACAAGGGCCAAAAAAATGTCCTAAAGAAGACCGCCACCAAGGCCAAACAAATGTCCTAAAGAGGACCGCCTAAACAGGCACTCTGGCTAAACAGCCCGCCACAAAGGCCATATGTCCCAAAGGACCATATGTCCCGAAGGACCGTCTGTCCCGATGGACCATCAGTCCAGAAGGACCGTCTGACCCGAAGGACCATCAGTCCGGAAGGACCGTCTGTCCCGAAGGACCTCCTAAACAGGCACTCTGGCTAAAGAGCCTGCCACAAAGGCCACAAAATAACAAAAGAGATACTGCCACAAAGGCCACACAATAACAAAAGAATACTGCCACACACAGGCATACTAACTCGAAAGTCCGCCACTAAGGCCACACAAGCCCCTCCAAGGCTCTCCACCACTCAAATGGACAAATTTAACTCCCGTAAAACTTTCCATATTAACACTTTCCATTTTTGGAACTTCAATTTTTGGAAACTTCTATTTCAGGAAACTTTCCTCCAGAAACCCCGCCTCACGGAAACTTTGTACCCCGAGCACCACCTCATCTTGTTTCTGAGTCGCACAACCAACCACCCCAAGCGACCGAGTAACAAGACAGATGGGCTGGAATACTCCATTCCCGCTCCAGCCACGGATTACAGATGGAACTAGGCTAAACAAGCTCCAGCTGTGGCTTGCCTCTCATACCACTTCTTGAACCTTGCTTTCATCTTTGCCTCAGGCTCCCAAGTCTGCTCCTCAACACCATCACAGTCCCATAGGACTCTCATCAAAGGAATCTTTTTCTTCCGAAGTTCCTTGATCCTCCTCTCGAGAACCCTCACTGGTCTCACCTCCAAAGTCATGTTAGGCTGAAGATCCTCAGGAATCTTAGCCAACACTCGCTCACCCTCACGGAGACACTTCAGCAACATAGACACATGGAAAACCTTATGTAATGCACGCATAACCTCGGGTAACTCCAGTCTATATGCCATTGGTCCCACCCGCTCAATCACTCTGAATGGACCCATATACCTCAGACTCAACTTAGTCTCTAACAATGACCTGTTCGGACCCTGCAACATGGCCATCTTGAGGTATACTCTGTCTCCTACCTGAAACTCAAGATCTCTCCTCCTTCTATCTGAGGTCTCCTGGACAAAACTAGCACCTTACATCCTCCTCTCCCCCACCTGAGTCCAGCATAATGGTGTACGACATGGTCTCCCATACAAAGCCTCATAAGGAGCCATCTTAATACTTGCCTGTTAACTGTTGTTGTAAGCAAACTTTACCAGGTTCAGGTGATCTGCCCAATGGCCACCCAATCTAACACACACATCCTCAGCAAATCCTCCAGAGTCTGGATCGTCCTCTCAGACTATCCATCTGTCTGGGGATGATAAGTTGTACTCATATGCACCTTAGTGCCCATCTCTGCCTAAAATGCCTTCCAGAACACCAAAGTGAACTTAGAATCCCTATCAGACACAATGCGCTGGCACCCCATGCAATATTACTATCTCTCTCACATACTTCTTAGCCAAGACCGCTGCTCCATCAGTCTTCTTAATGGCCAGAAAATATGCTGACTTAGTCAACCGGTCCACGATGGCACAAATAGCATCAAAAGTCCGCGACACTGGCAATCCTACCACAAAATCCATGGTGATCATATCCCACTTCCACTCAGGAATGGGTAAACTCTTTAGTAAACCGCCAGGAATCTGATGCTCAACCTTCACTAGCTGACACACATCGCACCTCGAAATCCAACTAGCCACATCCTTCTTCATCCAGACCCAATGATAATACCTCTTGAGGTCACGGTACATCTTAGTCGCTCCTGGATGAATAGATAACTTGCTCGCATGAGCCTCTCTCAGAATCTCCTACGTCAACTCTTCATCCTTGGGCACACAAATCCGACCGTGTACCAAGATAGTATCATTATCTGAGACCTGATACTCTGAATCCACATCCTTAGAGGCATTCAATAGCCCCAAATCCTTCTCTTGAGCCAACCGCACCATACACAGAAGATCTGCTCTATCAACTGCTTCCAAACCCAACGGTTCCTGTGAAACAGCACAAGCTCAAAGCACTGATCTCCCCTACCAGAGACTCCATCTCCTGCTCCTGAACCAAAACTACCCTCTTCCGACTCAGAGCATCTGCAACCGTGTTAGCCTTACCAGGGTGATAGGCTATCTCCAAATCATAATCTGCCACAAGCTCCATCCACCGCCTCTGCCTCAAATTCAACTCAGGCTGAGTGAATATATACTTTAGACTCTTATGATCTGTGAACACCTGTACCTTTGCACCATAAAGATAAGATCTCCAAATCTTTAGGGCAAAAACTACAGCACCCATCTCCAAAGCATGAGTAGGATAGTTGCCTTCATGCACCCGCAACTGCCGCGAAGCATAGGCAATCACCGTCCCATGCTGCATCAGAACACACCCCAAACCAACTCTAGATGCATCTGTATAAACCACATAGGGTTCTCCCTGCTCAGGCAAAGCCAACACTGGCGTAGTAGTCAACATCTCCTCCAGGCTTGCAAAGCCTTCCTCACACTCTTCTGACCAAACAAAAGGAACATCCTTCCCTGTCAACTTAGTCATAGGACGTGCTCTCGCAAACCCCTGCATAAATCTCCTGTAGTATCCTGCCAATCCAAGGAAACTCCTGACCTCTGTGGCATTCTGCGGTCTAGGCCAATCTCTGATAGCCTGAATCTTCTCTGGATCTACAGAAATCCCCTCTGCAGAAACAATGTGACCCAGAAAGCCCATCTCACGCTGCCAAAAACTACACTTGCTCAACTTGGCAAACAACTTCTGCTCCTGCAGCTTCTTCATAACTGCCCTCAAATGCACTGCATGCTCCTCAGGACTCTTAGAATAAACCAGGATATCGTCGATGAAAATGATGACAGACACATCCAGAAACTCCTGAAACACGCTGTTCATCAATCTCATAAACGCTGCTGGCGCGTTAGTCAACCCGAAAGGCATCACCACAAAATCATAATGCCCATACCTCGTCCTGAAAGCAGTCTTCCTCACATCTGCCTCATCTATCGGTATCTGATGATAACCCGACGCCTAATCTACCTTGGAGAACCAAGTAGCACCCCTCAACTGATCCAACAACTCATCGATCCTAGGAAGAGGGTACTTGTTCTCCATAGTGACCCGGTTCAAACCCCGATAATCAATGCACAACCTGAAACTCACATCCTTCTTCTTTTCAAACAACACCGGCGCTCCCCACGGTGATACACTAGGACAGATGAATCCCTTACTCAACAAGTCCTCTAGCTGCTTCTTCAGCTCTGCCATCTCTGCTGGAGCCATTCTGTAAGGAGCCTTGGATAACGGTGTCGTCCCCAGTTCCAGTTCAATGGTAAAAGGATCCGACCGAGATGGTGGTAATCCATGCAAAGACTGAAACAAATCCCCAAACTCCTCCACTACCGGAATACCGCTAACCGTAGACTTCCCCACTGACTCTAGCATAGATATAGTAACCAGATAAGCCTCACGGCCATTCTCGATCATCTTCCTAGCCTGAATGGCTGAGATCACGAGACTCCCTGAAGTCAGTCTAATACCCTGAAAAACCAACTTCCCTTCTGGACGCTCAAACTCCACTCTACCTCGATAGCAATCCAAATGCACCATATGACGATGCAACCAATCCATCCTGAGAATAACATCATACAACTCCACTGGACTGATAAGCAAATCCGCTGGCCACGACTCTCCTGTGATCTGAATATCTACCCCTCTAGCTCGTCCAATCACTCTCAGGAACTTGCCTCCCGCAACTCTGACAACTCCTGTACACTCTCTAGGATCCCCTCTTATCCCCGCACTCTCTACACACTCCGGAGTAATGAAGCTATGAGAAGCTCCAGAATCAAACATAACATGGGACTTAAACCCGCCCACCAACAAGGTCCCTGTGATCGCCCCGGCACTGGTTCCACCAGTCTCTACAGTCGTGTAAACCCGTGGCGCCTGCTCAATCCGTGCCACCTGCTGACCTCCAGGTTGCACCTGCTGCAACGATGCCACTGCTGCCGGCTGCAACTTGGAACACAAGGGCCTGATGTGCCCCGGCTGCCTACAATGATAACATACTCGAGGCCCTGCCGTCGGAGCACTCCTCTTGGGACAGCTAGCAATCTTATGATCCTTGCTCCCACACTTGTAGCAACTCGCCCCACTCTGCGTCTGCGTAGCATAACTCTGCCCTCTACAGTGAACCCTCAAATCATCACGTAGAGCCCTCAAAAATCTCCTGATCTGAGCCTCCTCAGACTCCATATTCCGACCCCCATACCTTAGAAGTCGATTGAACTCCAAGTCAAGCTCCAGCACTGACCGAGTTCCCTGAGCTAGCTATAGGAACTACACCTCCAACCTATCCAGTGGCTCTCTAGGGAAGTACTTGCGGTTGAACTCCAAGACGAAGTCAGCCCAAGACATCTCCCTCTGAACTCTCCTGGCTGCCACAGAACTCCACCACAACTGAGCATCACCGATCAAATAGTGGACCCCAATATCCATCCAAAACTCCTCTAGATATCTCAGAGTATAGAAGTTACGTTCCACACTTGTCCTCCACGCCTCCGCGGCGGTAGGATCAGTACCTCCCAAAAACTGCTCGGTACGAATATGGCCCATCTCTGTCAGCATGCTGATATAACAAGAATGGACTCCCACATCCGCAGCCACTGGCTGCCGCTCCTTTGCCACCACTGGTGGCCCTATCTGAGCCTGAGCCGGTACCACATGTGGTTACCGCTCCAACACCTGTGCTAGCATAGCCGCAATGTCAATACTAGGGACTCCACCCGCTGGGACTCCCACACCCGGGACCCTAGCACCTCCAGCCACTGGAGCATCAACACCGCCCCCTCCGGCCACACTCACTGAATCCCCCGGAGCACCTTGCGAGTCGCCAACACCCTCTGCTGTCACACTCTGGTCCTCGGTCTCACTAACCACTGGGACTCTGCCCCTACCACGACCACGTCCGCGTCCACGACCAGCCACAGCATCACCTCTAGCCATCTGCACTACCATGAACAGAAGACTAAGCAAACAATTACTATTTAACACAGAAACATAAACTCACCGTGGAATCACAAAGTTGGCTCGAAGAGGATGTTCTAGGACTCCATGCCACACAAAATTGACTAACTCATATAATCATTCAAGACATGCAATCCCAAACATCACAACAGAAACCTAGTGAACCCAAACCTAGAACCGTAAGGGCTCTGATACCAAAAAGAAACGACCGACCCTTTTTTTTAATAATAAATAAATAAATATATAAATAAACTACAACTAGTGGTCCCATATCCAATAGCCACCTAATCACATTCACAACCAACAGCGGAATAACCATACCAACAACCATATAATAATAATCCAATAAAATATAAATAACTAATAACATAATATCCAGTACTAATTCCAATCATAAACTAATGATCCAAACAGCATAAATCAAATAACCAGCAATCCTAAACAAAGTTCTAAGAATCAACTCTAGCAACCTAACAGAAGCCAGACAACCAAGCGAACCACTAGAACATCTCGTCTTCTTCGCCTTGATTCCACGATCACACTTTGCCTTTACCTACACCACAAACACATATTGAGATGCATGACTATTTGAAAAACACTCAGCGAGGCAATCCTCCCATCTACTGGGCTATACACACAAGCAATAAGATCTCTACATGCCACAATCAACAATCAATAAAACAAACCACGCAATACACAAAGCATGCAACATCCGTCGTAGCTGAAAGAGGGGTGTCGACCGACACCCTGCCCGACACTCCCGAAAATCCTAGTTTGTGTCTACCGACACCTCCACATGGCATCAATCGACACTCGCCAAAGTCTCGAGCCGTCCTCGTGTTGGTGTCGACGACACCCCAACTGGTGTCGACCGACACGGATGCCGAGCAGCGATTTCCCTCCATCAAAAACTCCGAATCTCGCCTCCAATCTTCTCCAATCCGCTCCATGCTCTCCCAGAAGCCAAACCCAGCCAAATCAGCGACGAAATACCATAGAGAACTCAAAGAAACAACCACATAAGCATCAAATCACATAAAATCTAGAGATCTTAGCTTATATAAGCCATGGTCATGCACTCACCTCTCTACAGAAAGATTATGACCAGTAAGAACGAAATCCTCACTCCTAGCAAGCTTCTAGCACCTTCCAAGCCTTAGATCTCCCAAGAAAAGCAAGGAATCTCACCAAAATCACCAAAAAGCTCAAGAACACACTTTCTCCTCTTTTTTTCTCAAAAGCGTTAAACGGCGACAAGAGAACTTCCCCAAAACCCTTCTGGTCGACCAAAACACTTAAATACCTCGGTTTAGTGGTTTTCCCTAAACCAAACCGGACCAAATCAATAATTAAATCGAACCGGTCGAACTAGAAAAAAACAGTGGTGTCGATCGACACCCATACCTAAAAACCAATATTTGGTTCACAGATGTTACATTGAAGCTGATAAGGATAAATTTACCACCTTCTCGGTCTTGATGCCTCGTTTACAAAAATGTAGAGCGGATAAATTTACCACCACCTATGTAAACAATTTTCCTTCCAATTGGCTTGTTTGAGCTGATCTTATACTTTGTTGAAAAAAAAAAGATTTAAACAAAATAGGCCAATCAAACAAACCATGTTTACGTTATCTTCTTATCTTGTTTTTCAGTCACTGGTTCGAATAATTAACCAGGTTAAGTGTCACATTGTCCCATGTTAGGGAAGTGTCCCACTAGGCATTTTACAAAGGCCTAGATGCCAAATTTGTTAAAGAATTCAAAAGGGCCCAAAAAAAAGCAAGGAAATTTGTTTTTTGAGTTTTTTAAAATGTGGAGACTGGCATGCTTAATTTCATCTTATCCCTATTATTTCAACTTCTTAATTAGTAAAGTATTAGTGTATATAAAAATAGTAGAATATAAATTTACATAGTTCTTTTAATTTATTAAAGCATATTGAACTTACACTCTTTGATACATAAGGAGTACTAGCTTTAATATCTATCTAAAGTATTATGTGTTTTTTAATAAACAATTATTAGTTTAAAAAAAAACTTAGTGGCTCTAAAAATATTACCACTATCATAAAACAAAATTGGCGAGTAGCAAAACATAATAATAATTAGTGTACGTAAGTCATTTAACTTGTTTGTCTTCGGGTTCAGACTTCGTGACACAATACACACTATTAGATTTTTATTTTTATTTTTTTCAAACGCATTAAAAGAAATAGAAAAGTTTCTTATACATTTCCTTTTGGATTCCGACTTAAACATATTTGGAAATCATTACATATGTTAAAAATATATTTTACCAAATAAAAAAGATCGGCCAATCAAAATACAAGAAAAATATAGATTAAACTGCTTTTGTGATAAAGAAAGTAAAGACAAATGACTCAAATAGAAAAACGAAGAACCTAAAGTTTTGACCAAAAAACTAAAGAAGAAAGAAAATCTATTTAAGTAGTAAACTTCTTCTCGTATCATCCATCCCATAGTCTCTCTACCAATCAACTATTTGCTATTCGTTCTTGCAGAGAAAGCCTTGCAAATTTAACCGAGTGTGCGCAAAAATGGATCCAGAGAGTGATCAAAGGATATTTGTTGACACCCCAAGGAGAAGGAGAAGCAGGAGGGATTACCCAATTGTCTTCATGCCTGGATACCTTGTTCCACCTCCGTCTCCTGTTTATGCTCCAGTTGTAGCTCCAGCTCCACGAAGGAGCAATGTGAAGTTGTTTTACGAATTTTACAGCAATATGGACGAGTGTCTGGTCAGCAAATTAATTTTCAAAAGTCTTTGGTTCAATTTGGACACACTGTTAGCGAGGTAACACGGGCGAAATTACAAGGGGTGTTAGTGATCACAAACTTGGGTGGTATGAATTCTTATTTGGGCAAACCAGAGAGTTTGGATGGGTCAAAAACAAAGATATTTTCTTACGTTTAGGATAGATTACAAAACGGGCCAGCGGTTGGGCAGCGAGGCTGTTATCAAGGGTGGAGAAGAAGTGATGATTAAGTCGGTGGCTACGGCTGTCCTTACTTTTGTCATGTCTTTCTTTCGACTCCCAAAGACGATTACACCAAAGCTTACTTGTAACATCCGCGAACCAGATTTTGTGTTTTTGGGAGTAGCATCGATCGACACCCTTGTGGCATCGATCGATACCACTAATTTCTGGGTTCGACCGGTTTGATTAATTGCCGAATTGGTTCGGTTTGGTTCAATTAAATCTCTAAATCGTGAGTTAAGTGTCTAAGGACGAATTAAGGGTTTCAGAAAGTTTCTTTTGTCGCCGCTTAGTGAAAGAAAAAGAGAAAAAGAGAGAAAAAGCGTTTTCTGAGATTTCTGGGATTGTTCTTGGTGATTTTGGAGAGATCTGAGGCTGTAGGAGGGTTAGTTGTTGCTGGAATCTAAGGGGAAGCTTCTGGAGGTGTTGTTTTCCACGTTTCTCAATCCAATCTTCCTGTTCTTGAGGTGAGTGCTTGACCATGGTTGATCTAAGCATGAGATCTCTCTTGTTTGAGTGTTTTCTTTGCTGTTTGTGTTGTTCTGTTGTTTGGGTTTGTTGTTTGTGTGATTTCTAGTGAATTCCGAGATGATTAGACATGATTGGAGTCGATTTTGGGTTGATTGGAGTCGGAGTTCGTCGCTGAGTTTCGCGCAGATCCTGTCTGCAGAGGAGGCATCGATCGATACCACTTTTGAGGAGCATCGGTCGGCACCATTGTTGAGTAGCATCGATGGGTACCGTTTGAGGAGCATCGGTCGGCACTTGTTCTTGAAGCATCGATCGACACCGTTGGGCATCGGTCGATACCAGTCTTATCCGAGACTTGTTTTCCTGGTTTGATGTATTGTTGTGTGTTGTTTGTTTTGCTTAAACTTGAGGTTCTCATATGCTTGTGTGTATAACCTAGTAGATGGGAGGATGGCCTCACTAAGTATTTGTGATAATACTTACGCATCTCAATTGTTGTTTGTGGTGTGCAGGTAAAAGAAAAGTGTGATCGTGGAATCAAAGGCGATGAGGAGGAGGATGTTCTAGAGGCTTGATTGATTGTGGTCTAGCTGTTGTTAGGTTGCTAGATTAAGTCAATGGAACATTGTAGGATGTTAGTTGTTGGTCATTTCTTTATTTGATTTATGTTATTGGTTATTGGTTTGAATGTTGGAATTCTTTTGTTTTAATGGAATTTGTTTTATTTGGTTATCCGCGGTTATTGATTGATGTTAGGATGTTAGTGGGTATGGGACCACTAGTGAAATAAGGTATTAAAAAAAAAAAAAAAGGGAAGGGTTGTTTCATTTTGGTATCAGAGCCCTTACGGTTCTAGGTCTAGGGTTCATTGTGCTTTTGCTGTTAATGTTTAGGATTCCATGCTATAGTTGATTGTGTGAATGGCAATTGTGTGTGGCATGAAGTCCTAGAACATCCTCTTCGAGCCTGTTTTGTGATTCCACGGTAAGTTGTGTTTTTGTGTATGAGTTTTATTGTTTGCTTAGCCTTCTGTTCTTGGATTATACAGATGGTTAGAGGTGGGGGTGCTGTTGGTCGCGGTCGTGGTCGTGGTCGTGGGCGTGGTCGTGGTCGTGGTCGGGGACGAGGTCAGGTTCCTGAGGCCAGTGTGAGTGTAGCCCAGAGCATGGCCAGTGAGGAGGTGGCAGAGTCGCAGGTTCATCCTAGTGTGTCTGGAGACCAGGCTGGTTTGGGTGACGGCAGGGCGGATGGGCCCGGTGTCGGTCACGGTGTTGCCCCGGGTGTGGGGGTTGCAGCAAGAGGTGCTCCAGGCAGGGAGGATGTCTTGATAGACTTGCTAGCTCAGGTAGCTCAGGCTTTGCAGCGACTTCCAGCAGTTGTGCCGCCAGTGGTTGGTGGGCAGGATCCAGTAGTGCCGCCAGTGGTTGGTGGGCAGGATCCAGTAGTGCCGCCAGTGGGTGGTGGACAGGTTCCAGTGGTGCAGCCTGCAGCGGGTTTGCAGGCAGGTGTGCAGCCGGGAGCCGAGGTAGTGGATGCTCAGTATGTTCGGATTATGGAGCAGCTGCGGCATGTGGGAGCAGGGTATTTCTCAGGGAGTACCGATCCGAGTGTAGCGGATGAGTGGAGAGAGCGGATGGAGGATATTTTCCTTTCGCTTAGGTGTCTCGACCGGTACAGGGTGGATCTGGCAGTGTTTTACTTGTCAGGAGATGCACGTGTGTGGTGGAGGTCGGTGACATCACGGAGGGTGCAGCAGGGTATGTCTTGGGGAGATTTTGTGAGGGAGTTTAACTCCAAGTATTTTCCTCAGGAGGCTCTTGATCGCATGGAGGCACGGTTCTTGGGGTTGACTCAGGGAGACCGTATAGTGCGGGAGCTGGATGCAGAGTTCAGTCGGCTTGTGGGGTATGCAGGCAGGGCATGGGAGCCAGAGGCGGCTCAGGTGCGGAGGTTTTTGTTGGCTCTACGGGATGATTTGAGGACTCGGTGCAGAGTGAGGAGTTATGCTACGAGAGCGGAGTTGGTTGAGGTTGCAGCTGGGATAGAGGATGACTTGAGGTCACAGGTGGTTGTGGTCAGTTCTTCAGTGCAGCCACAGCAGTCTCAGCCGTCTTCTATTCCTAGCAAGGGCGGCAAGCCTGCGCAAGGGCAGAAGCGGAAGTTTGATGTCATGCAGAGATCGAGGCACGGGGGTGCGAGATGCTTTGGGTGTGGTAGTAGGGACCACAAGGTGACTAGCTGTCCACAGAGAGGTGAGCAGCGGGCAGTGACAGAGCAGCGGGCGGTGACGGAGCCGCGGGCAGATACTCGAGTGTGTTACTACTGCAGAGAGACGGGGCATATCAAGCCTCGTTGTCCCAAGTTGCAGCAGAGGGCAGTAGCAGTGTTACAGGCTGGAGCTCAGCCAGGGATGCAGCAGGTTGTGCAGCACGGTGTGCAGCACGGTGTGCAGCCGGTGGGTTGGATTGAGCCGACGTCTCAGGTGTATTCGACCCAGGAGCCCGGTGGCACTAGTGCAGGAGCGATCACATGTATAACTTCTGAGATTCGAACTTGGTCAATTCAATAGTTCAGATTATATTTGTTTTTGCTTGTGTTCAAGTGTTAGGTTCTCAACACATGAGGTTTGTGTAGGGACCTTGTTGGTGGGCGGGTTTAAGTCCCACGTTATGTTTGATTCTGGAGCTTCTCATAGCTTCATTACTCCGGAGTGTGCCGAGAGTGCGGGGATCAGAGGGGATTCTGGAGAGCGTTCAGGAGTTGTCCGAGTTGCAGGAGGCAAGTTCCTGGAGGAGTTGATATTCAGATGGCGGGAGAGTCGTGGCCAGCGGATTTGCTTATCAGTCCAGTGGAGTTATATGATGTCATTCTTGGTATGGATTGGTTGCATCGGTATAAGGTGCATTTGGATTGCTATCGGGGTAGAGTGGAGTTTGAGCGCCCAGGAGGGAAGTTGGTTTTTCAGGGTATTAGGCCGACTTCGGGGAGTCTCGTGATCTCAGCCGTTCAGGCGGGGAAGATGATCGATAAGGGCCGTGAGGCTTATCTGGTTACTATCTCTATGCCAGAGTCAGTGGGGAAGTCTACGGTTAGCGGTATTCCCGTTGTGTAGGACTTTGAGGATGTTTTCCAGTCATTGCAGGGATTACCACCATCTCGGTCGGATCCTTTTACTATTGAGCTGGAACCGGGGACAATGCCGTTATCCAAGGCTCCTTACAGGATGGCTCCAGCAGAGATGGCAGAGCTGAAGAAGCAGCTGGAGGATTTGTTGGGCAAGGGTTTTATCCGTCCTAGTTGTTCACCGTGGGGAGCTCCGGTGTTGTTTGTTAAGAAGAAGGATGGGAGTTTTCGGTTGTGTATTGACTATCGGGGTTTGAACCGAGTTACTGTGAAGAGCAAGTACCCTCTCCCGAGGATTAATGAGTTGTTGGATCAGTTGAGGGGTGCTACTTGGTTCTCCAAAATCGATTTGGCATCAAGATATCATCAGATTCCTATACATGAGGCAGATGTGAGGAAGACAGCCTTCAGGACGAGATATGGGTACTATGAGTTTGTGGTGATGCCGTTTGGGTTGACAAATGCGCCAGCTGCGTTTATGAGATTGATGAACAGCGTGTTCCAGGAGTTTCTGGACGTGTCAGTCATCATTTTCATCGACAACATCCTGGTATATTCTAAGAGTCCTGAGGAGCACGCAGTACATCTGAGAGTAGTGTTGGAGAAGCTGAGGGAGCAGAAGTTGTTTGCTAAGCTGAGCAAGTGCAGTTTCTGGCAGCGTGAGATGGGGTTCTTAGGACACATTGTTTCTGCAGAGGGAGTTTCAGTGGATCCAGAGAAGATTCAGTCCATCAGGGAGTGGCCGAGGCCGCAGAGTGCCACTGAGATTCGGAGTTTTCTGGGGTTAGCAGGTTACTAGAGGAGGTTTGTTCGGGGTTTTGCGAGTATGGCACAGCCGATGACTAAGCTTACCGGGAAGGATGTCCCATTTGTGTGGTCACCAGAGTGTGAGGCAAGTTTTGCAAGTCTCAAGCAGATGTTGACTACCACGCCGGTGTTAGCACTGCCTGAGCAGGACGAGCCTTATGTTGTGTATACAGACGCTTCTAGAGTGGGGTTGGGTTGTGTACTTATGCAGCAGGGAAAGGTTATAGCCTATGCTTCGCGGCAGCTGCGGAAGCATGAAGCTAATTATCCTACTCATGATTTGGAGATGGCAGCAGTGATCTTTGCTCTTAAGATTTGGAGATCCTATCTGTATGGTGGGAAGGTGCAGGTGTTTACAGATCACAAGAGTCTGAAGTACATTTTTACTCAGCCTGAGCTGAATTTGAGGCAGAGGCGTTGGATGGAGTTAGTAGCAGATTATGATTTGGATATAGCTTACCATCCTGGTAAAGCTAATTTGGTTGCAGATGCCTTGAGTCGGAAGCGGGTGGCTTCGGCTCAGGAGCAGGATATGGAGGCATTGGTAGGTGAGATCAGTGCATTGAGTTTGTGTGCTATCTCACAGGAACCTTTGGGTTTGGAGGCAGCTGATAGAGCGGATTTGTTGAGCAGAGTGAGGTTAGCTCAGGGGAGTGATGAGGGGCTGATGAATGCCTCTAAGGCTGCGGGTGCAGAGTATCAGGTTTCTGCTAATGGTACTATCCTTGTGCATGGTCGGATCTGTGTGCCCAAGGGTGAGGATTTAAGGCAGGAGATACTGAGAGAGGCTCATTCGAGCAAGTTCTCTATTCATCCAGGGGTGACCAAGATGTACCGTGACCTCAAGCGGTATTATCACTGGGTCGGGATGAAGAAGGACGTAGCTGACTGGGTGGCGAAGTGTGATACTTGCCAGCTGGTGAAGGCGGAGCATCAGGTTCCTGGAGGTTTACTACAGAGTTTACCCATTCCTGAGTGGAAGTGGGATTTGATCACGATGGACTTCGTGGTAGGGTTGCCTGTGTCGAGGACGTTTGATGCTATTTGGGTCATTGTGGACCGTTTGACTAAGTCTGCACATTTTCTGGCCATCAAGAAAACTGATGGAGCAGCGGTTTTGGCCAAGAAGTACGTGAGGGAGATAGTCAGATTGCATGGTGTGCCTGCTAGTATTGTGTCTGATAGAGATTCCAAGTTCACTTTGGTGTTCTGGAGGGCGTTTCAGGCGGAGATGGGCACGAAGGTGCATATGAGTACAGCCTATCATCCTCAGACGGACGGTCAGTCAGAGAGGACGGTCCAGATTTTGGAGGATTTATTGAGGATGTGTGTGCTGGATTGGGGTGGTCATTGGGCAGATCACTTGAGCTTGGTGGAGTTTGCTTATAACAACAGCTACCAGGCTAGTATTGGGATGGCTCCTTATGAGGCTTTGTATGGGAGGCCGTGTCGTACACCGTTATGTTGGACTCAGGTGGGGGAGAGGAGCATATTTGGTGCAGATTTTGTTCAGGAGACCTCGGAGAAGATCCGGGTTCTGAGGCTGAACATGAAGGAGGCTCAGGATCGGCAGAAGAGTTATGCTGATAGGAGGAGAAAGGATCTTGAGTTTCAGGTTGGTGATAGAGTGTACCTCAAGATGGCCATGTTGCGGGGTCCGAACAGGTCATTGACAGAGACTAAGTTGAGTCCGAGGTACATGGGTCCGTTCAGGGTGGTTGAGCGGGTGGGACCAGTGGCATATAGGCTGGAGTTGCCTGAGGTTATGCGTGCGTTCCACAAGGTATTTCATGTGTCGATGCTGAGGAAGTGTCTTCACGAGGGTGATCAGTTGTTGGCTAAGATTCCTGAGGATCTTCAGCCTAACATGACTTTGGAGGCGAGACCATTCAGGGTGCTCGAGAGGAGAGTCAAGGAACTTCGGAAGAAGAAGATTCCTTTGATGAGAGTCCTGTGGGACTGTGATGGAGTAGAGGAGCAGACTTGGGAGCCTGAGGCAAGGATGAAGGCAAGGTTTAAGAAGTGGTTTGAGAAGCAGACCGCGACTTGAGCTTGTCTAGCCGGGTCCGAGTTGTAGTCCGTGGCTGGAGCGGGTACGGAGTATTCCAGCCCGTCTCTCTTGATTTTTGGTCGCTTAGGGGTGGTTGGTTGTGCGACTAAGTATCAAGATGAGGTGGTGCTCGGGATGCGGGTTGATGGCTCCAGTTATTGTATTTTTTTGGTTTCTCTGATGTAATTTCGTTGAGTTTGTAAAGATTATGACATTTTTGAGATTAATAAGATGAGTATTTTTCTTTATGTTGACTGTGATTGTCATGGGAAAAGAGAAATAGCTCGGGTTTCTATTTTTGGAAAGTTTCCATAAATAGGAAGTATCCATAAAAGGAAAGTTTCCAGAATTAGAAAGTTTTCTAGGAAGGAAAGTTTTGTGGAAATATTGAGGTAGATTTACCCGGGAGATACTCGTTGGCATCAGTATTTGTTTTGCTCAAGGCCGTGTGGGCCCAACTCACGTGATACCGATAGCTCGATGGACTTTGTGGCCATAGAGTGGGAGTGGTATGTTGCTTCGGATGACGATCCGAGAGCGCGCTTGAGGGTGACGACCCAAGAGCGGGATATGTGAGACTCCTTGGATACCGTAGCTGTGAGCCGAGGCTCGGCAGTGAGCCGATATGCCTTGAGGGTTGCGACCCGAGAGCGGGGGGAGTGTGTGTGGGTGACTTCCTGGATGCCGTAGCTTAAGGCGGTTGGCCTGATAGCGAGCCGGCATGATTCGTTGGTTGCGACCACGGACGGGGGAAGCACTGAGTTGTGAGCAAATAGTGTTATGATGCGAGTATATTGGCTAGAGGGAGACCTCGAGGGTCAGTCGGAGGTGTGCGGGCTGTTGCGACAGTGGCACGGGAAACCTTGGCTGATGGTGTATAGCCCGGTCTGGGGACGTGCAGGCCGTGTTGACGGTGGCACGAGGGTCCTTGGAGGATGGACGGTATTGCGGGATTCGGGGACGAATCCATATTGGTGGGGGAGAATTGTAACATCCGCGAACCAGATTTTGTGTTTTTGGGAGTAGCATCGATCGACACCCTTGTGGCATCGATCGATACCACTAATTTCTGGGTTCGAACGGTTTGATTAATTGCCGAATTGGTTCGGTTTGGTTCAATTAAATCCCTAAATCGTGTGTTAAGTGTCTAAGGACGAATTAAGGGTTTCAGAAAGTTTCTTTTGTCGCCGCTTAGTGAAAGAAAAAGAGAAAAAGAGAGAAAAAGCGTTTCCTGAGATTTCTGGGATTGTTCTTGGTGATTTTGGAGAGATCTGAGGCTGTAGGAGGGTTAGCTGTTGCTGGAATCGAAGGGGAAGCTTCTGGAGGTGTTGTTTTCCACGTTTCTCAATCCAATCTTCCTGTTCTTGAGGTGAGTGCTTGACCATGGTTGATCTAAGCATGAGATCTCTCTTGCTTGAGTGTTTTCTTTGCTGTTTGTGTTGTTCTGTTGTTTGGGTTCGTTGTTTGTGTGATTTCTAGTGAATTCCGAGATGATTAGACATGATTGGAGTCGATTTTGGGTTGATTGGAGTCGGAGTTCGTCGCTGAGTTTCGCGCAGATCGTGTCTGCAGAGGAGGCATCGATCGATACCACTTTTGAGGAGCATCGGTCGGCACCATTGTTGAGTAGCATCGATGGGTACCGTTTGAGGAGCATCGGTCGGCACTTGTTCTTGAAGCATCGATCGACACCGTTGGGCATCGGTCGATACCAGTCTTATCCGAGACTTGTTTTCCTGGTTTGATGTATTGTTGTGTGTTGTTTGTTTTGCTTAAACTTGAGGTTCTCATATGCTTGTGTGTATAACCTAGTAGATGGGAGGATGGCCTCACTAAGTATTTGTGATAATACTTACGCATCTCAATTGTTGTTTGTGGTGTGCAAGTAAAGGAAAAGTGTGATCGTGGAATCAAAGGCGATGAGGAGGAGGATGTTCTAGAGGCTTGATTGATTGTGGTCTAGCTGTTGTTAGGTTGCTAGATTAAGTCAATGGAACATTGTAGGATGTTAGTTGTTGGTCATTTCTTTATTTGATTTATGTTATTGGTTATTGGTTTGAATGTTGGAATTCTTTTGTTTTAATGGAATTTGTTTTATTTGGTTATCCGCGGTTATTGATTGATGTTAGGATGTTAGTGGGTATGGGACCACTAGTGAAATAAGGTATTAAAAAAAAAAAAAAGGGAAGGGTTGTTTCATTACTAGTGCGATATCTAATTTTTGGTGGAGCACGTCGGGGGAATGAAGAGGTTTACATTAGGTAGCATGGGATAACTTGTGTTCTAGTAAGATGGAGGGGGGATTGGGCTTTCGATGTTTGGATGACTGTAATACTGCTTTGCTAGCTAAGCAACTCTGGCGGTTGATTACGGTTCCGGACTCACCTTTTTCTAAGGTTTTTAAAGATCGTTATTATAGGCATTTTAATCCTCTAAATCCAATTAAATCCTATTCACCATCTTACAGATGGCGGAGTATGGTTTCTGCTCGCTCTCTGGTAACCAAAAGACTCATTAAACGGGTAGGATCCGGTGATTCCATCTCGGTATGGTCTGATCCCTGGATTCCTACTCAACTCCCGAGACCAGCACTGTGCACAGGGTCGTTTTTCGATCCTTCGCTTCGAGTTAATAACATCATTGACAGGAGTTCAAACTCCTGGAATATGGCTTTGCTTTCGGCTACTTTTGTACTAGAGGATGTTGCCATCATTTTGGCTATACCCTTGGGAAGTTATCCCTCACCGGATAGGTGGGCTGGCATCTTACAAAAAATGGCATTTATACGGTCAAATCAGGTTATAATACTCTATGGCAGCATAAGGTTGGTTCCACTGTTACGACAGTTTCTAGCCCCAATATTGTTCCATTACAAGCCTTTATTTGGCAGATTTGGTGTCCTCCAAAACTTAGGCATTTTATGTGCCAAGTTCTCACTGGTTGTGTCGCAACAACAGCGAATCTTCAGAAACGCAGAATGGGTTGTGGTATTGAGTGTGTTCTTTGTGGCTGGACGGAAGAGACAATCAATCAGGTTCTGTTTGAGTGTCCTCCGGCGAGACCTGTTTGGGCATTATCCCCGTTTCCGATGGGGCCGGGGTTTTTTTCCTTCATCGTCGATTTATGCAAATATATATATATATATATATATATTTTGGAGATTTCAGCAGGTTCCCTTGGTCGATTTATATCCTTGGCTTTTATGGTATATTTGGAAGGCACATAATGATAAATTTTGTAGCAACTTCGACTTTAATCCAGTTGCAATTTTGCGGCTAAAAGAGGATGAATTCAAGGTTTGGTCTTCGGCGCAGGCTGAAGTTTTGGGGGATCCTCCATATGGCGATATCCACACGGGTCCTAGCGAGTGACTATATTTTCGGGGTGGATAAACATGTTACGAGTTATAGATGTTTTGTGGATGGGTCCTGGAAAGCGTTAGACCAATATGCTGGTCGCGGATGGTATTGTCTATCCCCTGTAGGGGAGTCCCTAACTATGGGAGCAGCCAACCTCCGTCGTAGTGTTTCACCCCTTCACACTGAGGTAGAAGCCCTGGTATGGGCGATGAGGTGTTTGATTGGCGCAGATAATTAGAATGTCGTCTTCTTAACGGATTGCGCTGACTTGGTGAAGATGGTGTCTTCGCCTTCTGAGTGGCCTGCCTTCAAGATTTATCTGGATGAGATTGAAGCTGATAAGGATAAATTTACCACCTTCTCCTTGGTCTTGATGCCTCGTTTGCAGAAATGTAGAGCGGATAAGCTGGCGCGACATGCTCATTCAGTATCGCATTTAGTCACCTATGTAAACAATTTTCCTTCCAATTGGTTCGTTTGAGCTGATCTTATACTTTGTTGAAAAAAAAGATTTAAACAAAATAGGCCAATCAAACTAACCATGTTTACGTTATCTTCTTATCTCGTTTTTCATTCGCTGGTTCGAATAATTAACCAGGTTAAGTGTCACATTGTCCCATGTTAGGGAAGTGTCCCACTAGGCATTTTACAAACGCCTAGATGCCAAATTTGTTAAAGAATTCTTTACAAAAGGGCCCAAAAAAAAAAGCAAGGAAATTTGTTTTCTTAGTTTTTTTAAATGTGGAGACTGGCATGCTTAATTTCATTTTATCCCCATTATTTCAACTTCTTAATTAGTAAAGTATTTTTAGTGTATATAAAAATAGTAGACTATAAATTTACATAGTTCTTTTAATTTATTAAAGCATATTGAACTTGCATTCTTTGATACATAAGGAGTATTAGCTTTAATATCTATCTAAAGTTTATTACGTGTTTTTCAATAAACAATTATTAGTAAAAAAAAAAAAATACTCAGTGGCTCTAAAAATATTACCATTATCATAAAACAAAATTGGCGAGTTACAAAACATAATAATAATTAGTGTACGTAAGTCATTTAACTTGTTTGTCTTCGGGTTCAGACTTCGTGACACATTGCACGCATTAAAAGAAATAGAAAAGTTTCTTATACATTTCCTTTTGGATTCCGACTTTAACATATTTGGAAATCATTACATATGTTAAAAATATATTTTACCAAATAAAAAAGACCGGCCAATCAAAATACAAGAAAAATATAGATTAAACTGCTTTTGTGATAAAGAAAGTAAAGACAAATGACTCAAATAGAAAAACGAAGAACCTAAAGTTTTGACCAAAAAATAAAGAAGAAAGAAAATCTATTTAAGTAGTAAACTTCCTCTCTTATCATCCATCCCATAGTCTCTCTACCAATCAACTATTTGCTATTCGTTCTTGCAGAGAAAGCCTTGCAAATTTAACCGAGTGTGCGCAAAAATGGATCCAGAGAGTGATCAAAGGATATTTGTTGACACCCCAAGGAGAAGGAGAAGCAGGAGGGATTACCCAATTGTCTTCATGCCTGGATACCTTGTTCCACCTCCGTCTCCTGTTTATGCTCCAGTTGTAGCTCCAGCTCCAGCTCCATATCCAGATTTGTATTTGATTGTTATCATAATTGTCTTTTAAGTGTTATGTTATCTTGTGCGGATCTTCATTCAATGAAGTTTATTACCTTCCTTATGTAATTGCATGATAACAATGGAACTATTTCATTTTTTTTTTGCACTATATAATATTTCCACCTCCATCTCTTGTTTATGCTCCAGCTCCAACTCCGTATCTAGATTTGTATTTGATTGTTATTATCTTCGTGTTCTAAGTGTTATGTTATTTTGTGCGGATCTTCTTTCAATTATAAAGTTTGTTACCATCCTTAGGGAGAACAATGGAGCTATATCAATTTCATTTTTGCACTGGATAGTATTTCACACTTCCTCTTTTTTTCATTTAAACTTCACGCCAAAATACAAATTTTTTATTTCACGGTCTTCGAACCAACCCTTCTTGTAAGGGCAAGTTTATGGCGATAAAAATGGATATGAGTAAAGCTGATGATCGGGTTGAGTGGTCTTTTGTGGTGCATTTGTTACGGAAATTTGGGTTTCCTGAAAAATGGATTTCTTGGGTAAAGTGGTGCATGACGTCAGTCCAATATAGAGTCTTGCTTATTAGTCAACATCATGGGTCCATAGTCCCTTATAGAGGGCTAAGACAGGGAGATCTCTTGTCGCTTTATCTTTTTATTCTTTGTACGGAAGTGCTCATTGCAAATCTCCGCAAGGCAGAGCGGTCTAAACTTATTAAATGTATTAAGGTATCAACTGCATGTCCTGCAATTTCCCATTTGCTCTTCGCGGACGATAGTCTTTTTTTCTGTCAGGCCACGAAGGAGCAATGTGAAGTTGTTTTAGAAATTATACAGCAGTATGGACGAATGTCTGGTCAGTAAATTAATTTTCTAAAGTCTTTGGTTCAATTTCGACACACTATTAGCGAGGATTTACAGGCGGAATTACAAGGGGTGCTAGTGATCACAAACTTGGGTGGTATGAATTCTTATTTGGGCATACCAGAGAGTTTGGATGGGTCAAAAACAAAGATATTTTCTTACGTTCAGGATAGATTACAAAAACGGGCCAACGAATGGCCAGCGAGTTTGTTTTCAAGGGTGGAGAAGAAGTGATGATTAAGTTGGTGGCTACGGCTGTCCCTACTTTTGTCATGTCTTGCTTTCGACTCCCAAAGACGATTACACGAAAGCTTACTAGTTCGATATCTAATTTTTGGTGGAGCACGTCGAGAAAATCAAGAGGTTTACATTAGGTAGCTTGGGATAAATTGTGTTCTAGTAAGATAGGGATTGGGCTTTCGATGTTTGGGTGACTGTAATACTGCTTTTCTAGATAAGCAACTATGGCGGTTAATTACGGTTCTAGACTCACTTTTTGCTAAGGTTTTTAAAGATCATTATTATAGACATTTTGATCCTCTGAATCCAATTGAAATCCTATTCACCATCTTACGGATGGCGGAGTATGGTGTCTGCTCGCTCTCTGGTAACCAAAAGACTAATTCAACGGGTAGGATCCGGTGATTCCATCTCGGTATGGTCTGATACTTGGGTTCCTGCTCAACTCCCGAGACCAGCACTGCGCACAGGGTTGTTTTTTTATCCTTCGCTTCGAGTTAATAACCTCATTCATAGGAGTTCAAACTCCTGGAATATGGCTTTGCTTTCGGCTACTTTTGTACCAGAGGATGTTGCCATCATTTCGCTATACCCTTGGGAAGTTATCCATCACCGGATAGGTTGGGCTGGTATCTTACAAAAAATGGCATTTATACGGTCAAATCAGGTTATAATACTCTGCAGCAGCATAAGGTTGGTTCCACTTTTACGACAGTTTCTAGCCCCAATAGTATTCCATTACAAGCCTTTGTTTGGCAGATTTGGTGTCCTTCAAAACTTAGGCATTTTATGTGGCAAGTTCTCACTAGCTGTGTCGCAACAACAATGAATCTTTGGAAACGCGGAATGGGTAGTAATATTAAGTGTGCTCTTTGTGGCTGGTCGGAAGAGAAAATCAATCATGTTCTGTTTGAGTGTCCTCCGGCGAGACAGGTTTGGGCATTATCCCCGTTTCAGACGGGGCCAGGGTTTTTTCCTTCATTGTCGATTTATGCAAATATAATTTTTTGTGTTTTGTAGATTTCAGCAGGTTCCCTTGGTGGATTTATATCCTTGGCTTTTATGGTATACTTGGAAGCCACATAACGATAAAGTTTTTAGCAACTTGGACTTTAATCCAATTGCAATTTTGCGGCTGGAAAAGGATGAATTCAAGGTTTGGTCTTCAGCGCAGGCTGAAGTTACGGGGGATCCTCCATATGGCGATATCCAGACGGGTCCTTGCGAGTGACTATATTTTAGGGGTGGATAGACATGTTATGAGTTATAGATGTTTTGTGGATGGGTCCTGGAAAGCCTTAGACCAATATACTAGTCGCGGATGGTATTGTCTATCCCCTGTAGGGGAGCCCCTAACTATGGGAGCAGCTAACCTCCGTCGTAGTGTTTCACCCCTTCACGCTGAGGTAGAAGCCCTGGTATGGGACAATCATGAGGTGTGAAGAAGAGATGTGAAGCAATCATGAGGAGGAAACAAGGGAGTTAAGGCTGAAGAACCAAGGTCCGGAGTCCAGCTCGACCAAGCACTCGACCGAGTGGGAGATGGACTCGACCGAGTGGAGTTGCACAAGAGAAGCCAGCTCGACCTGTCACTCGACCGAGCACTGGTCGAGTTGACCGATCCGTGGACCACTTTGACTTTTCCCAATTTTAGGGCTTCCACTCCCCTTCCTATATAAGGCCTTGTACCTGCAGCCACCAAACAATCTAGATTTTTTAGTCCAGCTTTTCAGATATTCTAAACCTAGTTTTTACCTTTTTAGGAATATTATTCCTTTTGCTTTTTATTTTTCTTTTTGGATTTTGTACTTAGAAAAGAAGAAATTCCTCATACTTGTTGGTTCAATAACTTTCTAAGTATTGAGAATCTGAGTTTGATTTCTTCTTCATAGTTGTAGATCTTTATCTTATCTATCTAATCATGCAAGTTTCAATAATTTCTGGGTTTATGATTTGTTTGATCATGTCTTGTTGTGAGTAGTCTTCTTAGGATCTTGAGGATGGGGTAGGATGGATTGATCTTCTGGTATATCTGATTTGATCAAGCTTGATTGTTGTAGATCTCTTCTAGGCTAGATGTTCTTAATGCTGATCCTATATCTGAGAGGGTAGGATCTGATTTCAAGCATCTTAGCATCACACCAATGTTTAAGAGGCATAGATAAGGCTAGATCTAGAGCTTACCATTAGGCTTGCTAAGAGATTAGAGGTCTTGTTTGGTTTGAGATGTATTGCTTAATGCCTGCTTGTGTAGATTCTTTTCATTGTGAGAGCAAGTCTAGGATTGCATAGGTTTGATTGTCTCTTGACCATGAGAGTGGGAGGGACTTGTCTTAGATTAATATGTCTAGAGGTTAGCTCATAGCATTGCTTGAGATTTGTTGATCAAGTTAGATTACCACAATGATTAGTTTATCCCATGAATCCATCCTCAGGAACCTTCTTGTTTTTTGATTTTAAAGTCTCAATCTTGTTATTTGCTTGCTGTTTGATCTGTGTTTGCTTTACTCTGTTTTTATTGCATTGCTCTGTTTTCCCGGATTTGTCTAGCTCGACCACCCACTCGACCTACACTCGGTCGAGTGCTGCTCGAGTTCATCCCCAGAATTCTTGTTTATGATTTGTGATTGTCTTGTTTCATTCCTGTTTCATTCCTGTTTAATTCCCATTGCATTTAACTTAGCATCTAGTTCATTACTTGTCTTGCATTAGTTCATATCTAGAGTTTACAGTTTCTGTTTCTGTTTTTAGATCATAATCATTCTGTTTTATTTGCATCTAGTTCTTAGTTCTTGTAGTTTATTTTCAGCTTTTATCATTATCATCATAGGATTGTTAGTGACAAACAATCATCATACTTGGCTTAACTTAGATTCATATGCATATCTTGATTGTTCACAAGCACTCAGACTGGATTGACACCTCTTATACTGCAACTGCATAAGGGGAATTGAAACACCCATCATTCCATATCATACCATTGCATACACTGCCACATTCACATTTCACACAAAATAACATGTTTCAATTTGGCCCCGTTGCCTGTTTGAGTTAGTTTTTGTGACATTTAGGATCCATATTAGTCTAAGCTTAAGTTCTTTTATACATTTGTGAAGTTTCTGCACTTGAATCTTGTGTTTGGGGTTGAAGTTCCATTTCAGGCACCACTCGACCAGTCACTCGACCACCACTCGACCGAGTAGTGCTCAAGCACTTGATCGAGCCAGACCCCGGATCTCTGTAAGCCTCTTTTTCCAGTCACCCTACCTTCCTACTTGAGCCTGTGCTCAGTCTCTTGCTCGGGAAAAATCGTTTGCGTTCGTTGATGCACACAAGGTCCAAAGGAAAGGACAATCTTCTAAGGCATAGTGACAGTATCAACAAGTTGACAAAGGGTTTGGGATCCAAGAAGAAGAGGGTTGTTCAGCAACAACAAGAGGTTCCAGTAGCTATGGATCATCAGGATCAGGTTCAGAGACCAAGACATATTGGTGCTGGAGATGCACCCAACACACACAACCAAAGGGCTGGCATTGTACCACCAACAGTTGCCAACAACAACTTTGAGATCAAGAGTGGATTGATCTCAATGATTCAGGCCAATAAGTTTCATGGATTGCCTATGGAGGATCCACTTGATCATCTTGATGAGTTTGACAGAATATGTGGTCTTACCAAGATCAATGGAGTTAGTGAAGATGGTTTCAAGCTGAGGTTGTTCCCTTTCTCTCTTGGGGACAAGGCTCATTTATGGGAGAAGACTCTGCCCACTGGTGCTATCACTACTTGGGACCAATGTAAGAAGGCTTTCTTGGCCAAATTCTTCTCCAATGCTAGGACTGCTAGATTGAGAAATGAGATCTCAGGATTTGCTCAAAGGAACAATGACAGCTTTTGTGAAGCTTGGGAGAGATTCAAGGGTTACCAGACTCAATGCCCTCATCATGGTTTCAGTATGGAGTCATTGTTGAGCACATTGTATAGAGGAGTGCTTCCCAAGTTCAGAATGCTTCTTGACACAGCCTCCAATGGCAACTTCCTCAACAAGCATGTGGATGAAGGATGGGAGTTAGTTGAGAATCTTGCTCAGTCAGATGGCAACTACAATGAAGATTATGATAGGACCATAAGGAGTTCCTCAAATGATCAAGAGGACAAGTACAAGAAGGATTTGAAGATGGTCAATGAGAAACTTGACAAGATACTCCTCAGCCAGTCCAAATCCATACACTTCATTGGTGAAGAAGAAGCTCCAGTTCAAGAGGGGGAGAATGAGTTTGCTGAGCTTTGCTATATGCAAAACCAGGGTGTATTCAAGGGCTACAACCAAGGAGGTTTCAAGAACAACAACCTATCTTATAGGAGTACCAATGTGGCTAATCCACAAGATCAAGTCTACCCTCCTCAACAGCCTCAACAGCCTCAAGGGTTTCAAAACTATATCCCCAAACAACAGCAGCAGGTGTTCCAGCCCCAGTTGTGTCCCCACCAGGGTTTCAGACTAACCAAGGCCAAGAACAAGACCTTAGAGCTATGATACAGCAGCTGTTGATTGGTCAAACACAAGGGAAGATTGAGGAAGCCAAGCAGTTTGCTGAGCTTAACCAAAGGCTTACATCCCAGTATAATGACCTGAACATGAAGTTTGAAGGTCTTAACTCTAGAGTGTAATACATGGAGAGTAACATAGCAACTTCTTCAGCTCCAAAACCCAACCAACTCCCTGGAAAAGCAGTTCAAAATCCAAGGGAGTACACAGCCAAAGCCATCCTAATTCAAGAGGAAGAAGTCACTGAGGACAGTGAAGTCCAAGTTTGGGGGAATTCATTAGTTACTAAAGCCCCAAGTGACATGTGTGCAAAGCAACAGGAGCTCGCAGGAGAACTCGACCAGGAGCTCGACCATACACTCGATCGAGTGCATGCTCCAGTGGCCGATCGAGCTGAAGACTCCGAAGCTGTCAAGCCTGCTGAAACAATCCGACCCGTTTTTTTTTTTTTAATAATTAAAACAATATATAATTAATCATTCCATACTACTTAATTAACCATCCCAAACCACAACTCCATATTAAACCAGCAATAACATTAAGCACAGCGGAAACATACCAACAGTACAAAACCAACAACATCATCAATACAATAGCAATCATAACCATTCTATCCAACAACCTAGCATAACTCTATCCATGGTTCCAATCATAACAATATAACAAAGAACAACAACACACAAACGAGACCCTAGATCATCCTCCTCCTCATCGCCATGATTCCACGTCACATACCTGCACACCACAAACAACAATTGAGATGCGTAAGTATTATCATAAATACTTAGTGAGGCCGTCCTCCCATCTACTAGGTTATACACACAAGCATTTGAGAACCCTCAAGTCTAAGCAATCAAGCAAACACAAGCAATACATCAAACCAGGAAAACAGGTCTCGGTTGAGACTGGTATCGACCGATGCTAAAAGAGAATGTCGACCGATGCTCCACAAACAGTGTCGACCGATGCCACAAGAGAGTGTCGATCGATGCCCCACAAACAGTGTCGACCGATACCCACCAAAGGTGTCGATCGATGCCTCTTCTGCAGACACGATCTGCGCGAATCCGAACGACGAACTTCCGATTCAATCCACCTCAAAACCGTCTCAAACTCACCCAAATACCTCAGGAACCACTGGGAAACATGAAACCAAAGAACCCAAGCAAGCAAACACCACAAAAGACAAGAAAACAGCCAAAACAAGAGAGATCTCATGCTTAGATCAACCATGGTCAAGCACTCACCTCAAGAACAGGAATAATGGATTGAGAAACGTGGAAAACAACACCTCCAGAAGCTCCCCCTTCGTTTCCAGCAACAGCTAACCCTCCTACAGCCTCAGATCTCTCCAAAATCACCAAGAACAAGCCCAGAAATCTCAGAAACGTTTTCTCTCTTCTCTCTCTTTCTTTTCACTCAACGGCGACCAACAAAGAGACTCTGAAACCCTTATTTCGTCCTTAGACCCTTAATACACGATTAGGGATTTTAATTGAACCAAACCGAACCAACCAGCAATTAAATCAAACCGACCAAACTGGAAAAACATGGTGTCGATCGATGCCACCAAGGGTGTCGATCGACACCCACACCAAAATTACACAAATTGGTTCGCGGATGTTACAATTCTCCCCCACCAATAAGGATTCGTCCTCGAATCCCGCAGCACCGTCCATCCTCCAAGGACCTCCGTGCCACCGTCAACACGGCCCGCACGTCCCCAGACCGGACTAAACACCATCAGCCAAGGTTTCCCGTGCTACTGTCGCAACAGCCCGCACACCTCCGACTGACCCTCGAGGTCTCCCTCTAGTCAATATACTCACATCAAAGACACTATTTGCTCACAACTCAGTGCTTCCCCCGTCCGTGGTCGCAACCAACGAATCATGCCGGCTCGCTATCAGGCCAACCGCCTTAAGCTACGGCATCCAGGAAGTCACTCACACACACACTCCCCCCGCTCTCAGGTCGCAACCTTCGAGACATACCGGCTCACTGCCAGGCCACAGCCTACAGCTACGGTATCCAGGGAGTCTCACATGCCCACTCCCCCCGCTCTCGGGTCGCAACCCTCGAGACATACCGGCTCACTGCCGAGCCACGGCTCACAGCTACGGTATCCAGGGAGTCTCAAATATCCCGCTCTTGGGTCGTCACCCTAAAGCGTGCTCTCGGATCGTCATCCGAAGCAAACATACCACTCCCACTCTCTGGCCACAAAGTCCATCGAGCTATCGGTATCACATGAGTTGGGCCCACACAATCCTGAGCAAACAAGTCTGATGTCAACAAGTATCTCCCGACTAGATCTACCTCAACCCTTTCCATTTCTGGAAACTTCTATTTTTAGAAACTTTCCTCTTTTAGCATTGCGCTTTCACGAAAACTCATAACCTGAACACCACCATGACCACCACCCGGTCACCCTGGAACACCCTACCATCAAGGTATTTCCTTACACTTTTCAAAAATAGAAAAGCTCTGACTCCTATAAAACTTTCCATTTATAATGACATTCTATTTATGGAAACTTTCCATTTATAGAATTCCCGAGCTATTTTCCTTTCCACTGGTTTCACAATTCCCAAAACCAAAGAACTCCAACTTTTATTAGAACCTCAAATGCAATAATCGTTTACAAATCCAACGAAAATACAAAAGGAAAGAATGAAAAACAAAAGCTAGGACTAAACGTCGGAATGAGCACCCGGTCCTCCCTTCGGCTGTGCCACAACCTCCATCACCTGCCTCCTCTTAGGGCAGAAAGGCCTGATATGCCCCTCCTCCCCACAATGATAACACAAACGACGGTACTCCTGCAAGTCACATTTCTTGGAACAGTTTGCCAACGTGTGATCCGTGCTCCCGCACCCATAGCATCTCTGGCTACCCTGGTCTGCCATTGTCGTCTCTTCCCGCCTCCTCTTACGCCTTTGCTCCGACTGCCTATCCTTGCTTGGAATGCCCTGCTCCAATGTCTTCTCTGTCTGAGCCGCTGGACTGACCACAACCACCTGTGACCTCAAGTCATCCTCTATCCCAGCTGCAACCTCAACCAACTCCGCTCTCGTAGCATAACTCCTCACTCTGCACCGAGTCCTCAAATCATCCCGCAGAGCCAACAGAAACCTCCGCACCTGAGCCGCCTCTGGCTCCCATGCCCTGCCTGCATACCCCACAAGCCGACTGAACTCTGCATCCAGCTCCCGCACCGTACGGTCTCCCTGAGTCAACCCCAAGAACCGTGCCTCCATGCGATCAAGAGCCTCCTGAGGAAAATACTTGGAGTTAAACTCCCTCACAAAATCTCCCCAAGACATACCCTGCTGCACCCTCCGTGCTGTCACCGACCTCCACCACACACGTGCATCTCCTGACAAGTAAAACACTGCCAGATCCACCCTGTACCGGTCGGGACACCTAAGCGAAAGGAAAATATCCTCCATCCGCTCTCTCCACTCATCCGCTACACTCGGATCGGTACTCCCTGAGAAATACCCTGCTCCCACATGCCGCAGCTGCTCCATCATCCGAACATACTGAACATCCACTACCTCGGCTCCCGGCTGCACACCTGCCTGCAAACCCGCTGCAGGCTGCACCACTGGAACCTGTCCACCACCCACTGGCGGCACTACTGGATCCTGCCCACCAACCACTGGCGGCACTCCTGGATCCTGCCCACCAACCACTGGCGGCACAACTGCTGGAAGTCGCTGCAAAGCCTGAGCTACCTGAGCTAGCAAGTCCATCAAGACATCCTCCCTGCCTGGAGCACCTCCTGCTGCAACCCCCACACCCGGGGCAACACCGTGACCGACACCGGGCCCATCCGCCCTGCCGCCACCCAAACCAGCCTGGTCTCCAGACACACTAGGATGAACCTGTGACTCCGCCACCTCCTCACTGGCCATGCTCTGGGCTACACTCACACTGACCTCAGGAACCTGACCTCGTCCCCGACCACGACCACGACCACGACCATACCCCACGACCACGACCACGACCAACAGCACCCTCACCTCTAACCATCTGTATCACCAAGAACAGAAGGCTAAGCAAACAATAGTTCTAATACACAAAAACACAACTTACCGTGGAATCCCAAAACAGGCTCGAAGAGGATGATACTAGGACTCCATACCGCAAACAAATTGACTAACTACTCATAATCAATTTCATCACACAACATCATGCATCAAGAAAAAGGAAAATAATTCACCCAATTAAATTCCTAACCGCTCTAACCATCCATTTAACCATCCTAGAACCGTGAAGGCTCTGATACCAAAATGAAACAACCCGACCCGTTTTTTTTTTTTAATAATTAAAACAATATATAATTAATCATTCCATACTACTTAATTAACCATCCCAAACCACAACTCCATATTAAACCAGCAATAACATTAAGCACAGCGGAAACATACCAACAGTACAAAACCAACAACATCATCAATACAATAGCAATCATAACCATTCTATCCAACAACCTAGCATAACTCTATCCATGGTTCCAATCATAACAATATAACAAAGAACAACAACACACAAACGAGACCCTAGATCATCCTCCTCCTCATCGCCATGATTCCACGTCACATACCTGCACACCACAAACAACAATTGAGATGCGTAAGTATTATCATAAATACTTAGTGAGGCCGTCCTCCCATCTACTAGGTTATACACACAAGCATTTGAGAACCCTCAAGTCTAAGAAATCAAGCAAACACAAGCAATACATCAAACCAGGAAAACAGGTCTCGGTTGAGACTGGTATCGACCGATGCTAAAAGAGAATGTCGACCGATGCTCCACAAACAGTGTCGACCGATGCCACAAGAGAGTGTCGATCGATGCCCCACAAACAGTGTCGACCGATACCCACCAAAGGTGTCGATCGATGCCTCTTCTGCAGACACGATCTGCGCGAATCCGAACGACGAACTTCCGATTCAATCCACCTCAAAACCGTCTCAAACTCACCCAAATACCTCAGGAACCACTGGGAAACATGAAACCAAAGAACCCAAGCAAGCAAACACCACAAAAGACAAGAAAACAGCCAAAACAAGAGAGATCTCATGCTTAGATCAACCATGGTCAAGCACTCACCTCAAGAACAGGAATAATGGATTGAGAAACGTGGAAAACAACACCTCCAGAAGCTCCCCCTTCGTTTCCAGCAACAGCTAACCCTCCTACAGCCTCAGATCTCTCCAAAATCACCATGAACAAGCCCAGAAATCTCAGAAACGTTTACTCTCTTCTCTCTCTTTCTTTTCACTCAACGGCGACCAACAAAGAGACTCTGAAACCCTTATTTCGTCCTTAGACCCTTAATACACGATTAGGGATTTTAATTGAACCAAACCGAACCAACCAGCAATTAAATCAAACCGACCAAACCGAAAAAACATGGTGTCGATCGATGCCACCAAGGGTGTCGATCGACACCCACACCAAAATTACACAAATTGGTTCGCGGATGTTACACCTGCTAAGTACATTCCTCCTGCTTACAAGCCTCCACTACCATTCCCTGGGCGTTTCAAAGCACAGAAGATCAAGGAGTTAAGGGAAATAATTGAGAAAAAGGAGATGTTGGCTAGGCAACAAGAGGAAGAGAGGGTTTTGAAAGAAGAAGCTTTGGTTAAGAAAGAGGAACAAGTATCAGCCATTCAAGAGATCATAATAGCTTACCAAGAAGAGGAGAGAGGACCTGCCTTGGAACAGTATGAGCCTTATCCTCTCTACAAAAATTTTTTGCTTGATTTGTCTAGTAAGAGGGCTGAAGCTCAAGATGAGAAGGATCTTGAGAACCTTGGAGGAGTGATCATTCCAGTAAAGCTCAGTGATCCAGGACCTTTCTATCTGTCCTGCACAATCAGCTACCTTCACTACAACCAATGTCTTTGTGATTTGGGAGCTTCAACAAGTGTCATGCCTTACTCCATAGCCCAAAAGCTTGGAAGAACTGAAAATCTACCAATCTCCATGTGCTTCTAGCTGATGGGACAAATAGAGAGGTAGTTGGAAGGTTGGAGAATGTCCCACTCAAGATAGGGAAGGCAAGGATTCACACTGACTTTGTGGTGATAGAGATGGACAAGGAGCCTGAGGATCCAATCTTGTTAGGGAGGCCATTCTTAGCTACTGTTGGAGCAGTCATTGATGTCAAGGAAGGTCTTGTGACCTTGAACATTGCTGAAGATGTGGTCATGAAGTTCAACATCTATAACCCAACCAACCTGCCTACCATTGATGATCAACCCTTCACTATCAAGGAGAAAGTTGATCATGAGGTGTTCAAGGATGAAGGAGACCCTAAAGCTGAGCCTCCACTTCAAGAGGATTCTGTTGAGAAGATTAAGAGGTCAGTACAGGAGCTGACAAGTATGGTTGAGGATCTTCAAGTCAAGCTGAACAAGAGGTCTTTGAGGAAGGCAAGGCCAAGGCTCAAAATCAAAAAGAAGTATGGTTTGTGTGCTAAGGGTGAGGTGATCAAGGATCAACTTCACAGTGACCAAGAGGTTCTAGGGAGGATTTCATCACCTCCTTGGTATTTGAACCAAAGTTAAGAAGGAAACCAAAGTCAAGCTTAGTGACTATAAACAAGCTCACTAGGGAGGAAGTCCCTAAGGTATCCCTTGTACATATGGTTTAATTTCCTAGTAGTTTTGATGTGTTTTGTTTTATGTTTTTGTTGGACAGGCTTTTAAGTGAGAATGTAGTTGGTTAAGGAGAAATGTGGACATGAAGAAGAAGGCTCGCAGGCCCACTCGACCACAAAACAAGAGGTACTCGGCCGAGCTGGATACTAATTGAGGCCCATTCGATTTCCATCCTTCTAGAACGATCGAGTGGAGGGAAGAACAAGGAGAAAAATTTTGAAATTTCAAAATTGGTCAAGGAGCTCGACCACGTGCTGATCGAGTCTGGGGTCGAGTGGCAGCCAAAAAGCAAGTCAAAGATTCCCAATTCAAATTTGAAATGTAAGGACGCTCCACCCTTGTTTTATTGTCTCCTAAGCTTCTTTAAATAGCACTTGATCGATCCTAAACCTCTCACACTCTCTCATTTGCTCAAAATATTTAAATTTAAGCTTTAAAATCTTTCTCAAAGTTCATCTTTTGCTCTAGCTTTGTCTTTTCAAGTTTTTGGGTCACTAACCTATTAACTTTGAGCTTTGAGTCTATTTCCCTTCAGTTTCTTTTTGAAAATGTCTTCTAAGATCACCAAGAAGTCTCACAAAACCGCTGCAAGCTCCATGGAACGTCGTGATGCTGACCTTGAACCAAGAGGTGAAGCTAGGAGAGCCACTCGAAAGTCCACTCGATCGACCACTGGACCGTGTGCTGGTTCGAGCAGTCGGTCGAGCCAGGTGCCGAGTCTCAGGAGAAAGCCAGTTGAGGAGGATCCTGAGAGGACTGAGAGTGAGGAGGAAAGGGAGCCTACTATTGATGAGATAATAAGGGGATACAGAGCCAAAGGGAAGAGGCCAGCAGTTGAAGTGGAGCAAGAAGAGAGTGAAAGTGAAAGTGAGGAGGAGAGTGGTGAAGAAGAATTGATGGAAGATGGAGAGGCTGAGTCTTGTGGGCTGTCTAAGAAGCAGCTTTATGATGCTTTCATGAGGATGGAGTTCCTGGGAACTAGGTATCCACACAAGGAGACTATGGAGAAGCTTGCTATTGATGAAGATGTGGAATGTCTTTTTGAGAAGAGCAGCCTTACCAAGTTCATGGGGCTTTACATGGAAGGGTATAGAGAGGAAAGCTGTGAGTTCCTAGCCACTGTCAAGCTGCACCAATACTTGAGGAAAGATGCTGAAGTAGGAGCTGGTCATATCTCCTTCACCATCAAAGGGAAGAAGCATGAGCTTTCATTGAAGAAGCTGGCTGATGTGTTTGGTTTTGAGGTTGGGAGCCATAGGAGTATGAAGGTTCCAAGAGAAGAACTGTTTGCTGTATGGGAGACCATTGGGGATAACAAGTATTACTCATCCTCCAACTCCAAGAGCTCAAGGATTAGGAGCCCAGTCTTGAGGTATTACCATAAGGCTCTTGCCAATACTTTCTTTGCAAGAAAGGAGACAGGAAACATCAATGAGGGAGAGCTGAAGATGATTGACTTGGCCCTCAATGGAGTTCTTCTTCAAGCAAGGAATGGAACCATCATCCTTGGTAGCACTGTGGAGACTGATCTTGCAATGGTGCTGATAGATCATATGATTTATTTGAGGAGTTGGGTAGGCAAGCTTGAGAACAAGGGTTCAAGAGGAGCACTTACCATTGGAGGCATCATCACTCCAATCCTTCAAGCTGCTGACATCCAACCTAGAGGAGAAAGAGTCTTACCAAGATGGATTGACTCAAGCTACCTTACCTCCACTCTCATCCTAGCCAAGGAGATGCATCAAGGGAATCACATTTTCAACTTTGAGCTTCCAACACTTGGGAAAAAGCAACTCATTTTGCCTAACCAAGAGCTCACTACCATTCAAGAAGGAGCCAACATTGATTTCTGGCCAGCTGAGGAGCATTGGTTTGATGGAGTGATTCAACATAGAGTTGAGGAAGATGGGAATGCACAAGTAGCTGATGGAGAGGAGCAGTTCTACTTTGAAGATTATGAGCCAAACCCAAGAGATAGTAGAGGAGTGAGGGAGAATGCCAAGAGGTTGACTCTTTTGCAAAAATGGGGCAAGTGGCATGGAAAGAGATTTGATAAGCTGAAGAAGAAGGTAACCAACATGGCTAAGTCTATCAAAGGCTTGAAGAAGGATATTGCTGAGCTGAAGAGTGGAAACTCATCTCCTAGCCAACATTCAAGCCCTTTGAGGAGAAGCAGCTCAACTAGAGCACTTTCAAGGGTTGAGAATCCTGTGGAACCAGCTAGGGCATCGATGTATGAGCCAAACCAGAGGAAGAGGAGCTCAAGTACCCGAGAACAACAGTTTTCGAGGCACTCGACAGGGTCACTCGAGCACCCACTCGACCGAGCACCTCCGATGCACTCGGCCGAGCACCTTCCCAGACCACCCTATGGCTTCCCACCTCCAGCTGCTTATCCAGGTTATCCACATTACCCACCCTTCCCACCCCAATACTTTATGGATCCCACACTCTACCAGCAGTACCAGCAGTACCAGACTCAAGATTTGGACACTCGCAACCCAGCTCGACCTCCCTACTCGACCACGTACTCGACCGAGTCATGCTCGATTGGCATAGTCGAGCTGCCCCAAAGTCCTTCTCCAAGCCACCAGCCTGACCCCAACTACTCCTATGATAGCATGCAGATGGATGTGGACAACTTCTTCCACAATCCCTAAGGTACCATCATCACCTTCCCTTGTTTATACCATTGCATTTGATGTTGTGTTTTGTTTTTGTTTTTAGTCTTGAATCCTCTTACAAATTTCTTTCACACAGAGGACTGTGTGATTTAAGTTTGGGGGAGGGTTCTAGATAGCATTTGATGTTGTGTTTTGTTTTCTTATTTCAAATTTTTATCATCATCATGTAGCACTTGCATAATCATCTAAGGCATAGAAAAACCATAAAAATTTGAAAATTTTTTGCAAAAATCTTTATAAAAAGAGTGTTCATGTAGTTTGCATTGCATATTTAAAGTGTTTTGTTTAGCATAAAGGATTGTTTGCATTAGGGATCTATATTGAGTTTTTCCTTGTTAGCTTGTTTAATTCACTAGACTAGGATCAATGCCCAAGTTAATAGTACTTTGATGCTAGTTGAGTGGTTAGAAGCATAAGACTGAACCAAGCCTTGAATTCCTGCATTGCATTTGGTCTAAATTGAAGCATGTTGTGATTTGATGCCATTTCCTATCTATAAGAACCTAATATTGACTTTTAATTATCAATTTATGCATTGCTTTAAACTCATGGATACCATATACATATTTGGATCATCTCTCTCCTTTTGCCACTCTTGTTGATCCAAGTAGCTGATTTCACTTTTAAATCAGTTTCCCCTACCCCTTAACCAAACCTTCTTTCAAGCCTTGTTTATTCTTGTGTGTGTGAGGCCTATTTTTGGGATTGAGCTTGGTAGAAAGTGTTAGGTTTGAACTGACAAGAGTAAGACCTTGTGTAGTTCTAGTTTGCATTTTCCAAACTAGATAGGACTAGGTGGTTCACTTGTTGGGTTTGGGACTTGGTTGTTATAAAAAGAAAAGAAAGAAAAGAGAAAGAAAAAGGGTAGAGTCTTTAGGAGAGGGATGTGTTTAAGTAAAAGCTAAATGTCTAGTGAAAGGATGGGAAGTAAAAGATGTTGTCTACGATGGTTCTAGTTAATAGAAAAAGAAAAGAAAGCAAAGAGCAGCTTAGCAAAAAAGCTTATATGTCTTAAGAATAAGAAGAAAAGAGAACCATAGCAATCAATAAGAATCCCCCATCCCACTAGAAAGATCAAATAAGAAACCTCTCCTAAGATTTGAAAACCAAAAGAGAAAAGGGTTAAAGAGAAAAGAAGAAGTTAAAGGGTAGCACTAGGATCATTTGGGTTTAGATTGTTAGGATAAACACTTTGGGTGCCTTTGGGTAGACAAGGTTTTGTTCTTGTATGTGTCTAAGTGTTCTTACATTTAGCATTCTTCTAAAGCTCAATTCATTTTTTATGAGAGAACCTTGATATTGACAAGCCCCACTCTGAAAGGAGACCATCATTGTAACACCCCAATCCACCAGGACCAACCCCTATTTTTGTTGAAAAGAAACCCAGCCCACTAAGGGCCCAGCCCCTTTGTTAAACAAAAACCCTAAGCGAGTGTGTATATATGGGTGTACGTATTGTTTTCTTCGTCATAGCCGCTTACAAAGTTTTCGTTTCAACTTCGATCACTCCCTTGTCTCCGTAAATCTGAATCTCAAGTCACCATCACCTTTCTCGTTGAGATCAAGTTCCACGTTACGTCGAGCCGTAGTCACCGCTTGAGTCATCGTTTGTCTCCGTCGTTAACTTCTCTCACCGGAGTCCAGATCCATCACCGGTGGTTTGTTTGGGTCGTTGGCTTCTTCATCTGCAAGTTAGGTCGTCTGCTGTTGTTTCTGTTTCCCCGTCTGCAAGCGAGGTCGTTTGGTTCCTTGGGCGTTTCAGGCTAACCGCTTTCAACTTCTCCATTCCTAGTGTCGTCTTCTTCAATCAGGTGGGGAAGGGATTTGCGGATTCATAACACCTCATTTACACTTTTGTGCATCGGATAAGCGTTAGTTTAAAGTTAGACACTATTGATTGTTGGTTGCTAGGTGGTTAGAGTAGTAATACTTAAATGTTTTAATGCTTGTTGCATGGTTATATGGTTACGTGAGATGCATGTAGATTATTAGTGTTTTAAGTCGTAAAGATTGCTGCATGGTAATATGAGGACGTGAGATGCATGTGGCTTGTTAATGTTTTACGTCGTACTTTAGTCTTTGTGGTGAGAAAATTATTAGGAAATAATTAAAAACGGTATTGAGAATGTTGAACTGTTTTTCTTCTGCTGCAAGTTTCAGATTGTTGCTAGCTGCTCCAGCCTTCTTCCTTCCAGTCCTATTTCTAGCCATAATTAAGTTTCAGATTGTTGCTAGCTGCTCCAGCCTTCTTCCTTCCAGTCCTATTTCTAGCCATAATTAAGGTGAGGGCGTGATCTGTGGACTTTGAACACTAAGCTATTTTGACCGTAATCGTGTTATGCTTGGTTTAGGGATAAGTTGTTTGATTGTTTGTATGATATAGGTTGATTAGTGATGATATGTCTACTAAGGACAGATATGTGTTACGTGAGTGTTTGATATTGATATGTGGATGTATGACCATTAGTATCTGCATGAGGAAAAAAAGATGTATGACCATTAGTGTCTGCATGAGTAAAGTGGATGTATGACCATTTGTGTCAACATGAGTAAGGGAAGTCAATGGTGCCTGCATATGTTACGAGTTATTATATGATATTGTGTTGTGGCATGATTCAATGTGTTAAATGTGAGTTGTGTTTAGTGAAATATATAGGTTATATGTTGTTGAGGAAGCATGTTTGACTATTAGAGATATTAGGAGGTTTGTTGATAGCTTATTCTTAGACTTTGTGTATGCGCTTACTGGTGTGCTTAGTTTTGTGTTGACGGTCTTGTGGACAGGCGGGATCGTTCTCACTGAGTAAAACTTGTTTCACTCACCCCTCTTCTCTCTTTCTTCATGTCAGATTTGGTTAGAGAGTTTAACGCAAGTCGTCCGAGTTCTTTTGGTGTATTTGAGGGTTGGGGTCTCACAATCATTGTCTCAAAACCTTTTATTACCAAGCCAAATGAGTTTAAGCATTGCATATAATTGATTCATGTTCTTGATTAATGAATGTTAAAGGAAATGGTTGATTTGAATGCATGTGAATATCTAAGGCTCAAATCAGTAAAGGTTGTGATGTGCTTGTCTAAAGTTTTTAAGTATAGCTATTCACCTTGAATCTTAGTACTAGTAACTTGGACATTGATTCTAGCTGGTCTATTTGCAAGCTTTAGGAGTTATGATCCCACTTTTAAACCTCATCTACCTTCTTATGTCTTGTTTATTTGCTTGAGGGCAAGCAAAGACTAAGTTTGGGGGTGTTGATGTTCATATATTTTACCATGTTTTCCCTTAGTTTATTCACATCTTTTGCATCTTTTTCTATCCATTTTCACCACTTTTGTGTAGCTTTAGGATCAATCATGCATTAGAGTGTAGTTGCATTGCATTTGCATCTTTTCATGCATAAACAGGTGATTTTGGAGCTTAAGGAGCATGGAAGCAATGGAGAAGTGATGTGAAGCAATCATGAGGAGGAAACAAGGGAGTTAAGGCTGAAGAACCAAGGTCCGGAGTCCAGCTCGATCAAGCACTCGACCGAGTGGGAGATGGACTCGACCGAGTGGAGTTGCACAAGAGAAGCCAGCTCGACCTGTCACTCGACCGAGCACTGGTCGAGTTGACCGATCCGTGGACCACTTTGACTTTTCCCAATTTTAGGGCTTCCACTCCCCTTCCTATATAAGGCCTTGTACCTGCAGCCACCAAACAATCTAGATTTTTTAGTCCAGCTTTTCAGATATTCTAAACCTAGTTTTTACTTTTTTAGGAATATTATTCCTTTTGCTTTTTATTTTTCTTTTTGGATTTTGTACTTAGAAAAGAAGAAATTCCTCATACTTGTTGGTTCAATAAATTTCTAAGTATTGAGAATCTGAGTTTGATTTCTTCTTCATAGTTGTAGATCTTTATCTTATCTATCTAATCATGCAAGTTTCAATAATTTCTGGGTTTATGATTTGTTTGATCATGTCTTGTTGTGAGTAGTCTTCTTAGGATCTTGAGGATGGGGTAGGATGGATTGATCTTGTGGTATATCTGATTTTGATCAAGCTTGATTGTTGTAGATCTCTTCTAGGCTAGATGTTCTTAATGCTGATCCTATATCTGAGAGGGTAGGATCTGATCTCAAGCTTTTTAGCATCACACCAATGTTTAAGAAGCATAGATAAGGCTAGATCTAGAGCTTACCATTAGGCTTGCTAAGAGATTAGAGGTCTTGTTCTGTTTGAGATGTATTGCTTAATGCCTGCTTGTGTAGATTCTTTTCATTGTGAGAGCAAGTCTAGGATTGCATAGGTTTGATTGTCTCTTGACCATGAGAGTGGGAGGGACTTGTCTTAGATTAATATGTCTAGAGGTTAGCTCATAGCATTGCTTGAGATTTGTTGATCAAGTTAGATTACCACAATGATTAGTTTATCCCATGAATCCATCCTCAGGAACCTTCTTGTTTATTGATTTTAAAGTCTCAATCTTGTTATTTGCTTGCTGTTTGATATGTGTTTACTTTACTCTGTTTTTATTGCATTTCTCTGTTTTCCCGGATTTGTCTAGCTCGACCACCCACTCGACCTACACTCGGTCGAGTGCTGCTCGAGTTCATCCCCAGAATTCTTGTTTATGATTTGTGATTGTCTTGTTTCATTCATGTTTCATTCCTGTTTAATTCCCATTGCATTTAACTTAGCATCTAGTTCATTACTTGTCTTGCATTAGTTCATATCTAGAGTTTACAGTTTCTGTTTCTGTTTTTAGATCATAATCATTCTGTTTTATTTGCATCTAGTTCTTAGTTCTTGTAGGTTATTTTCAGCTTTTATCATTATCATCATAGGATTGTTAGTGACAAACAATCATCATACTTGGCTTAACTTAGATTCATATGCATATCTTGATTGTTCACAAGCACTCAGACTGGATTGACACCTCTTATACTGCAGCTGCATAAGGGGAATTGAAACACCCATCATTCCATATCATACCATTGCATACACTGTCACATTCACATTTCACACAAAATAACATGTTTCAGTGTCTTCGCCTTCTGACTGACCTGCCTTCAAGATTTATCTGGATGAGATTGAAGCTGATAAGGATAAATTTACCTCCTTCTCCTTGGTCTTGATGCCTCGTTTGCAGAAATGTAGAGCGGATAAACTGGCGCGACATGCTCGTTCAGTATCGCATTTAGTCACCTATGTAAACGATTTTCCTTCCAATTGGCTCGTTTGAGCTGATCTTATACTTTGTTGAAAAAAAAAGATTTAAACGAAATAGGCCAATCAAACAGACCATGTTTACGTTATCTTCTTATCTCGTTTTTCAGCCGCTGGTTCGAATAATTAACGAGGTTAAGTATCACATTGTTCCATGTTAGGGAAGTGTCCCAGTAGGCATTTTACAAAGGCCTAGATGCCAAATTTGTTAAAGAATTCTTTACAAAAGGGCCCAAAAAAAAGCAAGGAAAAAGTTTTTTCTTAGTTTTTTAAATTGTGGAGATTGGCATGCTTAATTTCATTTTATCCCTATTATTTCAACTTCTTAATTAGTAAAGAATTTTTAGTGTATCTAAAAATAGTATACTATAAATTTACATAGTTCTCTTAATTTATTAAAGCATATTGAAATTACACTCTTTGATACATAAGGTGTATTAGCTTTAATATCTATCTAAACTTTATTACGTTTTTTTTAATAAACAATTATTAGTAAAAAAAAACTCAGTGGCTCTAAAAATATTACCAATATCATAAAACAAAATAGGCGAGTTGCAAAACATAATAATAATTAGAGTATGTAAGTCATTTAACTTGTTTGTCTAAGGGTTCAGACTTCGTGACACATTACACACTAATAGACTTTTATTTTATTTTTTCTAACATATGAAAAGAAATAGAAAAGTTTCTTATATGTTTCCTTTTGGATTACGACTTAAACATATTTGGAAATCATTACATATGTTAAAAATATATATTACCAAATAAAAAAGACCGGCCAATCAAAATACAAGAAAAATATAGATTAAACTGCTTTTGTGAAAAAGAAAGTAAAGACAAATGACTCATATAGAAAAACGAAGAACCTAAAATTTTGACCAAAAAATAAAGAAGAAAGAAAATCTATTTAAGTAGTAAACTTCCTCTCTTATCATCCATCCCATAGTCTCTCTACCAATCAACTATTTGCTATTCGTTCTTGCAGAGAAAGCCTTGCAAATTTAACCGAGTGTGCGCAAAAATGGATACAGAGAGTGATCAAAGGATATTTGTTGACACCCCAAGGAGAAGGAGAAGCAGGAGGGATTACCCAATTGTCTTCATGCCTGGATACCTTGTTCCACCTCCGTCTCCTAATTATGCTCCAGTTGTAGCTCCAGCTCCAGCTCCATATGCAAATTTGTATTTGATTGTTATCATCTTTGTCTTCTAAGTGTTATGTTATCTTATGCGGATCTTCATTCAATAAAGTTTGTTACCTTCCTAATGTAATTGGATGATAACAATGGAACTATTTCATTTTTTTTTGCACCATATAATATTTCCACCTCCATCTCTTGTTTATGCTCCAGCTCCAACTCCATTTCCAGATTTGTATTTGATTGTTATTATCTTTGTGTTCTAAGTGTTATGTTATTTTGTGCGGATCTTCTTTCAATTATAAAGTTTGTTACCTTCCTTAGGGAGAACAATGGAGCTATATCATTTTCATTTTTGCACTGGATAGTATTGCACACTTCCTTTTTATTTCATCTAAACTTCACGTCAAAATACAAATTTTTTATTTCACGGTCTTCGAACCATCCCTACTTGTAAGGGCAAGTTTATGGCGATAAAAATGGATATGAGTAAAGCTTATGATCGGGTTGAGTGGTCTTTTGTGGTGCATTTGTTACGGAAATTTGGGTTCTGCGAAAAGTGGATTTCTTGGGTAATGTGGTGCGTGACGTCAGTCCAATATAGAGTCTTGCTTATTAGTCAACCTCATTGGTCCATAGTCCCTTCTAGAGGGCTACGACAGGGAGATCTTCTGTCGGCTTATCTTTTTATTCTTTGTACGGAAATGCTCATTGGAAATCTCCGCAATGCAGAGAGGTCTAAACTTATTACATGTATTAAGGCATCAACTGGATGTCCTGCAATTTCCCATTTGCTCTTTGCGGACAATAGTCTTTTTTCTGTCGGGCCCCGAAGGAGCAATGTGAAGTTGTTTTAGGAATTTTACAGCAATATGGACGAGTGTCTAGTCAGCAAATTAAGTTTCAAAAGTCTTTGGTTCAATTTGGACACACTGTTAGCGAGGATTTACGGGCGGAATTACAAGGGGTGCTAGTGATCACAAACTTGGGTGGTATGAATTCTTATTTGGGCATACCAGAGAGTTTGGATGGGTCAAAAACAAAGATTTTTTCTTACGTTTAGGATAGATTACAAAAACTGGCTAGCGGATGGCCAGCAAGGCTGTTATCAAGGGTGGTATCAAGGGAAGTCTGCAGCTTCTATCCCTTGACCGGATCACCTTGGTGCAGTTCCACAAGTGGCGTCCTGTGGCTGTCCGATGGCCTTCGTAGTCATAGAACGGTTTGGGGGCGTTACAACGGTGGTATCAGAGTGGTGTTTTCGAACCCACGAGCACTTGTGCATTTCAAGGTTTTATCGAGTAAATGTGTCGCAAAAACACAAAAACTTTTATCCGGTTGTATGCTTGTCTAGTTTTAAGTTGAACCTTAGAATGGACTAAGCATTTTACCTTGTTTCTTGTGGGATTTAGATGTCTTCAGGTGATTCAGGTTGCGGGGATGGTTTAGGAGATGAGGGGCCGAGACATGACGATTGTGGACATCACAATGGGTTTTTATCGACGGAGTCAGAAAACAGTCAATAGCCAAATCATTCGAGTGATTGGGATGAGGACGGGGTGTTTGACGTTGACGACACCAACTGGTCAATTGAGACAGATCTGTTCGAGTGCTTAGAGGAAACGGAGGAGTTGGAAGCTGATCAAGATGACAAGACGATCGTATTGGAGATTGGTGAGCCAAGTCGTCTCCAAGTTTGAATGGATGCGCAAGGAAAGTTTGAAACTATTCCTGTTGGAGATCATGGACAGGCGGAGGTGGAACTCGCCGACAAGTTACAGAAATTGTTGTTGGATCTTGTGGAGGATCAGGGCGACGATATCAATCCCGAGAACTATATGAGAGAATACTCGGAGGCAATCGACAGAATCCTAGATTTCTTGACTGATGTGTACGAGCCGGAAGAAGAAGGTGCTGCTAGTGGTACAAGAGTTGTACTCGAGACCGGAGGCACTAGTGAGGTACAACCAGCGGAGGAGAGACCAAAGACGGTTGCGAGGATTCTTTTAATGCTAAATGAGTTGCGCTCACCGGAGAGAGCGAACGAAGACGATGGAGAAGTTATTGTTCCGGAAGCCAAGAAAGAAGAGAATCCAGCCGATGGAGACTCTAAGACCGATGAGCCAACGACCAGAGAAGTGGAGGCGATTGACATTTTGTCGAGTGATGATGAAGTGATTCCAACATTTGTAGTAGAACCAGGGACTGAACAAGACCTGATACCGAGAGACCAAGATAGAGAAGTTGAGACCGGAATGGAGCTTGGAGAGGACGCGAGGTCGAGGGCTAGTTCCAGTCGCAATGTGAGAGATCAAGGTGAGCCCGATCTTTAATGGCAGACCAAGTTGTACCAGACCAAGCGGAGCCGAACCATATTGTTCTAAGGCGCAATAGTCCCATTCGAGCCATACCATTGTGGATGGTGTTACTGGAACAAGAGGAGGAACCAAGAGATCTAGAGTGGGAAAAGATGGTTGAGTTAAGGAGAATGAACCGAGAGCAGATAAGATTCAAGAGAGGAGAGAGTAGCTCGAGTTTGAAGAGGCCGAGGATGTCGTACCAGGAGTTTCAGGCAAGGGAGCAGTGATGAGACCATGGACAGCTCAACCGAACCACACGGACCTGAGGAGCAGCTCGAACCTGAGGAAGCACCGGAGGACCAGATTGAACCAGACGAAGCACCGGAGGAACAGCTTGTACCAGCGGAAGCAGCGGAGGAAGCATTAACCGTTCCGGCGGGTCCTATAACAAGGTCACGGTCCAAGAGGTTCAACCAAGCCATCACTGGACTACTCAAGGAGCTGGACAAGAAGCTAGAAGACGTGGCTCAAACCACTATGACTTTGCTCACGGCTCAAGGCGCTCGGTAAAGGATAAAGTGTTACTTTGGTGCTCTTTTTCCCTTGGTCAAGTTTTGTCCCATTGGGTTTTCTTGACAAGGTTTTTAATGAGGCCTAAGTAACATTTTCAATAAGCCCCCTTTACCAGCCCAATTCGTGGTCCAAGGTTCCCCACAAAGGCCTTGGCCCATTTTCTATCTCTTTCTCATTCAAACTTTGCATTTATTGCTTTTGTAATTTCCTAGACATCTTGCATGAGCTTGAACTTGAACTTGCAAGTTGTCTAGGGTTTTCCCCTTCTCTTCCTCGTCCTCCCTCTTTTCTATTTAAGCACCATGTATCTCTTCTTTGTTTCTCATCAAACATTTTAATCAAAAACCTTTCTTTTACTTGTTTGATCTGAGAAGTGTGTAATATCTTCTCAACTTGTCTTCTTCTTAGTGTGTAATATCTAAGTTGAATTCGAGCCTGAAGTCTAAGAGATTTCCATCTCTCTTGGAAGTTCATTTCGATCCCTTTTCATCCTTATCAATCCGCTGCAAATCAACCTTTCACCTTCCACCGTCGTTCATCTTTCACTCCGCTGCATCTTTCACCCCTTGTTCATCATCAATTCATCCATCTCTCTCCAAAACCATGGAAAGTGTGTCCTTGGGAATAAATTCCTCTCCAGGAGTCTATCATGTGGTATCAGAGCCACTTTGTAACCAGGTTTTGAAATTCCAATCGTCACTTTTTTTTTATTTTTTTCAGATCTGTCGCTTCATCTTGCAAGAGTTTTATAAAATGTTTTACTCGTTCAAAAATTATAAACTCAACTTTTTCAGAACCAGGAACGAGTCTAGTATTTTTGAAAATTGATTTGAGAATTTTTGGATTCGTTTTTATAATTTTCCCAGATCTATTTTCATTTACGTGTTTTTGGAACTATTTACTGGTGGATCTTTGTTTTCTTTGCAGGTAACATGGTGACATCAGAAGAGGAAGAGTCATCTACATCCAGTCTTGAAAGGAAGATCATTAAGTCTGTCACCGCAGCTATGACAACCATGCTTGATGCTAGACTTGGCGCTCTACACTTGAATCAACCCAACCCGGAAGCAAATCAGCGTCAAAGGCAGAACCAGGAGGAACCAAGGCAAGACGACGAGACCAGGCAGTACTATAGTCACGGTTCTTCCCACAGCAGTCAGCGGAGGCGTCGATGTGACCGTCCAGTTCCAAGAGATCCGTTAGGAGGACTTAAGTGCAAGATCCCAGCCTTTCACGGAACCAGCAATCCGGATACCTACTTGGAGTGGGAGCAGAAAATCGAATTAATCTTTGTTTGTCAAGAGGTCATCGAGGTCAACAAATTTAAACTTGCTGTTACTGAGTTCTATGACTATGCTCTAAGTTGGTGGGATCAGCTTGTTACCAGCCGCAGACGTACCGGAGACATGCCCATCGATACATGGAACCAGCTGAAAGTCGTCATGCGAAGGAGATTTGTGCCGAGTTATTATCACCGCGACCTTCATCAACGTTTGAGGAACTTAGTTCAAGGAAGCAAGACTGTCGAAGAGTACTTCAAGGAAATGGAAACCCTTTTGCTAAGAGCTGATGTTCATGAAGATGGAGAAGCTATGATGTCGCGATTCATGGGAGGTCTCAACCGCGAAATCCAAGACCGTCTAGAAACCCAGCACTATGTGGAAATTGAGGAGATGCTTCACAAAGCAGTCATGTTCGAACAGCAAATCAAGAGGAAGAACTCTCGATCTAGCTACAGCACCGCCAAGACCAGCTACAGCTCAGGAAAGTCAAGTTACCAAAAGGAGGACAAGCCCGGCTACCAGAAGGACTACAAGCCATTCATCAAGCCAAAACCGTTTGAGTCAGACCCGAAAGGTTAGGGTAAGGAAGTGATCACGAGGACAAGGGATATTCGTTGCTTTAAGTTTCAAGGACTTGGGCATTACGCAAGCGAATGTGTCAACAAAAGGATCATGGTTCTTAAAGACAATGGCGAGGTTGAGTCTGAAGAAGAGCATTCGGAAAACGACTCTGTGGAAGAGGGTTTGGAAGCCCCAGCTAAAGGAGAGCTGCTTGTTGCGAGGAGATCGTTGAGTGTTCTTACCAAATCTGAGGAGCAAGCGCAAAGAGAAAACTTGTTCCACACGCGATGCTTAGTCAAAGACAAGGTATGTAGTTTGATTATCGATGGTGGTAGTTGTACTAACGTTTCCAGCAGGACTATGGTGGAAAAGCTTGGCTTAGAAGTTCTCAAACATCCAAAACCATATGCGCTTCAATGGCTCAACGAAAAAGGGGAGATGTCCGTCAAGGAGCAAGTCAAGGTGCCGCTGTCAATTGGTAAGTATCCGGACGAGATCATGTGTGACATACTACCGATGGACGCTAGCCACATTCTTCTTGGACGTCCATGGCAATCAGACCGGCAAGTTCATCATGATGGTTTCACCAACCGACACACCTTTGAGCACAATGGCCGAAAGACGACTCTCATTCCAATGACGCCGCATGAGGTCTATCTTGATCAGCTGAGCATAAACCAGCGAACCGCCAAGCAAACTGAACCAACCGATAATAAGGGTAAGAGCAAGGTAAGTCACAACAGTTTACTTTTTGGTTATAAAGAGACACTTGCTTGTTCTACTAACCCCGAACCGGTGCTACCGAGTGAAATTGAGTCGGTTTTGCAAGATTTTAAGGACGTGTTTCCGGAGGATAATCCCATTGGCTTACCACCAATCCGAGGAATCGAACATCAAATCGACTTTGTGCCGGGAGCCGCTTTACCAAACCGACCAGCTTACCGCACCAACCCAACCGAAACCAAGAGCTTGAAAGACAAGTGAACGAGCTGATGGACAAAGGACATATTCGAGAAAGCATGAGTCCATGTGCTGTTCCCGTGTTGCTAGTACCTAAGAAAGATGGGAGTTGGCGAATGTGCGTGGACTGTCGAGCCATCAACAACATAACGGTTAAGTATCGCCATCCTATCCCTAGATTAGATGATATGCTTGATGAATTGCATGGTTCTAGCATCTTTTCTAAAATTGATCTTAAAAGTGGATATCATCAAATTCGTATGAAAGAAGGTGATGAGTGGAAAACGGCTTTTAAAACCAAACAAGGGTTATATGAATGGTTAGTCATGCCGTTTGGTTTAACTAATGCGCCTAGCACTTTCATGAGATTGATGAATCATGTCCTTAGGAAGCATATTGGTGTATTTGTTGTGGTCTATTTTGATGACATTTTGGTTTATAGCAAGAACTTAGAAGATCATGTCATGCATCTTAGACTTGTTTTGGATTTGCTTCGCAAGGAAAAGCTTTATGCGAATTTTAAGAAGTGCACCTTTTGCATAGATAATCTTGTTTTCCTAGGCTTTGTTGTGAGTGCAGATGGAATCAAGGTTGATGAGGAGAAAGTCAAGGCAATCAAGGATTGGACAAGTCCGACAAATGTGAGCGAGGTGAGGAGTTTTCATGGCCTAGCAGGGTTCTACCGACGGTTTGTCAAGGACTTCAGCACTATTGCCGCACCGCTTATGGAAGTCATCAAAAAGGACGTTGGTTTCAAATGGGAAGCTGCACAGGAAAATGCCTTCCAGGCCTTGAAAGAGAAGCTTACTAATTCCCCTGTTTTAATTCTTCCAAATTTTATGAAAACTTTTGAGATTGAGTGTGATGCCTCAGGGATAGGTATTGGAGCTGTTTTGATGCAGGATCATAAGCCCATAGCTTTCTTCAGTGAGAAACTTGGAGGAGCTACACTCAATTATCCGACCTACGACAAAGAGCTTTACGCTTTGGTCCGAGCCCTACAAACGTGGCAACACTATCTCTGGCCGAAGGAGTTTGTCATTCATACTGACCACGAGTCTCTTAAGCACCTCAAGGGTCAACAAAAGCTCAACAAACGTCATGCACGGTGGGTCGAATTCATTGAAACATTTCCATATGTGATCAAGTACAAAAAAGGTAAGGATAATGTCGTTGCCGACGCATTATCTCGGAGGTATGTTTTGCTTACTTGTTTGGATGCAAGATTGCTAGGTTTTGAGCAAATAAAAGACTTGTATGCTGATGATTCTGATTTTAGCAAAATATTTCAATCTTGTGAGAAGTTCGCATTTGGAAAATATTATCGCCATGAGGGTTACTTATTCTTTGAAAATAAACTTTGTGTGCCTCACTCTTCTTTGAGAGAATTGTTTTTAAGGGAAGCACATGGAGGTGGTCTAATGGGTCACTTTGGAGTTGCTAAGATCTATAAGGTGATGCAAGAACATTTCCACTGGCCGCACATGAAACGAGATGTTGAAGGACTTTGTGAACGGTGTGCGACTTGTAAGCAAGCTAAGGCTAAGGTTCAATCCCACGGTTTGTATACCCCTTTACCTATTCCTTTGCATCCTTGGACTGATATATCTATGGATTTTGTGGTTGGATTGCCTAGGACTAGGGCTGGTAAGGATTCTATTTTTGTGGTGGTTGATCGCTTTTCTAAAATGGCGCATTTCATTCCTTGTCATAAAACTGATGATGCATCTCATGTTGCTAGCTTGTTCTTTAAGGAAATTGTTCGTTTGCATGGCATTCCTAAGACCATTGTTTCTGATCGTGATACTAAGTTCCTTAGCTATTTTTGGAAAACTTTGTGGTCTAAGCTAGGAACTAGGTTGCTTTTCTCTACTACATGTCATCCGCAAACTGATGGTCAAACTGAAGTTGTCAATAGAACCTTGTCTACTTTGTTGCGTGTGCTTATCAAAAAGAACCTTAAGACTTGGGAGGATTGCTTGCCGCATGTAGAATTTGCTTATAATCATTCGATGCATTCTGCGACTAAGTTTTCTCCATTTGAAATTGTTTATGGGTTCAACCCCACTTCTCCTTTGGATCTAATGCCTTTACCTTTGAGTGTGGGAACAAGTCTTGATGGCAAGAAAAAGGCCGATTTAGTTAAACAGGTTCACAAAAAGGTTAAGGAGAATCTGGAGGCAAGGACGAAGCTGTATAAGAAATATGCGAACAAAGGGCGAAGAGAGGTCATCTTCAATGAGGGTGATCAAGTGTGGGTTCATCTTCGGAAGGAGCGTTTCCCGGAGGAGCGAGCATCAAAACTAATGTCGAGGATTGATGGACCATTCACCGTGCTCAAAAGAATCAACAACAATGCCTACCAACTCGACCTCCAAGGTAAGTATAAAGTTAGTGGCAGTTTCAACGTTTCTGATCTTCTTCCTTATTGTGCAGATAATTCGGATTTGAGGTCAAATCCTTTTCAAGTGGGAGAGGATGATGAGACCATGGACAGCTCAACCGAATCACACGGACCTGAGGAGCAGCTCGTACCTGAGGAAGCACCGGAGGACCAGATTGAACCAGACGAAGCACCGGAGGAACAGCTTGTACCAGCGGAAGCAGCGGAGGAAGCATTAACCGTTCCGGCGGGTCCTATAACAAGGTCACGGTCCAAGAGGTTCAACCAAGCCATCACTGGACTACTCAAGGAGCTGGACAAGAAGCTAGAAGACGTGGCTCAAAACACTATGACTTTGCTCACGGCTCAAGGCGCTCGGTAAAGGATAAAGTGTTACTTTGATGCTCTTTTTCCCTTGGTCAAGTTTTGTCCCATTGGGTTTTCTTGACAAGGTTTTTAATGAGGCCTAAGTAACATTTCAAGCCTCCTTTACCAGCCCAATTCGTGGTCCAAGGTTCCCCACAAAGGCCTTGGCCCATTTTCTATCTCTTTCTCATTCAAACTTTGCATTTATTGCTTTTGTAATTTCCTAGACATCTTGCATGAGCTTGAACTTGAACTTGCAAGTTGTCTAGGGTTTTCCCCTTCTCTTCCTCGTCCTCCCTCTTTTCTATTTAAGCACCATGTATCTCTTCTTTGTTTCTCATCAAACATTTTAATCAAAAACCTTTCTTTTACTTGTTTGATCTGAGAAGTGTGTAATATCTTCTCAACTTGTCTTCTTCTTAGTGTGTAATATCTAAGTTGAATTCGAGCCTGAAGTCTAAGAGATTTCCATCTCTCTTGGAAGTTCATTTCGATCCCTTTTCATCCTTATCAATCCGCTGCAAATCAACCTTTCACCTTCCACCGTCGTTCATCTTTCACTCCGCTGCATCTTTCACCCCTTGTTCATCATCAATTCATCCATCTCTCTCCAAAACCTTGCAAAGTGTGTCCTTGGGAATAGATTCCTCTCCAGGAGTCTATCAAGCAGCTAGAGATGCGACCGATGAGTTTTCAACCAAGAGGCCGGCTGAGAGTAAGGGCCACTGCCCGGAACAGATTGGTGTATCTGAATCAAGTCAACATGCGGAACCAGCCGTATTGTGAGCTGTGTGAGGGCATTGGACATTGGACCAGGAATTGTTGGAGGACGGAGCTGAGACGTATGTGTGATCCAACGAACGTGGAGTGTGAATGGTGCGGGATGCGAGGGCACTTTGCCTACCGCTGCCCAAACCCAGATCTTATGAGATATACGAGGCCATGTGATTCGTGCGGGATGCCGGGACACTTAAACAATCATTGTTGGAGGATAAAACCACAACATCTGATGATCCCATAACGTGTCGTGTGTTCTGAGTGTGGAGAGCCGGGACACTTGAACAATCACTGTTGGAGAGCAAGACCAGATCGTCTGATATTCCCAGAACCGAGTAGATGTACCGAGTGTGGAGGAAGTGGACACCTACCTCATAGTTGTCCATATCGGATTGTGTGCGAGAGATTGAGCTCAACCAGTCGATTTGAGGAGACGGGAGAGAACCCGATAGGGCGAATTGAACGAATTGAAGCGAACCCGACGAACCAAGCTGGAACCTCGATGTCTGCTGCCTCTACCTAAATCAAGTCTCCCGCTGAACCTCCACTTGATGAGCCACCTAGCGAGTGTGTGCACATGTGCGAAGCATGTACTAGGCTCAGGAACCAGTAGAACTTTTGGGAGTAAGGGAAGTTCTTTTGGGGTTTATGTGTAGGGGTTGGATAGTTTTTCTTTTGTTTCTAGACCTAACCTTTGTTGTTTTTGTCTAGGATCCAAACCCTTAAGTATCGGCTAGGTGGTGTAGAACTTCTGTATCTTTTCAATCATTTGTAAAGTACTTTATGTTCTCTAGCCGTATTGCTTGTGTTGTTAAAACTGCTTGCTAATCTTTGCTTGTTTATTATTGCTTGCTTTGATTGTTGCTTGAGTTTTATAGGTTGCATAGTTAATTATTGTGCATAATTAGCTTGCATTATTTCAACGCGATCAATGAGGATTCACGTAAGCCACCACAAAACGCGATCAGACACAAGAGAAGAAGACCAAGAAAGTCCAAGAAAGTTCAAGAAAATTTGACCAAGGAAAGGCAGCTAGTTCAGTTAAAAGAGAAATTAAAGAAGGATAAATTAAAGAAAGAGAAATTAAAGAAGGTGTTTTTTCCACCAGCGACGACTCCTCTCTCTCTCTCTCTCTCTCTCTCTCTCTCTCTATCTCTCTCTCTCTCTCTCTCTGCATGCAATGTGAATGATTATTGTGGGACAAATTTTTTTCCCCAAATTTGATAATGTATCGATTGAAATTTGTGTTTTTCTTATAGTTAGTATAGCTAATCGATTGAAATTTGTGTTTTTTCTTACAGTTAGTATAGCTAATCGATTGGAATTTGTATTTTTTCTTATAGTTAGTATAGCTAATCGATTGAAATTTGTGTTTTTTCTTACAGTTAGTATAGCTAATCGATCATGTTCATCATGTGTTAGGATAGCGATTTGGGTTCATACTAATGAATATCATTTTTCTTAATTTTTTTTTGTGTAGCTATGGAAACAGAATTTCCTAAACCCCTGTTTAGAGATGGATTTGAGCCACAAATGAAGAAGATTAACAATTCCTGTCGAATTTCTATCTTGGGCAAAGTCAAACAAGCATTACCTAAAGAGTATGAGAAAGTGAAGAATGATCCAGTCTTTTCACATGTCTTTGCAATCTACGAGAATGGTTTAGGGTATTCAGGGCGTTTGATACACAGCATGATGTCTAGGCAATTGGTTACAAAGAAAAAATAAGAGATATGGTTTGTGTTTGGAGGGAAGCCACTCAAATTTTCAATGCAAGAGTTTAATGCTGTGACTGGGCTCAAATGCACTGCGGATTCTAGTTGTAATTTAGAGAATTGGAAAGATGATGGTGGGTTTTGGAGCAAATTGATGAAGAGAAAAGGTCTGACTATTAACATTAAGAGCTTGGTTGATGTGCACTTACCTGTAATTCACAAATGGAATGAGGTAAATAAGAACTGATTGGTGTATCTTCTTGTGATAGCTGGGTTGGTTATGGCTAAGGATGAGAAAAAGTATATTCCACTCAAATACATCCAGATGGTAATGGATCTTGATAAGGTGAGGGCTTATCCTTGGGGTCTTAAAGCTTTTAAAAGTCTTGCTAAGTCTATCATAGAAAAAAAAAGAGAAGATTTGAAGAAGATCAATAGCTATGCATTAGACGGTTTCTCATATGCATTTCAAATATGGGTGATGGAGGCAATTCCAGACATTGGAAAGTTGTTGGCCTAAGAACTGTTGAAGTATTTGATTGTTCTGGTCTAACCCACAGAAGTCATGTGGATCCATTTGCAATACTCATCCCTCGACTTGTGAAGGAAGTTCAGACCAAAAGCTATAGTAAATATCTTCATGTGTCTCCATATTCTATCATTTTTGCTTCAGTGCCACCAAATCTTAATAAGTCATGCTGTGATTGCGGAGTGTATGTACTTAAATACATAGAGTGTCATATGCATAATCTGGATATGAGTTTGATAAACGATGACAACATTAAAGAAGCTCGTACGAAGATTGCAGTTGACTTGTGGGAAGCAGTATCTGATCATGTGTTCATTGAGCGAATGGAGAAGTATGAGCCTCCATCTGTGTCGCCTCATATTGTAGACCTTAGTTAAATTTTTAATTGTGCTACGATTATTATTGTTTCATCTTGTGCTTATTGGCATTATCATTTCTTTATTTATTTGGTTGTAATTCACGTCTTTTAGCTCATGTTTTTTACTTATGTTATCTTATTTAGCTTTTCAACACCATCGAGGCACACACAAATAACATTGACCATAAACATATGAAAAAAACATAAGAAATCCAATAACGTGTATTTGAAAAATAAGCAATTCGAGATTAAAAAACATAAGAAATCCAATAACATGTATTTGAAACATAAGTAATTCAAAATTAAAAAAACATAAGAAAATTGATTTAACGTGAAATCCAATAACGTGAACTCCAAATAATGACGAAGAAGACTACATTATAAATTCTGGAAGATTTGGGATGTCATGCTTCTAAACCTCCATGTAAGCTAACAAGACTAGCCTGAGATGAAAAAAATAAATTATTCATTGTTAAATTAAAGAAACTAAAACATGTATTTGAAATGATGTGTAAAAGTTGCTGAACAAACCTATTATTAGATCGTGTTTTCACATGTCGATCTATTGTGGCCTTCTTTACCACGACGGCCACACTAACGCCTCGTCGCTCCTTGTGACGATCTTATCTTGTCTTCCACTGATTCGTATCTTCTTTTTCTTCTTCTACCAGTTCCTCTTCTTGTCTCAGGTGGTACAATTTTTACATCACCAAAAGTTTCGTGAACACACCATTCATCTTAAGGAACACCTATAGGATTAATATTTTCCTCGTACAATGATCTCCATGCAGCAGTAGTGAACACATCATCAGCGTATGAGTACAGACTTTTCCAAATACTAAAACATGCTTTTATGGCATGTCTACAAGGAAGTTTTCCTACGTCAAACTTTCCACATGAACAAGTCCTCTTCTCCAAATCAACAATAAAATCTACTCCTTTACCTTTAGTCAGTAATATGAATTGAGAAATAGGATAAGCTTTAAACTATTCACCCTTCTCTATTCTTCTAGAAATCTTCTTCTCCACCTCAATGGCTAAAAGGTCATTATGCTGCTCACTTAATGCCCTACGCTCATAAAACCAGCGGGTTAAAATTTCTCTAATGCTATCTAACAAAGGAATTATTGGATACTCTCTCGGTGATCTCAAAGCTGAATTTATTGATTCAGCAGCGTTGTTGGCGTCTATGCCATATCTATATCCAGGAAAATGACATCTAGCCCATTTTTTCACATTAGCCTCCTTTAGATAACCTCCAATCGCCGGACTGATATTGCAAATTTCTGCTAAATGTTTATCAAACTCAGCAACTCTATAAGCTTTTGACACTTTTGCAAGACGACCAGCCACACCTCTTCCTTTATAATTTGTTACCACATTACCTATCAAGTGGTGGATGCAAATACCATGTTTAGCCAACGGGTAGATTTTTCCAATCATTTTACCAATAGATATATGTCGATCTGACACAAAAGCTAAATCTTTGTCATCCGCAATAACAACCTTAAGCTGCATTAAAAACCACTTCCATGAAGCATCATTCTCAAAATCAGCAATCCCAAATGCAATTGGATACAAATTATAGTTACCATCTACGACTGTAGCAACTAGTAGCACTCCTTTGTACTTATTCTTTCAAAACGTTCTGTCAACTCCAATGACCTTCCGAATTTTCTTGTAGCACCCTCTTTATGATTGACCAAATGAAATGAATAGATACTTGAATCTACCATCACAAACAATATCATAATTTGTATGCGTACCAGGATTCGCCTCTTTCAGCATGTGCAACTAATTAGGTATCTTAGCAAAACTTTTCTCTGGGATTCCTCTTACTTCGTTAACTACATACTCACGAGATTCCCAAGCTTGGGAATAAGTTAGCTCACATCCATTCTCCGTACGCATAATATTAATGATGTCATTGGGTTTAGGTCCCTCCTTAACACCTTCATAATTATGTTTGATGAGATTCCCTGATGTGATCGTGGGACGCGGTTACGGTACGGACAGAAAAGAAAAGTCTTTGGACAGAGCTCGGCACGCGGAACTTTCCTCGGACAAGATTTGAAGGTTTGAATCTAGGGAAGATTCAAACGAGGGAAACGAGAAATGGCAAGATTCCAACGAGCCGTTTGCAAAAACGATCGGAGGTTTCTATCGGGACGGACTGACGGAACGTTTGCGGTACGGATGTGGAACGACTAACGAAAGACACGGATGGAGCGATGGTGGTTGCACTAGGAGATGAGATGATGGAAACAAATGGTGAACAAGAGATGGATCGAGTGACGACACGAGAGGTTTGGCTCTCCTCTCAATACGGTCGCTAACGAACGATGAACCCGGTTCAAGGTTCGTTAGGGTTCTTTCCCTTAGACAATCTCGGATTGTGCTAATGAAAGGATGGAGACAAGTCAAGAATCTCTCTTGAGAAAATTTTTATTTTCATTCAAGTCTAAGGAGGAACAAAGGCTAAGGAGAGTTTAAATACATTAGGTCAAGAGGGGCTTAGGGACACGCGGATTTGTTATGATCCGCACAATCGTCCTTAGACATGTTTCCCTTGCAAATGGAATACGTCGCCTCTATTGACTTTCAACGCAAAACTCTTAACGTTCAAAAGAAAGGAATCAAAGAAGGGATATTCCCAAAGTTCAAATTTAAACCAAAGATAAGAGGGAAGAAGGAAAACCGCCTTGGCCTTGCGCAAGAGAAACTTAGCCTTAGGCGTTGTGCACCAAGCTCCATGCCTCGTTAAAACCTTCTCCGGTAAACCCATTAGGAAAAACCCGGAGTAAGGAAAAAGAGTACACTTCCTTGCTTAAGAGACTTGATCGTCTTCACTCTTGGGTAAGAGTGAAGACAAAGCAAACTGAGCCTTCGGAGTCTTCATGGAACGGCTGGCGTTAAGCGAATGACCGGACGAACAGGTTGAACCGTTGCTTGGCCGCATTTGCTGACCTCTTGGAGCGTGTGGTGGCTTCCAGGAGGATCGTTGGTGCCTTGGCCGCTTCCGGGATAGGCGTCTTTGCCGTGTCAGATACGTCTTGGTTAGGCGTCTCGGTCGCGTCCGGCGTGTCTTGGTCATCATGGCCGAGCACCCGTCCTGCGATCACACCATTCCCTCCCCCTTGAAAAAGTTTTATCCCCAAAACATCTCCGTCTTCACCTACATCAAACGGAACAAGGTAAGTAACATTAAAGGAGGTAGATGTACCAAACTCACCTGGAAGCTCGAGTCGGTAAGCATTGTCGTTGATCTTCTCAACGACTCGAAAGGGACCATCTCCACGCGGGCTGAGCTTATCCTTTCGCTTTTGTTGGAACCTCTCTGGCCTTAAGTGCAACCAGACCCAGTCGCCAGGCTTGAACAGCATCGGTTTACGTCCGCGGTTGAGGAAACGCGCATACTGCTAGTTTCTTCGCTCTATGTTCGATCGAACTCCTCGTGTAATGACTTGACGAACTCTGCTCTTGCAGCTCCGTCCTGGTTCTCGGCTTCCTTTGGTGGCAACGGTAGAAGGTCTAACGGAGTGAGGGGCTTGAAGCCATATCAAACTTCAAAAGGGGACTTCTTTGTAGATTAATGCACCGCCTGATTGTAAGCGAACTTGATATGCTCAAATTGTAATACCCTAATGGTACTAACAGCCTTGCAGTTGTAATACTCTAGGGGTCGAATCCACAGAGACTCTAGTTCACACAATAGATTTATTATCTTTTAATTATGCTAAATCAAAATATTAAATTAAAGACAATGCAAAACAGAATTTAAAAGTGTTGTAAATTCAAAGGATCAAAGAGCTAGGCCTAGGGAATTTCTCAGGAATTTATGGGTTATTAAATCAAACAAATAATTAGGATTCAAGCAGTTAAATATCAAATCTAGAATTCTAAACAGACTTGTAAAATAAATCAGTTCTCACTGCAAATATTATCTAAATTTAAAACCAGAAAATCCAAATCTCTTTGCAAAATTCAAGGTTAAAAATCAGCTTTAAGAACAGGTTTAGATAAGTTCACAAAATTATTAACTCAAATCTCTTTGCAAGAAATAATTTTGCTCATCAATGGTTTAATCAAGAAAACAATTATATTCTCATATCAACTAATTTTCCTAAGATAACAATTCTAGGTGATCAATCAAGAATTATTGTGAAGAACAACCAAGGATGAAGATCATAAAAGATTAAGAACCCTAAAAATCTCAGATCTAATAAATCATAAAAACCCTATGAAAAACCCTTAACCTAATTAACAAGCAAATTACTCAGACATGATTAATAAAACACAAAACATCTTTCTGAATATTAAGCAATTGATATTAAGAAGTAAGGAAGGGAGTTCAAGAATCTTCTCTCTACAGATGAAATCAGATCTATCTCTCCTCAGCTCTCAATATCTCTTCTGGTTGCAGAATAAAACTTTGGTCTAAAACAATGACCATAAAAATCCTATATATACTCTAAAACACGTCTTGGGCCTTAATTGCAAATAAGGAAAACTTGGGCTTATTTTGTAATTCTTCAAAAGCTTGTGAGACAACTTCCGTTTGTCTTTGTGGCACCTGCATCGATCGATGCTGATACTGCATCGGTCGACGCAAAATCTTGATCACGTCTCCAAGATTCGTTGATCGCCTTCATGCTTTGATTATACTCCAAATCATCCTCTTTTAGCTACTTTGTGTTCCATCCGTGCCAATGAGTTCCTAGACCTATAAAGACTCAAAAACCACCTTGAAAACAAATCAAAAGACTCAAAAAGCACACTTATACCATGGTTAAAAACCACAAAAACCATGTTATATCAACTCCCCCAGACTTAGCCTTTGCTTGCCCTCAAGCAAATCAGAGACTTAAGCCTGTGAAAGAGGTTTGAAAACAGGGAACTCATTCAATTGCATATTATTCTTATTCACACTCTTCATTTACCTGACTCAAGAACTTACTTCTTATACTCAACCATGATAAGCATCAACATTCCTTACTCAAATCCCACAATCCTCTAGAATCTCTGAAATCTCCATTGTCATCTCATTTGTCAATATTAAAGCAAGTACAGGTGAGTTCTTACCTTGGGTGTATCGAACAGTGGCATATGGACTCTCTCCAGGCCAAGACATTCTTCTTATATCTCCTTTCCTCTCCCTTTTCTCACTTCCAAAATTTTTTCTTTTCTTAAATTTTTTTTTTTCTTCTAATCAAAGGTGTAAGCGAATATCGGGGTCATCGGTAATTTACCTACCCCTCGCTTCCAAGCTTTGTGTGATCATTTGACTCAAGAGTAGAATAATGAGGTCACAGGTAATTTACCTACCCCTCTAAACTGATCAAAATCATTTCATCTTTTATTTTACTCACTTTTTTTTTTCTGAATACTGAAGGAAAGAGAGAGGGGAGACATACTTTGAAAAATTGCACTGTCTTGTATGGCCCGAAGAAGAAGTCTAGTCCACTGATTTCCAACCCAAAGTAAGAGATTAAATCCGGTTAAAATCCTGATAAAAGTTGAGACAACGTTAGATCAATCAGATATCCATTGAATAAGGGCTTTCAGGATTGTTGATACAGCTCATAGTCTTTCAAAGCTTCAGTTCTGAGATCAAGCATAAACAAGTAATCATTAGAGTGTTAGCCAAATAAGAAAAATCATTAATCAAGATCATAATTCCCAAAGACAAAAAGAAAAATTTTGAAAAATTTGACTCAAACTTTATGGTTTTGACTGACACAACTGAAAGTAAGAAATAAAAAGAAAATAGTTAGTAACTAGCCTCCCCCAGACTTAAACAACACTGTCCCCAGTGTTATCAAGCCTAAGATTGACTAAGGAAGAAAAATCAAATTGAAAAAGTAGTTAACAAGTGAACCAGATTCGTGTTACCAACTGTTAGCCTTTGTGTCAACCGATGCAAAGGATGCATCGATCGATGCAATACCAAATCGTGTGAAAATCCGACGTATCCTGTTAGCCGCATGTTAGTTGTGTTTCTCTCATGGTTGTCAGCACTGTTAAGAATCACTCAAACACAACATTAAATGCAACATGATAGATAATGGTTCATAATACAATACAAGTTCAATCTGAAACAAATGACAAACTGACTCAAGGAAAAATAAAAATGACTCAAAGTGAAAGAGAAAAAGGATAAAAGAAACCGTAAACAGAAGTAGGATCAACCCTCAGAACTAGCATCACCATCAGCATCATCAGCATCACTACCACTAGCTCCAGCAAGTGGAGGGTAACGAGAACGGGATCTGTGCCTAGCGGGACGGAAGCAAGCCAATCGAGAAATCGCGTTCCAGAAGGTACGCATGGTGGATGTCTGGTACTCCTCGTAGTCTCCCTGGCTCATAGTACAAGAAGGTTGCGGTGGCTCAGGAAAAGCAGGAAACTCAAATGCTGCAGTGCTAGATGAAGAACCAATCTCAAAACCCCCAGCAGGGTGATCATCAGCAGCAGCAGCACTCTCATGACGGGAAGGTGATGGTATAACAAAATCAGTGGCAGGAGGAAGAAAACGCAACAGCTCTGCATCCTCTCCAAAAGTGGTGAGGTCTGGTCGCGGCAATCTGATCAGATGAGTACCAGTAGAATCACAAAAACGCCATAGCATCTTCCTCTTCATCCAAGTAGAGTTCCTCAAATGTTTCTCATCAATAACACTCCTCTCAGTACTAACAGAGACAGAATCAGTAGCAATACGCAGTCTCTGAAAGATAGGAGTAAGCAAACTCCCAACAAACTCTTTCTTCCCACGCCCAAAAGCCTTGACCTTCAGAGAGATCAAGTGATCAGCAAACACTGCACCATAGTTAACCCTCTCAGGATCAACCCATCTATCATCCTCAGCCATCAAATCATAAATCCCATATGCTAACAAGTGCAACTCACTCACTCTCATCTTCCCAGCCTCCATCTTACACAAAATAGTGTTGGCTATGGCTCTAAGAACGTACCTGATCACTGGATGCCTCACATCATTCATAGTAGAACGTCGGGAATCATAATCACCAGTACCAAAGTAAGACCAGAGATGCGAGACATCTACAAACTCTGCTGGAAGTGAAACTTCCTCTGGCTCTCTGCTAAAACCATAAATGTCACAAAGATCAGGTAAAGAAATCTCATACCGCATTCCTCTAATGAAGAAAGACAGCCTTCCTTCACTAGCTTTCGGGACCTGCTCGTTTTAGTACAGAAGGTGGACTGAAGCCATGAACTGCTGGACCAGCTCCGGATACAAGTCATAATGGTGAGTGCACATGGTCCCAAGTCCAATCTTCTCCAGAATCCTCAATACCTCATTATGAATCCCAAGCCTCTGCATAGTTACAGGATCAACAAACCGAGTCGGCAGAATCTCAACCTTAAGCCAAGCATTGTAGAACAGTGTCTCATATTCTCCCCAAGCATCAAGTAGTGGTCTGTTGATGTACTCAGGCTTTCTAACCTCTTCAAGTGGACGTCCTGGCCAAACATGTTGTGGTGGAATCCTTTGTCTTTCTCTTTTTGGCCATGGTTCTTGACAATTAGCTTGAAATGGTGCATCAAGAGTTGGAAGTGGTTGGAGTGCTCTCAGTGGAACCGGAGGAGGACACGCCGGCGGTGGGAAGTCGGTCTGGCGCGGCGGAGCGACGCCGGAATTGTCGCGGCGAGCTCTCTTTGTTTGTGGGCCGGACGACATTGCTCCGAATCGCAAAGAGGATGTGAGGATCGAGTAGAGGAACAAAAATCCAGCAGATAGAGCCTTGAATCGTCGAATTTGGTGAAGAAACGAGGGAGATATGATCAATCGAAGTTTGAGTTCGTCCGGTTTTGTGTTCAGATGAAAGTGGCGAACAAGACGAAGTGAAAGATCTTAAGTCGCAATTTTAGGTTTAGTTGCATCGATCGATGCAGAGGTTGCATCGGTCGATGCATGTGTTGGGTCGATGCAACTGGGCTAAGGTCCGGCCCACTACCAATTCGATTATTTCAAACCCATCAGCCCGTTTAAACCTCTGATCCATCAACTTATCGAGCTTTGCATCGACCGATGCACCAGATGTGTCGATCGATGCAGAGCCACTTCCGTTGTGTTTAACGATTTCTGCACCACTAAAACTCAAAACTAAAAATTAATATGTTAGTAAATACTAAAAATAAAAAACAAAAATAAAAACAATTAAATCCTACCGGTGGGTTGCCTCTCACTCAGCGCTTGTTTTAAGTCATTAGCTTGACTTGGCAGCGGATTAGGCAGAAGGTGCATCATCCAAACGCACAATATGGCCGTCTGGTATCCTGGCTTCAGCCCAATAGTGTTTCACCCTCTGTCCATTGACAGTAAACTTCTCTCCCTTAGAATTAAGCAGCACAATAGCTCCATAGGGGCGGACTTCTTGGATAGTGAATGGTCCAGACCAACGAGAATGAAGCTTTCCAGGAAACAACTTCAAGCGAGAGTTGTACAGAAGTACCTGATCATTAGGCTCAAAATTTCTGGAGATGATCTTCTTATTATGATAAGCCTTGGTTCTCTCCTTGTATAGCTTAGATTTCTTAAATACATGATGTCTAAACTCATCCAACTCATTCAGCTGAACCAACCTTCTCTCTGAAGCCGTCTTGACATCAAAATTTAGTAGTTTTACATCCCATGCTGCCTTGTGCTCTAACTCCACTGGAAGATGACATGCTTTCCCATAAAGTAGATGAAAAGGAATAGTGCCAAGTGGTGTCTTATATGCAGTTCTGTAGGCCCAAAGTGCATCATCAAGCTTCATAGCCCAATCCTTCCTTGTAACACCCACAGTTTTCTCCAGAATCTCCTTAATCTGCCTGTTGGAAACCTCAACTTGTCCACTAGTCTGAGGATGATATTGACTAGCCACTCTATGTTGAACTCCATACTTCTTCAACAACTTATCAAACACTTTGTTGATAAAGTGCTTACCTCCATCACTGATGACAATCCGAGGCACTCCAAAACGTGGAAAGATAATGGTCTTAAACAGCTTAAGAACTACAGCAGAATCATTCTTGGGACTTGCAATAGCTTCCACCCACTTGGAGACATAGTCAACAGCTACAAGAATAAGTTGTTCTTGTAAGAAGAAGGGAATGGTCCCATGAAATCAATGCCCCAACAATCAAAAACTTCAATCTCAAGGATGAAATTTTGTGGCATCTCATGTCTCCTACTAATCTGTCCTCTTCTTTGACAAGCATCACAGCGAGACACAAACTCATTAGCATCCTTAAACATTGTTGGCCACCAAAACCCTGCTTGAAGAACTTTGGACACTGTCTTAAAAGTAGCAAAGTGTCCAGCATAATCTGATCCATGGCAATGAAACAACACATCAGGAACTTCAGTCTCAGCTAGACATCTCATGTAAACTCCATCTGAACAATGCTTATACAAGTATGGTTCATCCCAATAGTATCTTCTAAGCTCTCTCAAGAACTTCTTCTTAGCATATCCTGTAAACTTGTCTGGTTCCACCTCTGCAGCAAGGTAATTCGCGATATCAGCATACCACGGTTGATCAGTAGAAGTTACAGCAGCCACATTGTCATCAAACCCGTAACCCGACGATTCCTGAACCAAGTGTCGATCGATGCATGATACTGCATCGGTCGATGCATTCACCAAATTCTGTTCGTATCAAGATGCAGCGTCGATCGATGCACCAGCTGTGTCGATCGATGCACTGCCAAGAGTCTGCAAATCTTCACGAGACAAAGTAGCTTGAGAACCAATATCAACAAAGTAGACATTCTCTTCTGGCAGTGAATCGTGAATTGGAACATCATCTTCTATCTTGATCCTGGATAAATGATCAGCTACTCCATTCTCAATTCCTTTCTTGTCCTTAACCTCAATGTCAAACTCTTGAAGAAGAAGAATCCATCTTAGTAACCTTGGCTTGGCATCCTTTTTCTGCATCAAATATTTGAGTGCAGCATGATCTGTATGAACTATTACATTTGATCCAACCAAGTAAGAACGAAACTTCTCAAAAGCAAACACTACTGCTAGCAGCTCCTTCTCTGTTGTTGCATAATTCCTTTGAGCATCATCAAGTGTTCTACTAGCATAGTATATAACATGAAGTTTCTTATCCTTCCTCTGTCCTAGCACTGCTCCCACTGCAAAATCACTGGCATCACACATTACCTCAAAAGGTAAATCCCAGTCTGGTGGTTGAACAATAGGAGCACTCATCAGCTCTTGCTTAATCCGTTTAAAAGCTAAACGGCATTCATCAGTGAACTCAAACTTGACATCTTTGCATAGAAGAGCTGAAAGTGGTCTGGCTATCTTACTGAAATCTTTGATGAAGCGTCTGTAGAAACCAGCATGTCCAAGAAAACTCCTTACCAACTTCACACTATCTGAGGGTTGAAGACTTGTCATCACTTCTATCTTAGCGCGATCCACTTCAATACCAGCCTCTGAAACTCTGTGACCAAGCACTATACCATCTCTAACCATAAAATGGCATTTCTCCTAATTAAGAACTAAGTGCTTCTCCTCACATTTAGCTAGCACTTTGCAGAGATTATCCAAAAAGCTTTTGAATGAAGACTCATAAACAGAAAAATCATCCATGAAAACCTCCATGTAATCTTCAATCATGTCTGTGAAGATGGACATCATACACCTCTGAAATGTTGCAGGAGCATTACAGAGACCAAAAGGCATTCTGCGATATGCAAAAGTGTCATATGGACAAGTGAAGGTTGTCTTCTCCTGGTCATCGGGATGAATAGGAATCTGGAAAAACCCGGAGTAACCATCCAAAAAGCAGTAGTATGGATGGTTAGCTAACCTCTCAAGCATTTGATCAATGAAGGGTAGCGGGAAGTGATCTTTCCTTGTTGCGGCATTCAGCTTTCTGTAATCAATGCACATCCGGTGTCCAGTGATTGTCCTTGTCGGAATCAGCTCATTCTTGTCATTCTTCACTACTGTAACTCCTCCCTTCTTAGGAACAACATGAACTGGACTAACCCATTTGCTGTCAGAAATTGGGTAGATAATCCCAGCATTCAGCAATTTCATGATCTCCTTCTTGACAATATCTTGCATGTTTGGATTTAGCCTCCTCTGATGCTCAATAGATGTCTTAGCTCCTTCCTCAAGATGAATCCTATGCATGCACAAGTCTGGAGAAATTCCTGCAATATCATCAAGAGAATAGCCAAGAGCTTTGCGAAACTTGCGCAGCTTACTTAGCAATAAAGTGAGCTCTGCATTGTTTAAGGAAGCATTAACAATAACAGGATAGGAAGAATTCTCACCTAGAAATGCATACCTTAACCCTGCAGGAAGTGGCTTGAGATCCAGCTTAGGAGCTTTCTCAAGGCTCCAATCTGATAGTTTTTCAGCTTGTGAAGAAGTGCAAACCAAGTCCTCTTGTGAAAGCAACTTCTTCACTTGCACATTAGCATCAAGCAGCTTGACATACCCAGCAGCAATGTCATCCAAATGCTCAGCTTCTTCAGTAGAAGCAACCAATGCTCTCTCAAGAGGATCTTCAGGATGCAGCTCTCTGAAAATCTCTTCAGCAAGATTAGACAGTGTATCCACATAGAAAGTTGGACCATCTATTGTTAGCCTCTTAACCAGCTTATCCATGTCAAATTGCATTTACAAATCTCCAACATTAAGGCCAATTTGTCCTCTCTTGATATCAATAATAGCACCAGCAGTGGCTAAGAATGATCTTCCCAAGATTAGAGGATCTTTAGGCTCTTCTTCATACTTCAAGACCACAAAATCAGTAGGTATCAAACAATCACCAATCTTAATTGGAACATCTTCAAGGATACCATCAGGAATGCGGAATGATCGGTCAGCAAGTATCAGAGTAATCTTTGTGGGTTGGAAATCTGTCATACCAAGACTGAGTGCTACTGATCTAGGCATTAAGTTGACACTGGAACCAAGATCACACAAAGATCTAGCAAACCTCTCATTGAAGATTGTGCAATCAAGAACAAAACTTCCTGGATCAGGAAGCTTTTCTGGGATCTTGTTCTGAATGATGGCACTGATTTGAGCTGAAATCATCATCACTCCTTGCTCAACATTCAAATCCTTGGTTACCATTCTCTTTACATATCTCCTAAGCATTGGAGAAGTCTTAACTGCATCAACCAATGGTAACTCAATAACAAGCTTATCCATCATAGCCTTGCACTTAGCATCATCAAGCTCCTGCTTAGACTTCCTTGGGTTCTTGGGAAAAGGAACTCTAGGCTTGTACACTCTCTCAGCAACTGGAACAGGAGCTTTCTTAACTTCCTTCTCGGTCGCGACATTGCATCGGTCGATGCTTGACTTGCATCGGTCGATGCTGTCTCGCAAAGTCAAGTCTTCTACGACTACTGAAGGTTGCGTCGATCGATGCTTTGCAGCTGCATCGATCGATGCAGGTTCCGGATCATCAAACTCATCATCCTCATCGATCAGTTCCTGCAATTCCTTGGCGTTCTGCTTCTTCTCAGCTTCTGACTGTAACTGCTTACCACTCCTTAAGGTCACAGCATTGCAGGAATGCTTAGGGTTGGATTCAGTTCTTGATGGCAAGTATCCTTCTTTTCTCTTCACAGCTCCAGCAGTTTGTGCAACTTGGCTCTCCAATTTCTTAACTTGAACATTCAATGAATCAAACTTGCCAGTAAGCTCAGTATAGACATTGTCAATCTTTCCATTGAATGTTACTGTCAACTGCTCTTGTCCTTGAAGAATTTGCTCAAGCATTGCTTCCATCCTACTCTCAGTTGTCTTAGGAGGAGGAGATTGGTAAGAGGAGTTGCCATAAGTCCTGGTGTAACCACTGTTCTGCTGCTGCTTCTGGTAATCTTGCTTAGGAATGTAGCCTGTAGAATTAGACTGATAGTTGTTGCGCTGGTTGTTTCCACTGAAAGACCTGTTGCCTTGCTGATTTCCAAACTTTTGGCCTTGATTACCATACACAAAGTTGACATCTTCTTCTACATTCTGCTGCTCTTGCTCAAAAACTTCAACATCTTCAGCAAAGTGGACTGACTTCTTTCCAACAAGAAGGTTATGCACTGTATCCAGCTTGGCATTCACTGTAGCAAACTGATTTGAATCATACCCATCATATGCTCTTTTCCGCTCTAAGTCTGCATTCTTAGTACTGTTACTTGATGCTAGCCTTTCAATCAACTTTTCAGCGTCATCTGGGTACCTTGTCTTGAAGTTCCCATCACTAGCAGAATCCAAAGCCATCTGATACCTCCAGTCAATCCCGCTAAAGAAGATACTGATCAATTGTACCTCTGAAAACCCATGATGCAGACAGTCCCTCTGGTATGCTTTGAATCTTACCCAAGCAGCTTTGTAAGATTCAGTTGGTCCTTGTCTAAAGGTGGAGAGCTTGATCCTCAGCTCATCAGACATGGCATCATCATAAAAGTGATTCAAGAATGTCACCTTGATGTCATGCCAGGTTGTCAGAGATCCTGGCTTCAGCTGCCTTAGCCAATGAAAAGCTTCCCCAGCTAGAGAGTAAGGGAAAAGCTTGCAGTAGAGGTAGTCTTCAGTGACTCCATTAGCCTTGATGCTAGTGACAATGTCCTCAAAGTGCTCTATGTGATCTAGAGGCTTCTCATTTGGCAGGTTCTAGAATGGCCTTTGTCCAACAAGAGCGAAGTAGGCAGGCTTCAGCTCAAAGTCATTCCTTGGGAATGGAGGAGGGACAATTGCGGAGCGGTTCTCATAGAATAAGTCTGGTCTGTTAAAGTCCGCAAGAGTCTTGACAAGCTCTCCATTGTTGTCCCATCTAGGCTGAACAATCTGCTGGTCATTGCCACCCAAATCTGCACCATTCGCACCAGATCTGGCATTGCGTCGACCGATGCCAGCATTGCATCGATCGATGCCGTCCTGGTTGTGTCGATCGATGCCAACGTTGCATCGATCGACGCCATCTGCATTCTCACCAACCACGACGAGTTCTTCCTCAATAACTCGCCCATCAGCATCAAGTTTTTGGCCTTGCTCGTTGCGCACATGACCCTCTTGATCTCTCAAAACTCCAGCCTCATCAGGTCTCAATATGATTGTATTGGCCATCTTCACTGACTTGGCTGCTTTTGTGTTTTCACGCTCTAGTTGTCCTAACTCTTGGCTTGTAAGCTTAACAACCGGACCAGTAGCATTTTTCCTGGTGCTAGGCTTAGTCATGTACCTGAAACACACAAGAGAAAAAAAACCAAAGCGTGTGAGTAAAACAGAAAAATAAAAATCTAGACAAAATCAAAGACTTTAATCTAATGGTGAATCAAAAGAGTCCCCGGCAACGGCGCCAAAATTTGATATGCTCAAATTGTAATACCCTAATGGTACTAACAGCCTTGCAGTTGTAATACTCTAGGGGTCGAATCCACAGAGACTCTAGTTCACACAATAGATTTATTATCTTTTAATTATGCTAAATCAAAGTATTAAATTAAAGACAATGCAAAACAGAATTTAAAAGTGTTGTAAATTCAAAGATCAAAGAGCTAGGCGTAGGGGATTTCTCGGGAATTTATGGGTTATTAAATCAAACAAATAATTAGGATTGAAGCAGTTAAATATCAGATCTAGAATTCTAAACGCACTTGTAAAATAAATCAGTTCCCACTGCAAATATTATCTAAATTTAAAACCAGAAAATCCAAATCTCTTTGCAAAATTCAAGGTTAAAAATCAGCTTTAAGAACATGTTTAGATAAGTTCACAAAATTATTAACTCAAATCTCTTTGCAAGAAATAATTTTGCTAATCAATGGTTTAATCAAGAAAACAATTATATTCTCATATCAATTAATTTTCCTAAGATAACAATTCTAGGTGATCAATCAAGAATTATTGTGAAGAACAACCAAGGATGAAGATCATAAAAGATTAAGAACCCTAAAAATCTCAGATCTAATAAATCATAAAAACCCTATGAAAAACCCTAAACCTAACAAGCAAATTACTCAGACATGATTAATTAAGTACAAAACATCTTTCTGAATAATAAGCAATTGATATTAAGAAGTAAGGAAGGGAGTTCAAGAATCTTCTCTCTACAGATGAAATCAGATCTATCTCTCCTCAGCTCTCAATATCTCTTCTGGTTGCAGAATAAAAACTTTGGTCTAAAACAATGACCATAAAAATCCTAAATATACTCTAAAACACGTCTTGGGCCTTAATTGCAAATAAGGAAAACTTGGGCTTATTTTGTAATTCTTCAAAAGCTTGTGAGACAACTTCCGTTTGTCTTTCTGGCACCTGCATCGATCGATGCTGATACTGCATCGGTCGACGCAAAATCTTGATCACGTCTCCAAGCTTCGTTGATCGCCTTCATGCTTTGATTATACTCCAAATCATCCTCTTTTAGCTCCTTTGTGTTCAATCCGTGCCAATGAGTTCCTAGACCTATAAAGACTCAAAAACCACCTTGAAAACAAATCAAAAGACTCAAAAAGCACACTTATACCATGGTTAAAAACCACAAAAACCATGTTATATAAGAAATCGATGATGGGGATGCATTCGAGCCAAGAACCCTTGTTGCTTGCGATTGCGGTTCTGAGCAGGGCACCTATTGATCGGTTTACAACCTCCGTTTGGTTGTCGTTTTGCGGGTGAGCAGCGGTGGAGTGGTGGAGCTTCGTTCCAAGCTTTTTCCAAATGGTGCGCCAAAAGTGACCAAGAAACTTGGGATCTCAATCGGATATGATGGAGCGGGGCACGCCATGTAGCCTGATCACTTGGCTAAAGAACATATTCGCCAGTTGCACGGCATCATAGTTCTTGTTGCACGGGATAATATGAACCATCTTCGAGAACTTGTCCACAACAACCATAATGTTTTCTCTATGCGCCAAGAGGGGTAGGCCGAGGATGAATCCATTGATAGATCGATCCAAGGCGCGGTTGAGACTGGTAAAGGCATGTAGAGGCCATGAGGGTGTGTTGTCGACTTGGAGGTTCGACACACAATGCAACGACTGCAATGCTTCTCCACCATACTGCGCATTTTCGGCCAATAAAAATGCTCTTGAAGCACGGCCAGCATCTTAGTGATGCCGAAATGGCCTGACAAGCCTCCGCTATGAGCTTCACGAATAAGCAACTCCCGGATAGAACCATTTGGTATGCACAGTCATCGCCCTCTGAACAGAAAACCCTCATGAAGGTAGAATTCGGTGTAAATTCCCTTCCCATGGTTCTGGAAACATTCTCCAAACTGAGCTTATCCAGCATACGCATCCTTGATGCTTTCAAAACCCAACACACGAGTGTCCATAGTAGTGATGAGAGCGTGTCTCCTTGACAAAGCATCGGCCACCACATTTTCTTTTCCCCTCTTTTACTTAATGACGTAGGGGAAAGATTCCACGAACTCCAACCACTTCGCATGACGTCTCTTGAGGTTGGTTTGGCCGCAGAGATGCTTCAAAGTTTCGTGATCGGTGTGAATCACAAACACTCTCGCCAATAGGAAGTGTTGCCAAACCTCCATGGCACGAACGAGGGCGTATAACTCCTTGTCATATGTCGGGTAGTTGAGCGTTGCTCCACTAAGTTTTTCGCTGAAATACGCCACGGGATTGCCTCCTTGAGTCAAAATGTCCCCGATCCTGACTCTCGAAGCATCACACTCAACCTCGAAGGTTTTGTTGAAGTCAAGCAAGGTGAGCAAAGGGGCTTGCGTGAGACGTTTCTTGAGCTCGGTAAACGCCTTGTCTTGTTCTTCTCCCCAATGAAACTCGCTGTTCTTCTTGATAACGGAGGTGAGAGGCGCGGCGACCGTACAGAAGTCTCGCACGAATCTCCGGTAAAAGCTTGCTAGGCCGTGGAACGACCGGACTTGAGTGATACTTGTTGGCGTGGGCCACTCCTCGATCGTGCGAATCTTCTCCTCGTCCACCTTAAGACCCTGCGAACTCACAACAAAGCCTAGCAAGACCAATTCATCAGCAGCAAAGACGCACTTTTTCAAGTTTGCGTACAATTTCTCTTCGTGGAGAGTAAACAAGACTGACTCTAAATGCTTAATATGATCAGACGAGCTAGAACTATAGACTAATATATCATCAAAATAAACTGAAACATGGATATTTGTGTGGTGGTGAAAGGTGAATGTATGTGTATGCAATGATATGATATGGATGGATGGGTGTTTCAATTCCCCTTATGCAGTTCCAGTATAAGAGGTGTCAATCCAGTCTGAGTGCTTGTGAACAATCAAGATATGCATATGAATCTAAGTCAAGCCAAGTATGAAGATTGTTTGTCACTAACAATCCTATGATGATAATGATAAAAAGCAGAAAGTAAACTACAAGAACTAAGAACTAAATGCAAATAAAACAGGATGATTATAAAAGCAATGATGCAAGAACAGAAATAGAAACTACTATTAATGAACTAGTGCAAGACAATTAATAAACAGAAAGCTAAATGTATGCAATAGGAATGAAACAGGAATGAAACAAGACAAGCACAAATCATAAACAAGAGTTCTGGGGATGAACTCAAGCAGCACTCGAACGAGTGTAGGTCGAGTGAGTGGTCGAGCTAGACTAATCCGGGAAAACAGAACAATGCAATAAAAACAGAGTAAAGCAAACACAAATCAAACAGCAAGCAAATAACAAGATTAAGACTTTAAAATCAATAAACAAAGAAAGTTCCTGAGGATGGATTCATGGGATAAACTAATCATTGTGGACATCTAACTTGATCAACAAATCTCAAGCAATGCTATGAGCTAACCTCTAGACATATTAATCTAAGACAAGTTTCTCCCACTCTCATGGTCAAGAAACAATCAAACCTATGCAATCCTAGACTTGCTCTCACAATGAAAAGAATCTACACAAGCAGGCATTAAGCAATACATCTCAAACCAAACAAGACCTCTAATCTCTTAGCAAGCCTAATGGTAAGCTCTAGATCTAGCCTTATCTATGCTTCTTAAACATTGGTGTGATGCTAAAAAGCTTGAGATCAGATCCTACCCTCTCAGATATAGGATCAGCATTAAGAACATCTAGCCTAGAAGAGATCTACAACAATCAAGCTTGACCAAATCTGATATACCACAAAATCAATCCATCCTAACCCATCCTCAAGATCCTAAGATGACTACTCACAACAAGACATGATCAAACAAATCATAAACCCAGAAATTATTGAAACTTGCATGTTTAGATAGATAAGATGAAGATCTACAACTTTAAAGAAGAAATCAAACTCAGATTCTCAATACCCAGAAAGTTATCAAACCAACAAGTATGAAGAATTTCTTCTTTTTCAAGCACAAAATCCAAAAAAGAAAATAAAAAGCAAAAGGAATAAAATTCCTAAAAAGGTAAAAACTAGGTTTATAATATCTGAAAAGCTGGACTAAAAACTAGAATAAAAACTTGATTCTCTGGTGGCTGCAGTACAAGGCTTTATATAGTGGGGAAGGTGGAAGCCCTAAAAATAGGAAAAGTCAAAGTGGTCAACGGATCGGTCAACTCGACCAGTGCTCGGTCGAGTGACAGGTCGAGCTGGCTTCTCTGGTGCAACTCCACTCGGTCGAGTCCATCTCCCACTCGGTCGAGTGCTTGGTCGAGCTGGACTCCGGATCTTGGTTCTTCAGCCTTAAATCCCTTGTTTCCTCCTTATGATTGCTTCACACTTCTTATCCATTGCTTCCATGCTCCTTAAGCTCCAAAATCACCTGTTTATGCATGAAAAGATGCAAATGCAATGCAACTATACTCTAATGCATGATTAGTCCTAAAGCTACACAATAATGGCCTAAATGGATAACAAAAGATGCAAAAGATGCAAATAAACTAAGGGAAAACAAGGTAAAATATGTGAACATCATAAACTACTACAAAATTATTAATAAACGATCTTAAAACATGGTTCATGAGACGCATAAACGTAGAAGGGGCGTTAGAGAGACCAAATGGCATTACCAACCATTCGTACAAACCTTGTTTCGTCTTGAAGGCAGTCTTCCACTCGTCATTCTCCTTCATACGAACTTGGTGGTAGCCGCTCTTCAAATCGATCTTTAAGAAGACGCTGGTGCCACTTAGTTCATCGAGCATGTCATCGAGGCGTGGGATGGGGTGGCGATATTTGATGGTGATGTTGTTGACGGCTCTATAGTCAACGCACATCCTCCATGACCCATCCTTCTTCGACACTAGGAGAACAGGAACAGCACACGGACTCAAGCTCTCTCAAACGTATCCTTGCGCCATCAGCTCCTTGACTTGACGCTCAAGCTCCTTCGCCTCTTCGGGATTCACTCGGTAGACTGGCCGGTTAGGAAGCTGCGCGCCTGGTATGAGATCGATCTGATGCTCAATGCCTCTGATCGGCGGTAGACCTTCGGGAAGCTCTTCGGGGAACACGTCGGCGAAGCGTCTAAGGACGTCGTGGATCACCTCCGGTAAGGTGTCGATCGAACCTTCAAGGCCTGTAAGCAATAAATCTCGAAAGACCATCAATAACACTTGGCCAGAGTCCCTAATGAACTTTCTAACATCACCATATTGAACAAGAAAATTCTTTTTATCGTCCGAGTCTTAAGACAACTTGTTTTGCATTTCATGTACTTGCGTGGGGCTCAAGGGTTGAAAGCAAATACGTTTGTTTTCATGAACGAAGAAGTATTGGTTTGTGTGGCTGCAATGCGTGGTTTGCTTATCAAACTGCCATGGTCTCCCCAGAAGAGGTGGCTAGCTTGCATAGGCACCACGTCGCATAGGACTTGGTCCTTATACGGACCGACACTAAACGAAACCATGACCTATTCTTTGACGTGGATCACAGTTTTGTCGTTTAACCATTTCAATCGATAAGGGCGGGGGTGGTTTTTTGGTTTCAAGAGAAAGTTTCTTGACAAGATTGGAACTTGCCACGTTAGTGCAAGAACCTCCATTTATGATCAATCCACAAATGTGCCCACTTACCGTGCACCTCGTGTGGAAGATATTGTCGTCGGTGGCTACGCGTGCGTTCAGGATGCGGCGAATCATCAACAGTTCTCCGGCTTCGGGCTCAGCTACTGCTTCCTCTAGTTCAGCCTCTCCTTGAATGTTCTCCTCGGTGGCCTCATCGTCAGACTCGATCTCGCCAGCTTCAGTCAGGATCATTGTGCCTGCGTTCGGGCACTCTCGAGCGTAGTGGCCTCTCCCTTGACACTTAAAACACACAATGTCACGGCTCCGGACGTCAGTGGTGTTACGTCGCAGATCTTGGCGCTCATTGCTGGTCGGCTCCCTTGGTTTAAATCTCGAGTCCGCACTGGTCCCCTTTGGCTTGTCTGGTAAGCGGTTTGATGGCGAAGCATTAGGAGTCCACGTTGATTCTCCTTGAGTTCTGCACCGAGAGATGCAACAACTCTTCAAATGTTTGATAGAGTTGGCGCTCGACCTTGCGAGCAATGCGTTCTTGCAACCCGTCCACGAACTGAGCCATGAGTGACTCTTCGGAGTCATCGACTTCCAATCGGTTGCGCAAGTGCTCAAACTCCTTGTAATTCTCCTCCACAGTTCACGAACCTTGCGTGAGTCGCCGGAACTTCTTCTGGAGCTCGCGGTAGTAGTATTGAGGCACGTAGCACCTTCGCATTTCCGCTTTCAAGACTTCCCAAACGGTGATAGGTCGGTCGCGGTTCCGTCGCTGCTCAGCTTCAAGTCGATCCCACCAGGTAAGGGCGTGGTCGGTGAATTGAGCCACCGCGTATTAGACCTTTCGCAGCTCCGGATAGGCATGACACGAGTATAAGTGGTCCATACGGCTTTACCATTCAAGATAGGCCTCGGGGTCTGACTTTCCCGCGAACGTGGGTGCGATCATCTTGTGGTTCGGCTCGTGATGTCTTGGGGCTTTGTCGTACTGATCATCTTAACAATATCGTCGTCTAGACCTCGGTTCAAAGTCCTTATTGGACTGGTCGCTCGCTGGCTCTCGTCGTGGTCGCCTCACGGGTAAAGGATCTTCGCAGGGAGGGTTTAACAGTTCGATTCTTGTTAAATGCTCTGCGAGCTGTTCTAGGCCGGTTTGTAACGCGGCAAGGGTGACTCCTATCTTGGGTGGCGCTGGTGGAACTTCTTCGGCCATTGTACAGAATACGGTGACGTGGCTTCGCGGTTTGAATTTAAACCTCACAAAATAAACTCAAAAGCATACACACGTGAGTATCACAATTTCAAGAGGACCACACAAGATATTTTGTTTCGTCTCCAATGATTGAGGACAGCTCACTCAATTTAAACTTATGACCAAAACAAAAAGCTAAAGTAAAAGTGCTAAACGACAAGGATTGCTTTATGACCCAAAACAAAAATGCGGAAACAAATTGAGACGCTAACTTTATCGATCTAAAAGTAATCAAGCAAGAACACGGATGAACACTAGAACAAACAGGATGAACAAAAACGAGAGTTATCAACCTAAACAAACGAATAACAATCGCTATCATGCACCAAATTAAACCAAAACTCTACTCGGAACCTATGAAACGATATGATGCAAACTAAGCTACCTAACAACCAAAGATTGAAACTTTATAATGAAAGAGATGAGTTATGAAGCGAAACAACCATTATAGGAGCTTTTTAAAGCTCTGATACCAAGCTCATGTGACCGTGGGACGCGGTTACGGTGCGGACAGAAAAGAAAAGTCTTTGGACAGAGCTCGGCACGCGGAACTTTCCTCGGACAAGATTTGAAGGTTCGAATCTAGGGAAGATTCAAACGAGGGAAACGAGAAATGGCAAGATTCCAACGAGCCGTTTGCGAAAACGATCGGAGGTTTCTATCGGGACGGATGGACGGAACGGTTGCGGTACGGATGTGGAACAACTAACGAAAGACACGGATGGAGCGATGGTGGTTGCACTAGGAGATGAGATGATGGAAACGAACGGTGAACAAGAGATGGATCGAGTGACGACACATGAGAGGTTTGGCTCTCCTCTCGATACGGTCACTAACAAACGATGAACCCGGTTCAAGGTTCGTTAGGGTTCTTTCCCTTAGACAATCCCGGATTGTGCTAATGAAAGGATGGAGACAAGTCAAGAATCTCTCTTGAGAAAATTTTTATTTTCATTCAAGTCTAAGGAGGAACAAAGGCTAAGGAGAATTTAAATACATTAGGTCAAGAGAGGCTTAGGGACACGGGAATTCGTTATGATCCGCACAATCGTCCCTAGACGTGTTTCCCTTGCAAATGGAACACGTCGCCTCTATTGACTTTCAACGCAAAACTCTTAACGTTCAAAAGAAAGGAATCAAAGAAGGGATATTCCCAAAGTTCAAATTTAAACCAAAGATAAGAGGGAAGAAGGATAACCGCTTTGGCCTTGCGCAGGAAGCAACTTAGCCTTAGGGGTTGTGCACCAAGCTCCATGCCTCGTTAAAACCTTCTCCGGTAAACCCATTGGGAAAAACCCGGAGTAAGGAAAAAGAGCACACTTCCTTGCTTAAGCGACTTGATCATCTTCACTCTTGAGTAAGAGTAAAAACTAAGCAAACTGAGCCTTCGGAGTCTTCATGGAACGGCTAGCGTTGGGCGAATGACCGGACGAACAGGTTGAGTCGTTGCTTGGCCGCCTTTGCTGAACTCTTGGAGCGTGTGGTGGCTCCCGGGAGGATCGTTGGTGCCTTGGCGCTTGTGGGATAGGCGTCTTGGCCGCGTCCAATACGTCTTGGTCAGGCGTCTCGGTCGCGTCCGGCGTGTCTTGGTCATCTTTGCAGAACTCTCTATAACAACCCGTCCCGTGGACCCCACTAGCCTCACTGCTAACCCTTCTAGCCTCACTGTTTGCTGCCCTAGCGGACCCCAAGCTGGCCCTCCAGGGCATCGATCCTAATCCATCACTGTGGAAATCCACATCCACCAGTAGGTTATTGGTGCGCCAGGCGTTCCTCGAACCCTGGTCCCCACCCTTTAACAACCTTCCCACAGGACAAGTTGCCACCAATTGATCTGATAAAAATCAATTTTTATTGTAACAACCTGTCCCGTGGACCCCACTAGCCCCCCGCTAGCTGCCCCAATGGACCGTTCGTGGACCCTGCTTGTCCTGTGGGAAGGTTGTTAAAGGGTGGCGACCAGGGTTCGAGGAACGCCTGGAGCACCAATAACCTACTGGTGGATTGGGATATCCACAGTGATGATTTAGGATCGATGCCCTGCAGGGCCATCTTGGAGTCCGTTGGGACGGCTAGCGGGAGGCTAGCAGGGTCCACGGACGGTCCGTTGGGGCAGCTAGCGGGGGGCTAGTGGGGTCCACAGGACAGGTTATTACACTCTCGTCCTGCGATCACATCATTCTCGATTGTTCTTGCTGAAGGTGTTCTACCAAATTTTGTTTTCCTTGAAGAAGAACAAGTATGGCTACCCACATACTTGTTGATTTTCCAACACGTAGACCCTTCTAAGCACTCAGCACGAACACGCCATTTGCAAACATCATCAATACAGCGTATACACCAAAATCTTGTACCAGATTTAGTAACTCTGTAATCGAAGTTATACTTCATCGCAAAAATTTCTAAACTTGCCTGTAAAGCTTCCTTTCTTTTGAAATATTGTCCCTTCTTTACCATAGAATCAACCATCATAGATCTAGCACCAACTTCAATGTCCTTAGAAGTTATGAAGTTAGAATCATTCGGTTTTGCTTTGCTCACAAATTTTGGCAGCTTTTCACGCAGAAGAACGTCAACGCCTACCTCACTTGAATCGCTTGGTTCCTTTTTCAGATCAATATTGCTTCTATCATTCATCGTGGCTTTAAACATCACACACAACCGTATGTTATTCTTCATTCTCCAATAAGCAACATAATTTTTCATTTGGCGATCAGTCATCATAACAACCGGAGGATAATCAACACTGAGATCAAAGGGTAAATAACTAAATTCCACATCAACCATATTTTGTTGTATTTCATAGTCTTCCAAAACCATCATCTTTAACTCTTCAAGAGTTGAATTGGCTTGAAAAGTAAGAAGTCTCCCACGTTTTTCTTCATCAACAATAAATCTCCATTCATTTTGGACGATACATCTCCATACACCACATGTTACATAGATTTGCAACATACTGCAAAATGAACTCTTGAATGAAATTTAGGTTGGAAAATGTTGAAAAATCTTGAACAAAATCGATTAAAAATGTTTAATGTTTTCAGAACACATTTTCTAAACATGTTAGAACGTAATCTTAAGAATATATATGATTAGCATAATTTCGAAATTACGTAAATATTTAGTTTCCTTAAATTTTGGATTCAGTTTCTTGTCTAATATAATTGTAGAATATACTTTCTAAATTATGAAGAACATAGAGGAAAGTGTAGAACTAATGTTCTAGTTTTCGCAGGACATATGATAAAATGTAGATTTCATATTCTGACTTCAGTAGAATATGTATAAAGTGAATAAAACAAATTCTAAAATTTGTAGAATATAGAGTTATGTGTAGAATATATATTCTAATTTATGTAGAACACATACAAAATCGACTTCTAAAAGTTTTAGAAGATATATTTATTCTAAAGTTTTCAGAACAAGTAGAGTGCAAAGAATTTGTAATCTACATTATTTAGAACATGTACAGTATGTAGAATTTATAATCTAATATCTTCAGAATATATACAATTAGTAGGAAATGTATTCTAAATGTTGCAGAATAATTTTTTTTTCAATGTTAAAACACCAAATTTTCATCAAAAACACCTTATGGCAACCTCTTTCTTATTTCTAGAATTTGTTTTTAGGTGATTGAAATTTTAAAATTTCTTAAAAGTTAGTTTCATTTTTTTAAAGGGTAATTAAGGCATAGTGGCAAATTTAGCGTAGAAGGCATAATGGGACAAATTGAAGAAAAAATGTCCTTTTAAATCAATTTCCCCTTTATTACAGCATATTAAAATTACACTCTTTGATACATAAGGAGTATTAGCTTTGATATGTATCTAAAATTTATCACGTGTTTTTTAATAAACAATTATGGGAAATTGGAAATAAAGGATCACTAAAAAAAAAATTGACCATATACACCTTTTTAAAAAAATGGTCATTTTTACCAAAAATGCCCATAGGAATTAAAAAATCCAAATTTAACAAGTTTAAAAATGTGAAATATAGGAAAATAAGTAGATATACAATAGTAGAAGTAATATAAATTTTTTCCAAAAGAAAAAAATGTATAAGTTGTTTTTTTTATGGATAAAATTTGATATAAAAAATTTAGAAAACGTTTTCTGTTGTTCTGAAAATTTAAGATGATGTGTTCTAACATTTTGTACATGTTATACTAAATTCAGGAATAGTTTCTGTTCTAAATAATTTAGGGGCCGGAAATACTGAATTCTACAAAATTCAGAATTTGTATTCTACGATTTACTCTATGTTCTAAACGTTTTAGTATAATCTTTCTACGGTTTACTCTATCCTCTGAAATCTTTAAAAAGTTGACCATATACACCTTTTTTAAAAAATGGTCATTTTTACCAAAAATGCCCATAGGAATTAAAAAATCCAAATTTAACAAGTTTAAAAATGTGAAATATAGGAAAATAAGTAGATATACAATAGTAGAAGTAATATAAATTTTTTCCAAAAGAAAAAAATGTATAAGTTGTTTTTTTTATGGATAAAATTTGATATAAAAAATTTAGAAAACGTTTTCTGTTGTTCTGAAAATTTAAGATGATGTGTTCTAACATTTTGTACATGTTATACTAAATTCAGGAATAGTTTCTGTTCTAAATAGTTTAGGGGCCGGAAATACTGAATTCTACAAAATTCAGAATTTGTATTCTTCGATTTACTCTATGTTCTAAACGTTTTAGTATAATCTTTCTACGGTTTACTCTATCCTCTGAAATCTTTAGAATATGTTTTATTCTTTTTACTCTATCTCTGAGAAAATTAGTTGACATCTACTACGGAAAAGTAGATTGTATACTCTGAAACTTTTAGTGATTACTAAATATAGAAAGTGAATATTTGGAACAGGAAACTGAATATTTATCTAATAATTAGGTAAAATCGTATTAATCTGTTAAGATTGTGTTCTACGAAATTTAGAAATAGTTTTCTAATGATTTTAGAAATTTTTAAAACAACTCTAATAACAACCCTAATCGTTTTCGTTTAGTGGTGTGTAAAACCATTTTCTCACATTTTTTCACCATTTTCGAGCCATGGCAATGCACCTCTATGTTAAGAGTGGTGTGTGGAGATTGTTTGACAATCATGAGTGGAGATTTATTATTGATGAAGAAAATCATGGAAGATTACTAACTTTGAAATCGAGTACTACACATGAAGAATTGAAGATTATAGTTTCAGAAGCCTATGGAATAGAGCCTAGTATGGTTGATATGGAGCTAAGTTTTTTACCCACAGATCTCACTGCTGATTGTCCTCCTGTCGTTATGATGAATAATAGTCAGGTCAAAAATTTTCTTTCATACTATAAAAAGAAGAAAACAGTATATTTGTGTGTGACATTCAAAGGTGGTGTTGAGGATGTTGGGAGTAAAATCAAACTGGATTTGAATAAAGAACCAGGGGTTTCAAGTGATGAAGATGACGATGGTAGACCGAATGAAAACCTAGCTTTATTTGTGGGTACTGACACTACAACAAATATCTACATTGATAGGAGTAGAGAAACGTTATAATACGTCATTCATAGCTTTTTCACAAACGCTATGTTAGGCCACTGTTATCGTAGGTACCACACATACAATAATGCCGGATATGTATGCTATGTTAAAGTCTTCAACCATAGCAGTAGCGAAATGCTTTGTTATCATACTTTTTTAATTTTTTTAAATAATGTAATAAGTCATTTTTCATGCTATCTTAGGAGCTTCTACCATAGCTCTATTAAAACAATTTAGTTTATATTACAAAACTAGGTTTGAACCCGCGGTACACCGCGGGACTATTTTTGTTTTTATTCTGTTTCTAAAACATTTAAATATTTTAGTAAATATATGTACATTTATTTTTGAAATAATTATCATTAATATTAGTTTTTTTCTTTAAATATTTTATAAGTTAAAAGATTTATACCATTAAAAATTAATAAAATGTAAGTACTAAATCGGTTGTGGACATGTATATACTTTGCAGCTTTCGTAGGATGGTTAATTGTTTTGTGAGTTAAAAATCTAAAATATATGAAATAAATTAATATTTTTAGAGTTAGTTCAAACCCGTAATATCAGGTTGGTTCTGGAACAGATTTTTTTACTTTAACCCACAAATAATTATCCTACAAAACCCATGGCCTCCATGGGAGTATATAGTCTGCACCTATATGTCCCGCTTGAGTTTACAGGATTAGGATATGTAAACATTTTACTAATTCAATTCTTCTAGTTTTGTTTTAATGGTGAAAGCGTGATAATATGTGTTAATCCGCCATGTGAGGTCTGACCCGCAACAGATTCAATGACTTTAACCTGCAAAAATATTATTACTTTGATTAGGAAGAAATTTTTTCAAATTTAAGGAAAGTTATATTTATTTAATTAATTATCAAATTAGTATTTAATGTAAATAGTAATGGTTCCGATTTTTTTGGAAAGTTGGAATTATGGGAGAATAATTGTTTACAAAAATTAAAAACCTTATCATAATTTAATAAATTGTAAATTATAAAATATAAATATTTAATGCTAATGGCAATCTTGTAAATAGGTGACAACTTCAGGATTTATTTGCTAAATCTACTTGAAAAATGTATATATAGATTTATTTAAATTTATTTCTATATAGATTTCATATTTCATAAATCATCTATAAATAATATAAATACTTTAACCAAAACAATGTCATACATAAGATCATACCAAGTTTTATAATAATATCTTAAGTGCAGCCAAGTATTGAAACAAAATAAAACAAACATCCTAAGTGCCACCAACTAGATCTTTCGTTGAACTCGTAACACCAACAACCGGATCTTCACGGCTCTAGCCACACCATCCTCGTCCTTCATCGCCTTAACGAACGATTGTACCTGTGTTCAAGGGCAAAGCTCTTTCATATTAACTTAAGTCCTTAACTCAAGGCTAAAAAACTAAGAGAATTTCCAGAATATTAGACATTACCACAACCTTGTATCTCGGGAATAGCTAGTCATGAGGAACACTATACACTAGTAAACTAAGTACTTAGGTTCTTTCACTATATGAAACCACATCAAGTACATATTATAGTAACATATACCAAACATGCAAACATCCACTAATGGAAAGGTAATATGATAGATATAGTTCAGTAAAAAAAAGACTCACGAGACTACCAAAGCCGATATATGTATGGGCTTGTCACCAGCTTCTGGCCATTCCACAATCTTGCATGAGGATTTTACTGAAAATAATTTCTTCTGTTACCTCTGCTTAGGAGCCTCTTCGCCTTCAAATCTCATGCATTCTTCACCGACTCCATATACTGATCAAACGGACCAATAAACTCAGATGGGCTCGTCCTGTATCAAACAAAACACCAGTGTAGGAACATTTAGTAGAGCAATTCACTGCTAAGCATCAGACAAATAGAGACAAGCCTTGAACATGAAACTGAACATCATGAACCAGCAGGAAATCAAACAACTAACAATTCACCAATTGATGTATCATAAACCAAACCAATTAAACAAGTTCTCTATCTATAGAACTTGGAGAACACAAGAAGAAACGAAACAAATTTCTGCAGTTTTAGAAAAGAGAATCTGAGGCACACAACTAAGTTTCTGCAGAATCATAAGAATGAATCAAATATATATAAGTACCAAGTCCTTGAAACTAGAAGCCCATTAATGATAAAGAACAGAAAAGCAAAAATGTGTGTTGAACAAGACCAAGTTACCTCAGATTTCCTGTAGAAAGTAGAAAGTATGCATATCATTGACATATTCAACCACGGCTGAAGGATTCTTCTCATCACTGAGGTCAATATCGCTCACACACTCTTCTTCTTTATCTGCATCTTCCATTTCAATCTCCTTCTCCTCCTTTTGCAAAACACAAGCATATGTATACAAGTACACACAATATTTAGGAAAGATGACAGTACACACCAAAGCTCCTAAATTTGGGAAAAAAACAACAAAGCTAAGAGTCAATAAAATCCTACAATCTTTTAGACCGAAGAAGCAGAGAGTGATCAGAGGATATTTGTTGACACCCCAAGGAGAAGAAGAAGCAGGAGGGAGTACCCAATTGTCTTCATTCCTGGATACTTTGTTCCACCTCCGTCTCCTGTTTATGCTCTAGCTCCAGCTCCAGCTCTAGCTCTATATCCAAATTTGTATTTGATTGTTATCATCTTTGTGTTCTAAGTGTTATGTTATTTTATGCGAAACATCTTTCAATAAAGTTTGTTACCTTTCTAATGTGATTGGATTAACAATGGAACTATTTCATTTTCCTTTTTGCAATAGATAATATTTTCTCACTGCGTTTTTTATTTTCTTTAAACTTCACTCCAAAATACAAAAGATATTTCTTTGTCTCAAAAGTGAAATCACAATGAGATGTGTCTCCAAACCACATTAAGAAGATTTGATCGAAATAAGCCAATCAAACAAACCAAGTTTAGTTTCTCTTCTTTTCTTGTTTTTCAACCTCTGGTTCGAATACTTGACCAGGTTCTTCCATAGGTATCCCACTGTCCATCCTTTAGATACAACCAATTCCGTTACCTGTAGCAAAGCACCATACTGATCAGCACATAAAATTGTTCTATCTTGTAATTTGATATCGTGAGAGAGACTAAACCTGATTAAGATTATGTAGTGCTTCAAATCCAAAAGTGTAGTAAGACATGAAAGGTCTTCTTGCCTGAGAAGAGTGAAAAAATTTGTGAGCAAAAGAAAAGCCATTGGTTGGTAATTAATGAAGCAAATGTTGGAGATAAGAGTGTAAGATTTGACCTGTGATACAGCAAGCCACTGAAGAAGAGACTTGAGCTCAGGATCTCCACCATAAGCACCACATCCCCAATTTCCTGTAGCAACACTAACTCCATCTTCATGATCCATGCACAGCACGTTACTTTGATTCTTGCAAACGTGGAGGAAACCACAGAGAGCCTTATTGGTCTCCCTGACGAAGAAAGAATTAAACAGGAAAATAAAGGAATAAAAAAAAAACAATGTTAAGAAACAATTTGATATAAGACTTGAAAATGTAAGAATCTATGATTCAACACTACCTGAGGAGGGATTCAGGTTTGTATTGGGAGATTCCTGGGTGACGCAGAGCATCTATAGCTACGATTCTTGTTGTTCGCCTTCCGAAAACATCTGTTTCCTTTGTATCAATGTAGTCACCAAAAAACCGAAACGAAGATGCATATCTGCAGAAAAGCAGACAGCCATTTTAATAACATAAAGTGTCACACAATTAATGTCGTGACAGATTTACTCATGTTGTACCCTGTGTAATGAGAGAATCTTTCTGCACCAACAATCTCAATGGCTTCATTGACTTCCATGGTTGGTAAGAAGAGCATCCCAGCGATCAATTCTGGGTTGATCATGAATCTAATCTCTTCCTGTATGCTTCGAAGAAATTATTCACATCAGGAAACTTCACAAGATCAAAAGGCATTTAGGTTTAGGGTTTAAATACCTGGACACATCCCTTGCGAAGAGCGCCACCTCCTAAGTTCTTGTTGGCGAAGTCAACTTCAAGAGCTTCAACGCTTTGATCCTCGATCAAACCAGAAGCATGAACCTATACCATTAAATTAATCAGAAATAATATACAGATCATACTGAATACCAAACATTAAATTTCATCTGGTTGGTTAATTACCACAACAGGGCAGAGTTTGACAGTAGAGTTTCTCCAAAAGCCTTCATCAGGAAAAGCTTCGAGACCAAAAGAATCTTTCTCTAAAGTGAGAATCTTTCTTTCGAATGAGACGAATCCAGGAGGGATACATAAAGATAGCCTCTGGAAGTAATGAGTTATGCACTTTATCTTGTTCTCTTGATGCTCATTTCGTCCCGTGTTGACTAGGCTTCTGCAATAGGTCAACACAAGATCTTAGATCTTGACTTTGTACATGAAACTTGTTTGAGAATGTGTACTCACTCGAATAGTTTGTCGAAATTGATGATTGGAAGATGATTCGAGCCTCTATTATCGACAGGGAACAAACAGAAGAAAGAACATGAAAGCAATGCTCCTATGAGTTCCTGCCATGGCCAAAACATAAATTAAAACTCCAGATTTCAAACTGTGTTTTATGTATTGAAGTGTTTGGATTTGGAAGATATACCTGGCTGAGGAACACAATGCCAGCTTTCTTGCGGCCTAAGACACGAAGAACGGTTTTGGTTCCATTGATGAGGTTGTCTGAATTTAGATAGTGTAATTCCAAGAGAGATGGGAATCTCAAAAGAATACAAGCCATTGCAGGTAAGACCTCGTTAAACCATCTGCTTGATTCTTCTTTCGACAATCTCTGCACCAAGCAAAAACATTGTCCATTCAATCAAATTCCAAATGATTCGGAATTACAAAAAAAAAAAAAAAAAACATTTGAGTTTTTGTCACCTCGTCAAAGTAGAGAGCGTAGCCTTGAAGTGCTGAAGAAGAAAGATAGGAACTCAAAGAGAGAGCTTGTCTCATGTCAGAGATAGAATCAGAGAGAGTTTTCCCTGAATCCACTCGGCTGTGACCCGGTCCTTTGGTCATAGCTTCTAAAACCTCCACCAAGTGCGGTGATAGCCAAGACAGAGACGAATCTTGAATCTTTAACGGCAAGTAGGGTAAGATCGTCTCAAGATCTTCTCTTTTCTCCATTGCTCTGTATTTTTTTTCTTATGTCTTTCAACTTTCTCTTGCTTCTCAATGTGAGGTTGCAGGTTTCTTTCTAAAGAACGAAGCCACAACATAAATATATAGAAACCTAACTTAACACCGTTGACATTCATGTACTCTTTTGACTAAAGAGATTAGTTTATTATAACATTCCTTGGAGATCAAGAAACGTGGAAAGGATTATTCAGACAAATTCAAGTCTCTACAGCTCACCACTCTGATTAATTAAGTATTCAAAGGCCGAATTTAAAAATCATAAGAACGAATTAGAGGAACATTATAACAAATTAGTGTAGAAGACAACAAAATGGACATAGAATGAGTTACTGATGGTGGCCGCATAGGACAATTCGATAGAAACCTAAAATTGAAGTAACCTATTATGAATTTTTGTAAAACACAGTGAGTAACATACATTAAAAAATTCTATTTAAACTATAACTAATTTTGTTTGTTATTGGCTTCCCCCAGCAAGCAAAAAAAAATTTTAAAAAATCACCAAGGGAGAGTTTTGGGTTAGTCGCGCGTGTGGCGGGTGCATTTCAAAATTATTCACTAAGAAAAAAGGATATTGTAGAGATTATCTGAAACTAATTAAAATATATAGATATTATCTGAAACTAATTAAAATATATAGAGATTATCTTAACACTAAGAAAAAAATTAAAATATATAGAGATTATCTTAACACTAAGAAAAAAAAGATTTAATAGAGATTTAATATATATACACCTTTCACCTTGGTCGCTTTGGGACTATATAAGTAAAGACTTGATGACTCCTCTCTCTGCCGCTTGACTCTTTTCTTTTGTATCTATATTTGATAACGATGGAGAGAGCTGATTATGATCAACTCAAGCGTTTTCAGCGAGAGAAGAGAGCGTTTGATATTCTATGTACAGTCACGAAGGGAATGGTAGGAGCTTTTAGATATTATGAGGAGAAAGGAGGAACACCCACCAAGAGAGAGAGAACGAAGGCAACAATGAGCTCCTGGAGGTCGCGCAAACGACAGAAGATGATCAATCAAGTCCCTAAACAAAAGCCTAATCGTGTTGCTTGTTCTCCAAGTTTGTGCCATGTAGAGTCCAAGAGGCGTGGACAAGTAAGAAGAAGAAAGGCCCCGGTTTCCAACAAAAAGGTAAGAAGAAGAAAGGCCCCGGTTAGAGAAAGAGAGGCGGTGGTTCAAGAGAGAGTTAGGACGCCGGAATGGCTGGTTAACGTGATGAGAGAAAATAATGGTACGGACGCGAAGATGATAATGAAGGAGAAGGTTCTTAAAGAGAGTGATGTCAACAGACACGAGGCACGTCTCTTAATTCCCTGGGGCGACATAGTGGATACGGACTTTATGAACGAGGAGGAGTTGGAAATCGTAGACAAACATCACAGAAAAGAGTCTAAAAAAGGATTAAATTTTACCTTGGTGGGTTTGAAGGGTCAAACATGGGATCTTAACCTCAGGAGATGGGACATGGGGCCCAATTCCAACTACGTCTTGGCTACAGGGTGGAACAAGGTCGTCTTCAGTCCGGGTAACAGGCTACGTAAAGGCCAGAGGCTTCAGATTTGGTCCTTCCGCTCCCCAGACAAGCTCTATATTGCTCTCGTTACTCCGGAACCAGCTCCAGCTCTGGCTATGGCTCTAGCTCCGGCTCCAGATCCAGCTACATCTTCACCTCCGGCTCCGGTTGTTACGAGAGACTCTGACGAACTAGATCTCGAGACTCGAGCTCCGGCTGTAAACTAAAGATTCGGTCAAGAGTAATTTCTCTTTCTTTTTTTTTTTGGTTTTTTTTGGTTTTTTTTGGGTTTGGTTGTGGACTCTTATCTCCATTGCCGTGTAATGCCATGCAAGTAGTTTTTTTTGTGTTATTCTTTATGAGGTTTTAATGTTAAGTTGACTGAGAGTGTGTTAATTGTGCTAATATATTTCATTCCTTATAATGGTGCCTTTGTTTATACGGAAAATGTTTGTTTTTGTCTAGTTTTATCACCTACTGGCTACTGCGTAACATAAACAATAGTCGCCCGAAACACACAACTGGTTCTGGTTCTGGTTCCTATAAGCAGATATAAGATCGGAATTACAAACAAATTACATAGTAAGAGACTTTATTTACTGGGTATAATTAGACTTCAGATGTCAGAAACAGACACGGAGGCATATGGATATATCTGTTGATTTTTCACTTTGATTTCAAGTTTGTTTCTTTTCTTTCTTCACTCAAGAACTCAATTTTCTTAGAACTCTCATTCATTCATTTTTCTCATCTATTACAACTTCACATACATTACATACTTATAGTAGATTTCTTTTACACTCATTCACTTAGACTCTAGACTTAGCAACTATTACATCATTATATCTAGACATTAGACTTCTGGACACAAGCAATCTTACACAACCTTACCTTAGCTATTAGCTACTAACAATTCCAACAACTACTTATTACTCTAGTCTAACTAAGGTTTTCAACAACTTCCTTATATAAACTAAGTAAACAACAAGACTCTTATTTTGGGCCTAACAGTCTAAAGAACACTAAATACACAAACCTTAACTGGGCTTAACTCCAGCCCATTAGTCTTCTTAATCCACAACAACAAAATAGCAATCTTCTCCTTCCTTATTTTTCTTCTCGTACGACCATTCTTCTTCTCCGTTCAGCTTCCATACTTCTGGTTCTTCATCATCACAATCTCACTCTTCTTGCCTTTCTCTTTTGCAGGGCAAATCGAAGACTCATCCCTCAACACTCCCTCTTGAGTTTTCGATTTGGGCTCTTGATTCCAGGTTAGGATTTTGAACTTTGAAACATTTACTTCTCCAATGGAGCTTCCTTTCCTCTTCATCTGAGTGCCACTTTTCAGAACATCTGCATAGGTCATTGGTGAGTTTGATTTTCCGATCTCCTTCTTAATTGAAGTTTCTGTGATTCTCCCTTGATTGGAATTTGTTGCTCCCTCTTGAACAATGGTCTTTACATTCTTTTTCAGGCTTGATTCACTTTCGGTTAAGCTCACTTTGATCTTCTTTTGCAGAGGCTCCGGACATAAGCTTATGTTTCCAAACTTGATGGCATTCGATCCAAACAAAGGTAATCCATTTACCTCTTCCTTGTTTTGCTTCTGAAATATCAGCCTTTGATTATCAACAAGTTTACTCTTGTCATTGATCTCCAACTTGTGAACCCCAAATCCTTTGTGCTTTGTTGCTTGATTCTCCTTCTCTGTTGCTTGATTCTCCTTCTCTGTTACTTGATTATTCTCTGCATTTTTCTTGCAGGTTTCTTTTCTAATCCACTTCTGCTCCCTCTCAAACTTAGGTGAGCTTTCTGTTTTCTCCACAGTGTCTCTTTTGATCACTTTGCATCCTGGGCACACATCTTCGACTCCTCTATCCTTGTTTTCTTCTTTTTCAATTTCAGAACCTCCCTGATTCTTAACTTCCATCGATGGGTTTTCATTCACGGCTCCAGCTTCATTCTTCTTAGGTTGATGAGTTTCAGATTTGTTCAGACCTTCAACATTCTTCTTAATACACCAAGTTTGTGACACCTTCTGACTTCCAGCCGTATATCCAGTTCCTTTATAGCATGATTCAACCTTTTCTTTTGTAGCAACCATTGTTGCTCCTTCATTTTCTGACATTCTCAAATAAAAGCTTTTATTGATCATAGGTACCTCAGCTATCTTCCTTCCAGCAGGATCATGAATGGTACACCCTCTGTGATCAAACTCGACTTCATAGTCGTTTTCAACCATTTGAGAAACACTCAATAGATTTTTGGTAATTCCTGGAACTAGTAGAACATCTTTGATGATTCTCTTGCCTTTCTTTGTCATGATTTTAACATCACCCTTTCCTTTTGTTGTCACCACAGCTCCATTACCTACACGTATAGGAACATTGAAGCTTGTGTTGATGTGAACGAATAGGTTCTCATGTGGCGTCATGTGATTTGTGCTCCCACTGTCGATAAGCCAGACATTCTCTTCTAGTGTTTCTTGGTCTTCTTGTCTTGCAGTGAACATATGGTAAGTTTCTTCTTCTTCATTGTCTTCTTGAGTAACTTGAGCTTGAGTAACTTGAGCTTGTTCTCCATTCTTGAGTTTGCAGTCACTGATTAGGTGACCTACTTTTCCACAGTGAAAACAACTTCTAGTCTCTCTGTTTTCGTTGAAAGCAGGTCTGATTTTTCCACTCTTGAGCCAACATACATCTTCATTGTGATTATCTCTTTTACAATAACCACACCACCTTTTTTCTCTATAACTTGTCTGACCAGAATTTTCTTTTTGTTTCTTCTCCACATTCAGACTTCGAAACCGTGCATAGAAGGCTCCTTCAGCTTCTTCTTCATCCTCTGGAAAGAATTTCTTCTCATGTGCCTCTAGAGATCCAAGCAGCTCAGCATAGGTAACAGTGTTCAGATCCTTTGTTTCTTCCATTAAAGATGACAGACCGGCATAGCTTTTTGGCATAGAAGCCAGCATTTTCACCACTAAATCAAAGTTAGATTTACCCTCACCTAAAGATCTCATCTGATTCGCTACAGCCTGAATCCTATCGGAGTAAACTTTAACCTTTTCTCCTTCTTTCATTTTCAGATTTTCAAACTCTCTTCTTAAAGACTGAAGTCTAACAGTTTTGACTTTCTCATTACCTTGATAGGAGTGCTCCAGAAGTTTCCATGCTTGATGTGCTGAGTTTGCAGAGAGAATCTTGTCAAAGACCACATCAGCCACTGCATGCTGAATGATTTGGAGAGCAGCCATGTCTTTAGCTTTGAGTGCCTTCAGGTTTGCAGTTTCTTTGCTCTTATCTGCTCCTGGAGTTGCAGGTTCATCTTCACCTTCAGCTTCAGGTACTCCATCTTTGACAACATCCCAAAGATCTTTGTTCATTAGTGTGGTTTTCATTCTTGCAGACCAGAACTCGTAATTCTGGCCATCAAAGACTGCAATAAGATGAGATGATTGCAGGTTTATCGCCATCTTTGTTTTCTTCTTCTTCTTCGTACTTCTTCACTTCTTCTTTCTTGTTTTAAGAGGCTCCTAGGATCAAGTTGTGCTCTGATACCATGTTGATTTTTCACTTTGATTTCAAGTTTGTTTCTTTTCTTTCTTCACTCAAGAACTCAATTTTCTTAGAACTCTCATTCATTCATTTTTCTCATCTATTACAACTTCACACACATTACATACTTATAGTAGATTTCTTTTACACTCATTCACTTAGACTCTAGACTTAGCAACTATTACATCATTATATCTAGACATTAGACTTCTGGACACAAGCAATCTTACACAACCTTACCTTAGCTATTAGCTACTAACAATTCCAACAACTACTTATTACTCTAGTCTAACTAAGGTTTTCAACAACTTCCTTAGATAAACTAAGTAAACAACAAGACTCTTATTTTGGGCCTAACAGTCTAAAGAACACTAAATACACAAACCTTAACTGGGCTTAACTCCAGCCCATTAGTCTTCTTAATCCACAACAACAAAATAGCAATCTTCTCCTTCCTTATTTTTCTTCTCGTACGACCATTCTTCTTCTCCGTTCAGCTTCCATACTTCTGGTTCTTCATCATCACAATCTCACTCTTCTTGCCTTTCTCTTTTGCAGGGCAAATCGAAGACTCATCCCTCAACAATATCTCACATAATTCAGAAAAGAACATACAATATAACTTTGGCTCAATTGGTCCTCTAGGTAGACAGTGAGGTTATGAGCCATGAGAAGAAGCCAAGCCATGTTTTTCTGCTGAGCCTTTCTGAAGAATACTCAACTAGCTTTTTCCATAGGTCTCCTACAGTCATTTCTTCCAAAATGATCTTTTCGATCACCTGAAAAAAAAAACATAGATATAGCATTTAAGGTCTTTGAAATGAGAGAAAGAGTGGTATCATTATATTGTTTAATGAATTATGATTCTAATAACCTGATTGAGATTTTGCAGGGCTTGGAGGCCAAATGTGTAGTATGACATGAACGGCCTTCCCGACTAGAAAGTAGATCGAGAGTGTTATGGTGGAATAATGTAATTATGTTTAGCAAGATGTATTGATTAAAATAGAGATCTGTACCTGTGAAATGGCAAGCCACTGAAGCATGACCTTTACTTCTGGATCACCTCCAAACACACCGCATCCCCAGTTCCCTGTAGCTACACCAATCTTCTTCTCTTCATGATCGATACACCTTCTCTGAGAGCTTTCTACAACTTGGTTCGCCGAATCTGTACGAGGAACGTGCCTCTATGCAGAACAAAAATTAACATTGGAAAAGTCAGGAAAAGAATCTTAACAAAGTATGCTAAATCCAAGTTTGATGGTCTTACAGAAGATGATGCTTCAAGATGAGTATTGTTAGTGTCTGTCTTAAGAGATCCATCAATTTTATATTTGCATTGATGCACGTATCCGCTAAAGGCTTTGTTAACCTCTCTATATAAACAAAAGGAGCGGTTGAGAATTTTACAAACTATATAAGAAATCAGAATGATAATTTGGCTGAAAGACAAGTTTTGATTACCTAATGAGGGCATCAAGTTTGTACTGTCCCATTCCTGGGCCAGGCATGGCATCTATAGCTATGACTCTCGTTTTTCGCCTCTTGAAAGTGTCTAAATCCTTCTTGTCTGTGTAATCGCCAGCATATTGGAACGAAGGTCCATACCTGAATGGAGCCACCATGAGTTGGATTTTGTGAAGATCCTATTTAATAAGCTTAGCATCTACTTAAAAGACCCCAAAAAGAACATCTACTTTTGACACTTACCCAGTATAACACGAAAATCTTTCAACCCCAACAATTTCAATTGCTTCATTTGCATCCATACGAGGCAAAAAGATCATGCCGGCGATAAGTTCTGGGTTGATCACAAACCTTATTTCTTCCTACATAAGTAGTAGAGTTTAGTAGCTGAGATAATAGAGTTTTAAAGAAGAGAAAAAAAAAGGAAGTAAGAGTCAGACCTGTAGAGTATCATAACTCAGAGTAAGTCCTCCAAAATACTCATCTGCAAAATCCACTTCAAGAGCTTCACCTGGTTGATCTTCTATAGCTCCCGAGGTGTGAACCTACTCCAATAAAAAATGGATCAAGAGGAGAATAACCTAAAGCATACTCATGAATCATCCCAAAGAAATGGGTTTAACTGCGAAGAAGGCTTGTTATGAGTGTTTCTATGTTACCTCAATGGAGCAAAGTGGGGTGGCAGAATTAGCCCATGAATCAGCCTCAGGATAAGAAACGAAGTGGGGATGGTATTCCAGCGGAAGAACTTTTCTCTCAAATGAAACAAAGCCGGTAGGCATACATCGACATATTCTTCCAAAGTAATGGATAAGGCACTTTATCTTGTTTTCTTGCTTCGTGCATTGACGCATATATGGAAACCTTAAAAACCAGAAGAAGGAATTGTGAGTTTAGGGCATATGGTTGTAACTTTTAACTTTGTAAGGATAATGAGGGAGCCACATACGAAAACAATGCATCAAAGTTGATTCCTTGAAGATTCTTTAAGCGTCTATCAACTTCAGGGAACAAACAAAAGAATGAACATGCAAGAAGAGCCGCAATCAATTCCTGCAGAAGGCAGAAAATATAGTGAGGGGCAAATTAAGTAGAATAAGAGAGAAATGAAGCTTGGTTGCAAAAAACAAGTAACCTCACCTAAAACTTTCTAGAACGTTACCATATCAACTTTCATTTAATGCCACACAATGTATGTTTTTGTTTGTTTGTTTGGACTCAAAGAGTATACCTGGCTAAGTAACACAATTCCAGCTTCTTGAGGGCCTAATAGACGAAGCCCGGACGGAATACCATCAAGAGCATGATCTGCCTTCTGATAATGTTTTTCTAACATGGAAGGTAATTGGAGAAGTAATCCACACAATGCAGGCACCACCGCACCAAAAAAGTTGGCCGACTCTTCTCTGGAAATTTTCTGCATCACAAGAAAAAAAACTGTTTGTGAGTACTTTGAGTGCCTACCATTTTCTTAATGCTCCACGTCAAGTGTTCACCTTAAGAGAGACAATGCATCAAATAACACAAACAACTAAGAAATTAGATTAAAGGACAGAAGAACTGTTACCTTGTCAAAGAAAAGAGCGTACCCTTGTAAAGCGTAAGGTGTGAGATCATTAGCATTCAAGGAGAGGGATTTCCGCATATTCGTGATATGCAAGGCAAGAGCCTCTCCCGAGTTAACCATTGAATCACTCGGTCCTCTAGACATTGTTTGGAGCTCTTCTTCAACAGAAGGCGGCCAAACTAGCGATGAAGACTGAGTTACAAGAGGGAAATACTGAAGAATTGACCCAAGATCTGCTCTCTTCTCCATCCTTATCGCCTGAAAGAGATTTGAAAAGTAGGAGATAAAAGTTTGCAAATGATTACAGGAATGGACATCTGATGTTGCATCTATATGACTTAGTTCGTTGACTATCGTAGCTTAAAAGAAAAAGAGGCCCAGTTGATTTTCTTTATAGTAGACGGCACCAAAGTCAAACTGGAACACGTTTTCCTGAGAGACTGAGTCAAATTCATGTCCTCTGACAACAAATGTTGGTGACCATACACTTTTCCCGGAAGATTTCCGTATAACCCTGAAATTTCAACTGTAAATACAAAAGAACTTGTTTCCTTTAAACAAAGACTGCTTCAAACACTTGACCAAAACCATAAATTAGCAAGACAATAGCACCTAAACAAATTATGCTTGAGGTTAAAGAACTGGTGAAATGACTTTTTACATATTCATGTGGTAAAATGCATAGAGACAGTATGAGGATGCATCAAACAAGCTAATGAAGACGAATTTGAAGAGTCAAGACCGCAAGATAGTCTTGTTGGTGGTAGCTAGAGATGGAAGTAGCCAAGAAAAGAAGCCAAGATTGGTTTGCTTGTTGAGCCTTTGAGCAGAATACTCTATCATCATGTTCCACAGATCTCCAACAGTCCATTTATGGGAAAGAATCCACTTGGTTACCTGTCCTTGTAAGAGTATGTATCAGTTGCAAAATCAGTTAATGTTCACCCACGACCTGATCAGTACAATTTTAGGATACTCTATCCGCTTACTACAACTCAATTCTTAGTAATGTCCGTTTTGAAATCAGAGGAGAAAGAGAGGTACCAGAATCTGGAGATTTAAAGAGCAAAAGATGTTACCTGATCTAAGTTTTGGAGTGCCTCCATTCCAAATGTGTAGTATGATATAAATGGCCTTCGAGTCTGCAAAATAGGCATGAACAAATTAAGTAAGAAGCGACAAATGAAAAACGCTATATATCTTTTATCATACGAACCGAATCTTTGGAAAATTTGAATTTCATTCTAGAAATATTTAGTCAAAAGTGACATGGGGTGTGTTCTTACAGTCAAAACAAACTCGGCTTCTTTATGTTTGTTGTTTTTCTGATAGAAATGGTCTTTATGTTTTTATTCTTATCTCCTATTGGCACTCAACTTGTACAATCCAGCAAAATAATAATTTCATCAATTTTAGCCGATGATGCAAAAAGGTACCTGGGAAGCAGCAAGCCATTGAATCGTAGCCTTTAACTCTAGGTCTCCTCCAAAAACACCGCATCCCCAATTCCCAGTCGCGACACCATCATCTTCATGATCCATGCAATCAACTCCTTCCACATAAAAATCTCGGACAAGGTTGTTAGCAGGCTTTTCTCTACTCATTTCAACATCATTTAGTAAAGCTCCGTGTGACTGCATCAGAAACAGTAGAGAAAAACTAGAAGAGTATTAAACATATACTTTTCTGAAGCTTAATTTAAATTGGCTACTAATGAAAACGATACTAAAAGTTTGTAGGATGATTCCAACCGTATTAGTGTCTGTATGTCGAAGACCAGAATCTCCTTCATCTATGACCATATTTTGGTGCTGCCAAGACTTGCTACAATTTAGAAAGCCACATAGAGCCTTATTAATTTCCCTGGAAAAAGCGGAAAGAGAGGGAGAAGGACACATTAGAATGCAAGTGTAAAGAGAAATGAAAGAGCATAGAGGGAACTTATCAGCAAAACTTCAAAATGTTGTATCGACACAAACTGTGGATTGTCTGAAGAACCTACGAATGCCCAAAAGAAGGTTTCACATACCGTAAAAGGCAAATCTCTTTAAAGTGTCTCATCTTCGGGGCACATAATGCATCTATTGCAACAATTCTGGTTATTCGTCTTTGGAAAGGATCCTTTTCCTTTTTGTCAATGAAGTCACCAGCAAAACGAAACGAAGATGCATACCTACAGAAAACAAAAATTATAGACTTTAAAGTAACTAAAAATATTAACCTTTATTGACAATTGGATCATTTAGAGGCCAACTATCTGCCATTTCTAAGTCATTAATACATAATTCTTACTCTTCTTTACGATGCATACCTACAACATAAGCAATAATTTAGACACCACTTTCACTATTTTTCAACGTGCCTCAATCAGGATTTGTACAAACTAATCTGAAACGAGCCTATTGGTCCATATAAGTATCAAAGTACAGAGACTAATCAGTAATCAGCCAATATTAAGTAAACACAGATCAATGCTACAAAACTACCAAATCTCACCCTGTGTAACATGAAAATCTTTCTGTACCAACTATTTCTATAGCTTCATTGTCATCCATTCGGGGCAAGAAAAGCATGCCAGCGATTAATTCAGGGTTGATCATGAAGCGTATCTCTTCCTGCAGAAGAATCCAGTTAGAAGTCAATGAAAACTCCTAAACCATTGATTTACAATAGATCTTTTGAACAGTGAAAATGAACTCAAGGATCATGTATGCTTCTGAAATAAAAAATCTAATATGAAAACTCAAACCTGTACGCACCCCCTACTTAGGGAACCACCTCCGAGATACTTGTTCGCAAAGTCCACTTCCAGAGCATTGTCAGGTTGATCTTCAATTAACCCAAAAGGGTGAACCTGTAACAATAAAGCTGTCGGTAAAAAGTAATGTACAAGCATTTGCAGATTCAGTGGTACAAGGTATCGAAATCCACAATCCAATATCTGTCACCTTAAAAGCACAAAGGGAAACATCAGACTTGCTCCAGAAATCCGCGTCAGGAGCAGTGGTTGAAGAATTGCGGTATTCAGCTGGAAGAATTTTGCGTTCAAATGAAACAGTACCAATAGGCACGCAGGAGCAAAACCTTTCAAAGTAATGCATAATACACGTTATCTTGCTTTCTTGACTTTCACTATAACTTTCATAAAGGGTCCTGAAAAGCAAGGGAAAGTCTGATGTGGGACTGCGTGTACATAAAGTCCAAGAGTCCAAATGAAAATATACACAATGCACGCTAGACAGAAAGAAGCAAAAGTGAATTCTTCGATAAGAAAAACAAAAATATCTTGACATGACATATGATAGCTAATGAATCACAGACGTACGTGTTTTTCTTCACAACAAGCTAAACCAAGTCTAATAACTGAACTCTCAATGGAGACAGAATTTCATAAGGGATCTCTACAGGATATGATTTCTTTAGACTCTGACTCTCGAGTATGATTGTCAGTGAAATACATAATTAAAATCCCCTTTCTTTCATAATACTTGCTTGATCACTAATCACTGAAGCCAAAATGACTGACACAGTAATATTAGGAAAAGTAGGCCTAATTCTTTAGGAAAAGTTTAGAAGACAAAGCGAGAGATCACATACGCAAACAAATGATCAAAGTTGATCTCTGGAAGGTGTTTTGCACCTCTATTATCATCCGGAAACAAACAAAAGAAGGAACATGCAAGAAGAGCTCCAATCAACTCCTGCCATATTGAATGTGGAATGGACACGTAAGAATAAGCAATAATCCATAGAGACACACACACTATATCTTCAACAACACCAGGTCATTATCTTTGTACGAACACATAAGATTGTAGGATCAAATGTAAGATTAGATTATATCACTTTGCATCAATACCTGGCTGAGGAAAACTATGCCAGCTTGTTGGGAATCTAACAAACGTAGACCTGTTTTGATTCCACTAACGATACTATCAGCATTTTGGTAATGCTCTTCCAATAGAGATGGAAACTTAAGGAGTAACTTTGCCAACGCCGGGATAATCTCATCAAACCATCTCTTTGATTCTTTCTCACCAATCAGCTGCAATTACCAGAATTTGATTTTTTTAAGATACACTCAAATCTAAAAGCAAATCAACAAGAGTTCAATAAGAAATCAAAGTTACTTCGTCAAAGAGAAGAGCGTAGCCATGAGAAGCAGAAGGTTCGAGAGTTGAACAAGATAAGGAACGTCTCATATCGGAAATTGCTTGCCGTAGAACTTCTCCTGAGTCAACTCGGCTGTGAGATGGTCCTTCAGACATTGCCTTCAGGGCCTCCACCACTCGCGGCGGCCAATACAGCGACGAAGAACGAATTACAAGTGGTAGGTACGGGAGAATCGAGTTAAGATCATCTCGGTTCTCCATTGTTTTCCAATTTTCTCAATTTTACAGTTCTCTCACTTGCTTTTGAAACAGGTCGACGAGAAGAATCGCTTCGGCGACAAGATTCTGCTGCCGCAAAGGTCAAGAGAGAAGGTGAAGGAAAACCGGTTTTTTGAACCGGGAAGTTGGAAACTGAACCGAATAGATAATGTTTGGATTCACCGGTTCAGCTCGGTTTGAAACATTGAGCCTTGTTCAGAGAGCTATATGAAATCAAAATATTATTTTGACGAGGTAACAAATAAATTGATTCAAGTAAATTATTATAAGTAAATTTATTATTTGGGATGTAAGATTTTTGTATAAAACAAAATATGTAACCAAACTTTTTTTAAATTTAAATTTACGTTTATTTGTGTTCTAATTTGTTTCACTCGTGAAATATTTGAACGTGGAAATATTTTTAACGTGGTTGAGAAATTTGTATGGACTTTATTTTGATAAAATATAAGTAATTATTAATTTTTTTAAAAGACATTATTTTGTTGTTTTTTAAATAAGTATAATATAGATTCCAACTAAACCAAATAGTTTTAATTTATTTAATATATTTTGATTTAAATATATAATAGCATAGATGTGATTAGTATTAATTATGAGAATTATTTGCTAAAATATTCGAGCTCTCTACCAACGGCACATCAATATTTTTTTCAAGAATGTTCCTCTATTGTATAGGGGATTTGATTGGTTATAAAACATGTATGTAACCGATTAAAAATTTTAGGTTTTGGATTTAAAATTTAGCTTTGTGGAACATCTATAAATTGAAAGTTCTTCATATAACATACTATTTTATAATAATCATCTATTCTATTTTTTTTTAACAATCATATATTCTGTAACTAAATAAAGAGCAAATAGTTTTAAATAACAATAACTTGATGATAATTAAATAACAATAGTTTTAAAGAGCAAAAGATCCTCTAACCAATAACAATACTTTCAAGTTTCATTATTATGTTCCGAGTAGCCTGATAAATCACCTCCATGAGGATTATTGTAATGCAAACACTTGAAATCAATAAAATCAGATGTTACAAAAAAAAATTACATATTATTACTATCATTTTCTTAATTATACTATTTCACCGTCACTTTACTTCTTGTTAACTAGCTACGTAGTTTTTCTTTTCAAATTAAAATTTTGTTTTAACTTGATTTCTAACAGCAACCAAAAGAGATTTAGTTTAATATTTCATCGTTGGTTTTTTGCAATTTTTGGTGGTTTTACTTTTCTAGAGTAAGTGTTGCCATCCATAAATTCTGATCGATTACAATAAACGAGATTGAGATGTTCAATAGTTCATTAGCAATGTTTGATTTAACTTATCCAAGATGAAGTAGATGTTTCACTCTACAAATAATATCCATTTTTCAACCAAAAAATAACACAATTTTCAAGATGATTCGACTGTTCATTGTTTTTTTTTGTTTTTTTATAATTTTTTTACTTTAATATCCTGGATATTTACAAAGTTACATACTATGCATGACTTAGTAGCATAATTAAAATTACCATCTGTTATGTAAATTTCTAAATATCATCATTCGATTTCTCCGGTCAAAAGCAGAACATCGTGTTCTAAAAAGCAGATCACAAGCCTTCCATGGATGTTAGAAATGTGTGAACCAAAAGTGGAATTTATGGATTAAGGATTGTTATTTTGGTTTAGTCCAAATAAGGTGTGATCATATTTATTGGTAATATGATTGGACTTTGGTATTGATAAATTATATGTATAGATACCAAATTTATATCTATATTAACATTTTCACAGCAACTTTGGCAAAGAGGGCTTGGAGTTGAAAACTATTTACAAGCATGTCATTACCATTAAATATTAAATATTAATTTGGTAATTAGTTTAAATAATATGAAGATTCCAATTTCTAAAACAAACTTTCCGCCCTTAACCAAATTTCCAAAAAAATAATCTGCTTAATAAATAATCAATTAATTGCTGAAAAATCAGCCAAGATATTCGATCTCAAAAAATTAATTTCGGATTATTTTCCCCCTATAATATATGTTAACAATCAAATTAAAGAAACAAATTTAAATACCAAAAGATATCATATCCCTACCATCTATATTAACATTTTCACAGCAACTTTGGCAAAGAAGACTTGGAGTTGAAAACTATTTACAAGCATGTCATTACAATTAAATATTAAATATTAATTTGGTAATTAGTTTAAATAATATGAAGATTCCAATTTTCTAAAACAAACTTTCCCCCCTTAACCAAATTTCCAAAAAAAAATCTGCTTAATAAATAATCAATTAATTGCTAAAAAATCAGCCAAGATATTCGATCTCAAAACATTAATTTCGGATTATTTCCCCCCTATAATATATGTTAACAATCAAATTAAATAAACAAATTTAAATACCAAAAGATATCATATCCCTACCATATTCCTTAAAAAAACAGATTATCGTGATTTACTCCCTAATTAGTTACTAAATCAGATTTTTTATTTGTCTAGAAAGGTTTGTTTTTTCAACCTAATGTTTACCCTATAAATACTATACACCTAAACCCCGATTATATATTAGTAATCAGAATTACATAACCCTTAAAACCCCTTAAACACTCTTTCGTTCATGATTTTTAGATCATCAACATGTGTTGAGTCGTGAATATGTCTTCAAATCTTGGAAATCTTTATAAGAAAAAAGATAATAATGGAGAAACAATGAAATGGTTTTTATACTTTTTTTTGGTTAAGCACTCAATTTTTTGTAATATCATATACTTGGAATTTTAGAATATAGTTATTTTTTTTTTGTAATGGTTTTCATTTCAGCTCTCAAATATAAGGTTTTCGTATAAAGTTAAGTCATTATTGTTTATTTTACTTTATCAAAAAAAAAATTGTTGTTTATTTTATGTTTAATTCTTTTAGTTTCACAAATAGTTTGGTTTGTATAAAATATATATTCATAAAGATGAGCAAGATGAATCAAAACAAAAATAGAGAAATCTTAGTTTTTCATTTATACTTTCTTTTTTGTTTTTCTTAGTTCATGCCAATTATATTCAATTTATTTTATATTTTTGATAATAACTATAATTCTATATTATAAACAACATCAATCACGATAAACAACATTATATATATTTACATGCACAATCAAATATTCTTTCATTTAGTTATATAAAATAATTGTCCACGGGTCCTTTTCTAGGTTTTGAAATTGATACATTGTATAATATTTATTTATGTATTCTTTTGGTATATTTATCTATTTCACATATTATTATTCAACTAAAGTTATACAATCTAAATAATTATGAATACTCAAACCAACACAAAAATTACAATCAAACTAAAATGATGGAATCTAAATATTAATCAAAACAAACTAAAATAAACTAAAACAAACTCAAAAAAAAAATTATAGTTTTATTTATTATAAAGAATAATTATTCCGCGGTGTACCACGGGTTAAAATCAAATGTCATTTATATTCTATGATGGGTTGAATTAAATGACAATTATACATGACCGGTTAAGTACGGTTTAATGGTTGGTTATGGTCCCTAGGTCATCTATGTATATATATATATCTATACTAGTATTTTTGCAGCAGTATTTGCTCAAAAATACTTTTTGGAAAGTTTTTGCATTTAATGCATTAAATTTAATATTAGTTACCAAAACTTTCAAAATTATTAATTATTGGTAAGATTTAAAAAGATAAGGAAATCTTTCTACCTCATTTAAACATAAATATATGATTCTCTTTCATTTTTATTTGAATTTATATTTAAATTATCTTGAATTATTCTATAATACATTTTTAGTTAATAAGAAAAGAATTATGATTTTTTTTTTGCATATGATGTAATAATTATTTTTTTTTAAACGGACATATATTACTCAATAGATGAATAAAAAAAGAACAAGTACAATATCCCACATCGCCTAAAAAATTGGGCAATAGTTTATAGTCATACTATAAAAGAGATCAAAATGAGTCAGAATACAAATGAGTAGAAATCTTAATTTATCAGGCAATCAAACTTAAAAAAAAATATTTGGTTTATTCCGGTTCTTTATTTTAAATATTTTTAAAAAGTTAAATATTATAAATATTTATATTTATAAAACGTATAAATATTATAAATATTTATATTTTTAGAAAGTTAAACTTTATAAAATATTAATAATATTTAAAAGTTTATGAAGTTTCAAATATTATAAATATTTAAACTTTACAAGAAGTTTAAATATTATAAATATTTCAACTTTTTAAAAAGTTAGAAAACCTTTAAAATATTAATAATATATTTAAACTTTTACGAAACTTCAAATATGAGAAATACTCAACCGATTTAAGAATTCTTAGTATTATAAATATTTAAACTTTATAAGAAGCGTCAATCTTATAAAATGTAAATGGTTACAATCTTAATAAATAACATTTCAACTTAATCTAATATTTATAATGCAAAAAAATAAATATTAAAAATTAAGATGATATAGTGCAAGTTAAAATATCTCAGGACGGGGTTATATAGCGGGACGGGTTTTGTCGATATTTATATAAATTGAAAATATCATTATTTCGGTGTTACACGGGTAAAACATCATTTCATTATTTTGTTAACACTATTAGTATCAGAGAATAGACATATCTAATTAAATTAATTAAATAAATATAATGTAAAAAATAAATTATATTACGGTATTATATGGTTAAACTATGAAATTAACAATTATTATACAATTATTTAACCAATAAATACAACTGATAATGTAAATGTTTTAATTATAAATAATTTGCCCCGCGGTATACTGCGGGTCCTAATCTAGTATATATATATAGGGGATGTATGTTTGGTTAAACATATATCATAAGGAAAGAAAGTATATAATGGGAAGAGAGGAGATAAGAGCTATTTGAAATCAAAATGATTTTATTCATTTGATTGGTTATAAAACGGTTGTGTAACCAACTAAAAATTTCAGGTTTTGAATTTAAAATTTAGGTTTGTGGAACATTGATAAACTGAAAGTTCTTCACATAACATAGTAACATACTATTTCATAATAATCTTATCTTCCATAATTAAATAAAGAGCAAATACTTTATATTAACGATTTGATGAATCGCACATTGTTACTTCTTCTTAACTAGCTACCTTTTTCAACATAAAAGCTTGTTTCGACTTATTTTCACACTCGCCAGTTTGGAATCTTAAAACAGACAACGAACAAATGGACACAAAACGCTAAAGAGAGTGACTGAAAGTGAAAGATAACGAAAGGTGTGGAACATAGCTAACATTGAATTTGATACTAATTTTTCTAACGTGTAGGGAACGGTGGCTCACGCTATGGAACCCCACCGAGTCGACTTTGACTTATCAACGCTTTACATAGTCAAGTCAATTACAGATTGATTAATCGCTATATTGCAACTTGCTATTTCCTGGAAAATATACCCAAATCCACTGATCCACACGGTACGAGTACTCTAATTTCACAATTCAGGACAATTATTATACATATCCTAAATTTAGTTTTCTAAGTAGCTCTCATACGTAAGAATTCAATCGAATATATCATATATTTTACAGAATATTAATTTTAGTCTAACATTGATATGTCTAATTATAATGGAATTTAACATAAAGACTATATTTTGTGACATTAATATCAATTTTTAGAAAGAATACAAAAAAAGACCGTAGAACACGTTAAGATTTTTTTGTAAAGATTAGTGTCAGTTGCTGACCATAAATAGCCAGAGTGTGTGAAGACTCCGACAACATCCACAAAGAAGAAAGAAACTTTCTCTAATAAAAAAATGGCTGTTCCCACGGGAAACGCCGATCTCTTTCTCCGGCCTCTACTCTTCACCGCCCTCTCCTTTCTTCTTCTCTCTTCTTTGTTCGTCTCCTCTCTTGAGTTGCTCGATATCGATTCCTCAGATTTAAAAGCTCTTCAGGTCATCGAAACAGAGCTCGGAGTCAACGGTCAACGTTTTACGTCCAATGATGTCAACCCTTGCGGTCGTCGAGGAGTTTCCTGCGAGAGAAGGCGTTCAGCCGCCACCGGAGAATACGTTCTCCGTGTCACGAGGCTTGTATACCGATCAAGAAGGTTGACGGGGGCTATCTCTCCGGTGATCGGAATGTTGTCGGAGCTAAAGGAACTTACTTTGTCTAATAACCAGTTGGTCAATGCTGTTCCGGTGGGTATCTTAAGCTGTAAGCAACTTGAAGTCCTTGATCTTAAAAACAATAGATTTTCCGGTCAGATTCCGGGAAACTTTTCTAGTTTGAGCCGTCTTCGAATCCTTGATCTTTCTTCCAACAAGTTCTCCGGGAACTTAAATTTCTTGAAGAACCTACGCAACCTAGAGAATCTCTCTGTTGCAAACAATCTCTTCTCAGGCAAAATCCCGGAGCCAGTTGTGCCGTTCCACAGTCTCCGGTTCTTTGATTTCTCCGGTAACCAGTATTTGGAAGGTTCTGTTCCGGTTATGAGTAAAAAAATCAAGCTTCAGACAACTTCACGCCATACAAGACACATTCTTGCTGAAACTCCATCTTCAAATTCCACGAAGAAGCCCAACAACAGCACTACATCAAAAGCTCCAAAGGGAGCACCAAAACCTGAGGAGAAAAAGAAGAAGAAGAAGAAGAGCAAGAAGAAGAAAGTAGCGGCATGGATCTTAGGGTTCGTTGTTGGAGCCATAGGCGGGACAATCTCTGGGTTTGTCTTCTCGGTGATGTTCAAATTGATTGTTGCAGCAATAAAAGGATCAGGAAAACCATCAGGTCCTTCCATATTCAGCCCATTGATCAAGAAAGCTGAAGATTTAGCTTTCTTGGAGGACGAAGTAGCCATAGAGTCTCTGGAGGTCATTGGGAAAGGTGGTTGTGGAGTAGTTTTCAAAGCGGAACTACCTGGAAGCAACGGGAAGCTCATAGCCGTGAAGAAAGTGATCCAACCATCTAAAGACGCCAATGAACTTGCAGACGAAGATTCCAAGTTTCTGAACAAGAAAATGAGGCAAATTAGATCAGAGATCAACACAGTCGGCCAAATCCGGCACCGGAATCTTCTCCCGTTGTTAGCACATGTGTCTAGACCCGAGTGCCACTTCCTCGTTTACGAGTACATGAAGAACGGGAGTTTGCAAGATATACTGACTGAGGTGTTAGCTGGACAGAAAGAGCTAATGTGGCCAGCAAGGCACAAGATTGCTATGGGTATAGCCGCAGGACTTGAGTACCTTCACATGGATCATAAGCCAAGAATCATTCACAGAGACTTAAAGCCAGCGAATGTTCTTCTTGATGATGACATGGAAGCCAGAATAGCAGATTTCGGGTTGGCAAAGTCAATGCCTGATGCAGCCACACACCTTACACTCTCAAATGTAGCAGGTACTGTGGGATACATAGCTCCAGAGTATCATCAGACTATCAAGTTCACAGATAAATGTGATATCTATAGTTTTGGAGTAATTCTTGGAGTTCTGGTGATTGGGAAGCTTCCTTCAGATGAGTTTTTCCAGCATACTGATGAGATGAGTCTGATAAAGTGGATGAGGAATATAATCACATCAGAGAATCCAAGTGTTGCGATTGATCCAACTTTGTTGGGACAAGGATTCGATGAAGAGATTCTTCTGGTTCTGAAAATCGCTTGTTACTGTACTTTAGATGATCCAAAACAGAGGCCAAACAGCAAAGATGTCAGGACCATGTTGTCCCAGATCAAGCACTAGTATTTCAATCTGTATTGTTTGCTTCTATGGATGTTTTCTAGATTCCTGTTGCATAAGAAATAACTATGAACACTATCTTGGCAGAAATTTGTAATGAAGACTGTATAACTTAAAAGGGTTTCAATTATGTTTGTTGATCTAAACATAAATCCTCAATACACTATAAGAATCTTAACTATATACATAAGGGAAAAGAGCAATTAATTAAAATGACAACGAGTTACATGTTTTGTTACTGTCTTCTCTATATGCAGCCTTTGAGAATCTCCCTCAAATAATCTAGCTGTTCGTGGCTGCCTTCATGTTCTTCCCACTAAAAAATAATAAAAGCAAATTCAACACATGTTCAGTGTATACTCGTGACTGAGATGAGCAAACATTATCTAATCAATTATGCAAGAACATCAGAGCTTTTTAGTTTTAACTATTGTATGGAGACAATTTATTATCCTAGTAAATTATATTAGTTTTTGACATTTTAGACCCACCTCTTGAAGAGACAAAGATACCACTTTCCATCCAGCAGCAGCAACATATCGCCGCTTCAGCATTGTATGCCCTAATGGTAGTCCTGCAGAAGACAAGAGTCGAAATGACCATTGAGTTTAGGTTGGCTCCTCCAGACACCAAGATAAATTAAGAAATAGGTGATGGCACTTACCGGAGTTTCTTGAGAAATGAGTTGGCCCGTCGATTTCTAATGCAACTTTCTTCTCGACCAGAGCAACATCCACAGTGTAACCATCCACATCATGTTCTTTAGCCCAATCAAGCCCTGTACTTATTAGAAGGCGTCCAACTTCTTTCTGAAAAGATGAGGTTATTTTCTGATTGAACCTTTTGGTTTTTCCTGCACGGGTTATTTTCTCTTCAAGTCCAAGACAAAGTGACAACTGAAGGTGGGGGCACTCAAGCTTCAAGCACTGGTTCACAAGATACACCTGAGAAGCAAACATGACATCTTCCCTATACTGTTCTGAAAGCCTTTGCTCCTCCAAGGTGGTTAAAGTATTCCATATATTGGCAAAGAAAGGTCTCTCAACTTGCCCAAGAACAGCATAAGACCATGCTATGTTTCCAAGCTGGTCCCTGTTAAAGCTAAGTGCTGGAGATCCTGAAGCACCATTGCTTACTTCAACGTCTGCTACCTCATCATGGTTTGCCATTTCTTTTGTTAAGCAGCACTTGAACTGGTCACGGTCTTTAAAAGAACTATCCAAAGATTCTAGCAAAGGATCAGCTGGCTCATAAAGTGAGGCAAATGACCACAAAAGTTGAGCAATCTCTTGGCCCTTAAAGGTAATGACAATAGTAGATGCCCTCTTTGACAACTCAGCAAAGAGTTCTGGAGCAGAATGCCGCATAGAAGCAAACGCCCCTGCAATATTAGCAACATTCTGAGAATTGAAATCCCCAACCTTTGATGTGGCAACTTCTGCAACTCTATCCATCTCTGTCAAGTAAAGCAATTCACCCCCAATTTTGGACAATGCCCAAGAAATATTTGAGATTCCTTGAGCTGAACATTCTGGTAGACATGTCATTGCAAGAGCAACAAGCATTGACATCTCTCTTTGCCGAGCAAATGCAAGCCTACGAGTTCTCATCATCGAAACTTTCTCCATATTCTTAGCAATTCGGTGGAGTGCAGTAGCAATGTTTAGGGGAGACAATGGCGATGGACTTAAACCTTTGGCAACAGCCATGATAGTCTCAGCTGTTACTTCCAGTACCTCTTCAGCAGTCTGTGCTTCTATTATAGCTTTATTCAGGTTAATTTCCTTCATACGATCAGAAGGTCCTGAAAACTGAGATAGCCTCTGAGCTAACTGCTCCTTCATCTTCTCCTTCTTCTCCTCAAACATTCCACCAGCTAACGAACTAACTCTCTTCCGTAAATCCCCCATATTATCCTCCACCGGTCCATCTTCAAAATCCAAATCTTCTTCATCAGTATCAAAATCATCTTCGGGAACACTTTTACTTTTGACCTTTTCTTTCTTGTTTACAACCACTTTCTTGCTCTTTTTCTTTTTCTTCTTCTTAAGAGGCAACATCTCTGCCATTCTAGAAGACAATCCTCTTGCCTCAATCGATTTAAGCGCAATTTTCCTTGCCCTTACACACCAATCCATCCCTTCAGTGTCGTCAAGGGCTTTCGAATTCTTCTGCTTTTTCCTCTTCTTTGGAGGTTGTATATCCAACGGATCAATCTCCCCAAGAAATTCTGACTCCCAGTCTGCATCATCATCCTCTTCTTCCTCCACTTCTTCCTCCGAGTTATCAATCACAGACGAGTTCTGAAACCACACCCAAACAATGACAGTACGTGAACAAACAAGAAACAACAGAAAAATTTGTTTCTGCAACCTTATCCAAAACATTTCACACCATAGACTATATCATCAAAAAGTAACCCCAGATGACTAGAAGAACATCACAAGAACTCATTTCACTTAATTATTCGACAATTCTAATACCTAAGAAATGAAAAATTACCGAAATTACTAAGAACTAACCACGGAAAGAGGAAGGTGCTCGACAGAGTCCGTACGGCGATTCAAGGGGCTTCTCTGCGCGAGTGGAGCAAGAAATCGATTCTTCTTATCAGAGAGAGGCCAAATCCCTGGAATTGACCAAAGGAGCGAGTAAGACTATAAAGCTGGGTTGATGAAGAAGAAACAGACAAGATAAGAGGAAACGAAATGACGACCTGATGCGAAAGAGGAGGAGGAGATAGAGAGCTGGAGATGGCGACGGCTGTGGTTAACGATGCGGTGACGTATCTCCGGCGAATTGAGACAGAAGCATCGCCGGAATGGAACTACACACTCCATCTTCTTCTATCGGAGAAAAAGTTCGATGGCGCTGTTGCTCTGATATTTTAACAGAGAGAGTGGGGTTTAGCTAAACCCTCTTGCTCGTTCAGCGAGTTTGCTTTCAAAACCAAAGTGATACGGTGACTGTCAATTATCATAGTGATCCCTCAAAATGAGCCTTTTCTATAGAACAGGCTCACTATTTTCTATATATCCTAATGATCCCCTCAAAATTCAAATAAAGTCTTTGGATAACAGTATTAACAGATAGGGGTGTCAAAATGGGTAGAAACCCATGAGTTTACCCTGTTTGTCTATTATTTTAACGGGTATGGGTTATAGTTTAATACCCATATAAATAAATGGGTTTTGATGGGTTCGTCCAATGGGTTCGTGAGTTTATCGGGGTAAATCCATTAGGGTTATGGGTTACCAATGGGTTGATTGAAAAAAAATAATAATATATATATGCATATAATATAATATAGATATATATTAATATGTAAAATATTTTATTTTTATAACTAATTTATATTAAATATCTAAAATAAATGTTAAGTTTTTCTACTTTGCTAAAAACAAAAGAAAGTAAACAATAATATATATGTCAATGATCCAAAATGAATGTGAAATTTTCTATAATATCTTGAAATTAACTTTTTAAGCTTGAAAACTTTGGTTGGTTTTTTAATTATATATTATATAAATTTATTATAGATTTAATATCAATTATTTTATTTTATTTTATTTTTATATGGGTAACCCATATAACCCATTTAGCCATTGGATTTTGTCTAATTGGGTTTGGTTATATAAATTCAACCCATTATAATAAATGGGTCGGGTTAAACCCGCCCACAAAAGTCTCTAACCCATGTGAGTATGGGTCGGGTCGGATCGGGTTACTCATTTTGACACCCCTATTAACAGATATCAAAATACATGTACAACATACTGTGTTCTATTATGAAATGTACAAGCCTATTTTTTATATTAAACAACTTTAAATTTCAAAAAATCTTTTTTTTTTTTAACAACATGCATTGTGTGAAATTTAAAAGTTAATAATAACACAACAAATCAACAAAAAAACTAATACAAACTATTATACTACTAAGATGTATTGATTTGTGTGGTAATTATTTTCCATCAAATCTAAAATTATAAAAATTCAATCACATTAACATTCATAATATTCATTACATCATCGTCATTTGACAAACAAAAAAAGAGTACACCATGTACCATATGAATCTCACCTCTGTTTATACACAATGTGTATATTGTAAGGGATAAACCAAAGAAAACCCCAAACCAACCAAAAAATCAAATAAAGGAATCTTAAAAGAAGAGAAGCTTTTTACTTCATTGCTTCGTGTAAGAAAAAAATATGAAAAGCTTCCATTTCTGTGATATATGCAAAAATCAGGGCTTAATAAATAATTTAACAAAAGATTCGCATCCGTTGGAACCTTCTACCAGAGAGAGCAGGTTCTCTTCCTTACTCCGGCAATGTCTGGAACAAGAAGTGAAAATCAGACCGCTGGCGGAGAAGCGGCGGTGGATCGACGTCGGAGAGATTAATGTTACCACCGTGGAAGGACTGCGAAACATCTTCCACTGAGAAAGGAATGCTGAAAGATCACCGGAAAGGAAACAGTGAAGATTCGAGAGTAATTAGAGAGAAATCGAGAAATTTTGTTTTTTTTTTTTCTGCGTACCTTGAATCGACGTCGAGCAAAAAAGAAGGGTAAGTCATATTAACTGAATCTTCCGCCATTAGTTTTCTCATCTGGTTGATCACCTATTTTTCGGCACGAATCGTTGAATCATGAGTTCAAAAGCAATATTGAGACTTGAGAGAACATAGCGTCATTGTATTTTTGTTAGCTTTAATTTGTTCTGTGAATTTACTTGAAGTAGTTTTGGAGTTGGTTTGGTTGATTCATTACTTACCTCAGGGGAGAGTCCTTGAGTTCCATATTTGTCGTCCCAAAACATAGTCCCAATTCGATATACTTGTGGAATGCTTAGTACCTGAATGACAAATTAGGAAAAGACTTCTGTGAAAAGTTGCAATTGTTTTCCATGATCAACTATTTGTGTAGCAATCAATAACTGGAAGTAGGACTGCAGGAGGGTTTAGTTTATCCAACTAGATTGATTTTACTTTCATAAGATCCTTCACTCGTTTGCCCATTTATCCAGCTATATAGTGTTTCAGTGGTAAGTTACCACTGGTAACCCCTAATAGATAATTGTGCCATAGGAAGATCCTTCTATATGTTTTGCATAAGTTTTCGGTTAAGGTCTTTACCGGGCATATCTCTTTTATGATCTCTTCCAATGATTTCTGTGTCTTTTGATGCGAGACCTGTAGAACTGTAATGTATATCAAATGCTGAAATTTTACCAATTATGTACTTTCACCAATAGGTATGGTTTGAAGTTGTACCAGAAACTTCACTGCTTGCCGTATGTGTTGAAGTTCATCCCATGGTGATCGTGCTGCCTATAGGAGACACAAGAGAAAAAAAGAATTATGTAAGTTAATCTCTTTGTCTTATTTTTGATCTTTGCATAATTTGGAAATCAATGCTTTAACCTACCTCGTCGTCTGCCTTCAGGCACCACTGTTCTAATTCATGCAAGCCCATTTTCAGATATTCTCCGTTGCTAACCGAACAACACTCTCGGCGAAGCAACAAACTGCCACAAGATAAACTTTGCAAGTCAAGCTACCTCGTAACTAAATGTATGTACTTGTGACCTATATGGATATACTTTCTGTACCTATTAAAGAGCTGCACATTGATGTACGAGAAAACCTGATGGAAGAGTTTTCTTGTGATCATAGATGGGACCTGGAGATCATTAAGACTCAGTCAAGAAACAGGAGAAGATAGATTAAGCTTGAGATGAAAATCTTCCAAAGTTCATTCGCTTACATGGTTCTCTGCCATAAAGGTTAAGGTATGTTCAAGCTTTTTGACAATGTTCTGCCACTGTACATATGATGCTTGTTGCTTGGCAACTGTGGTTAAGTGGATGCTTTTAGTCACGTCTCGCAAGGTTCTTGCTCTTGTTGGTCTTGGTGCCTGATAAATCTCACATATAACACATTATTAACATATGTGATTACCAAATCATTCAGATAAGTTCCATAGTAACTTGATGAATGATGTAATTACATGGATACAGAGATTGAGTAATGGGTTTATCTCTTTCTTTAATTTATCTCGGATCATTCCATATGTTTTCTCAACGTATGCTGCTAAGTGTTGCTTGAATAGTAAAGCCGGGTATTTAGCTTCGATCATCTGTTGGTCATTTGATATCCCAACCATCCCACTGTAGCCACTGGCTGTTTCCAATCCCACTGAAGATGATTGCATTCCCTACAATGTTTTTACCAACTATTACTAAGGCTCTTTCAAATTGATTAATTGGAGGTTCACTTTTACCAAGCTTACTTGGACCAATCTCCCAAATAGTGTAGCCTGGGGTGATCTATTACGTCTTGAACCCGCATTATTCGTATTGCTGAACTTGAGTGTAGATTGGAGAAGATATAAGAGGGTAGAGCTTGTTGTGAGCCAATAAGTCAGTTCCCTCGTGTCATCTTGGCTCTTCTGGACCAAAATTAGTATAAATTGAATATAAAGTTCCGGTTTCAGGGGTTCAGATACTACTTTCATAGCCATTGTCTTTAATCTATTACCTCAATGGACGATCGGATTATATGAACAATTTTATCAAATATGTTTGTTTTCTCTGCTTCAAATAATCTCCACTGAAGTAGTGCCTTGTACACTATCCAAGCTGCCACAGATCTGTCGTTATCAAACCTTCTCTCAGCAGTGAGGCATTTTATCAGCACCTCATGGCTCTCCTGTCCAGTAATAGTCATTATAAGTTGTTATATAGTAAAACAGACACTGAAATATCTTTTGCTTGCTTGCGTTGGTTATCAATTTATGCCTCTTTTGTACAAACAAGTTCTCGGATGATACCTGTTGCCTATCTGTTAGAGACCCTTGTTTTGCTAACACATTAATTAGATTCCTTGGCTCCTGAAAAAAATAGCAAGGGATAAGGAACTGTAGAGCACTATTTCTTAATTGGGCCTAGCAAGATACCGTACCTTTGTTGCTTGAATCTCTTGTGTTAGATGTCCATTTTCAAGATCCTGTAGTTATATTACATTAATGCAAATTGCTATACATATTTTTTTGACTTAGAAAATTATATGTTGACAGAAGTTTTGTACCTTTTCGGACACAAAAAATCTTTCAGGAGGCATTGTCTTTTCTACAGAAGCTGTCTGTCTTCGAAGAGATTCATTTTCTGACTCTAGAATTGCAACCTTATCCTTCAGGCTGATAAGAGGTTTTCTTTTAGATATGCAGATACAATTTCATATTTTTCAGTTTCTTTCATAATTCAGGTCGACTAAAATTTTTTTAAATCCATGCAGCTATGCCTGATAGAAGAAAGGAATGTACTAGGCTGACAAAACTGATCAGCTCACAGAACCGTACCTGTTTAACTCTCCAGACTCTTCGACCCTTGTTGAAGCGGCCAAAGCCTGCTGGCGCAAGACCTGATTTTCGGATTCAAGGTTTGACAGGTTCGTTTGTAATCTGAAAATTACCAACAATACTCATAAAACCTGACTGCAAAACAGGAATATGATATTAAATGCCTTAAGGAACTTAATAAAATCTATACCGTTCGATGATCTCTTGGAGTTGGATGGCCTTTGATTTAGCATCTTCTGCTTCAGTTAGACTTGCTTTACAATCTCTTTCAAGTGCAGAACATTTTGCTTCAAACTCCTCAATTGTTCCTTTTAATTTTGTTACCTCAGCCTACGTTTTGAAGATATAAATAGTATCAGGGAAAGTATCTGCTAGTTAGTGGAACTCTTAGCTAAACTTTACCTCCAATTCATTGTTTAGACTGTTCAGTAATTCCAGTTGAGTGTTATCTACAACTGGAACCTCTTTGATGACTGGTGGAGCTTGTTCAATGGCTAATTTTGCTGCTTCTTTCTCTCGTATGATTGCAGCCTGGGCTTCATCTAGTTTCTCTTGCAATTCAATTAAATTATTTTGTAGTTTTGCAATTTCTTGTGCTTTGGCTTCATCGAGATCAACCTAATGATACAATTAAACGTGGGCTTTATTTTGGAACTTTCAATTCTAGCATTTCATCCAAGGAAATTAGATAGCAGAGCAAAGAAATCTAGTTACTAACTTCGTACAATACCTTTTGATGCTTCTCTAATTCGAGACGCCAGGTTAGCTCTTCCACACGTTTCTCTAACTTGTCCTTGGCTTCCTTGAGCGCCCCAGTTTCTCTTGCAGCCTTTGTTGGAAAGATTTTATTGTTAGCACCTTAGACTGAAGCATTTTTCTAATTTTGATTTCTATTGCCTGCCTTGTAGACAATAGATTGATTTTTATGAGGAATCAATCTAGTAATGAAGCTTACCATTTTGAGCTTTTTGAGCTCTTTTCGAGCTACTTTTGCTCTCCATAGACATTGTAATGCTAATGTTGCTTTTTTGTGCTGTTTATAAGCTTCTTGAGCATGGTGTCTTCTCCATTCCCTCTGTTAGAAGATATATCAGTAAGACTTATCATCAAAGTATATCAAAATCATCTTCCCTACTGTTTTCCTCTTCCACACTATTTAACTTGTTCCCTTATGGGTGAAGAATAATCCAAATCTTAAAATAAGATTGGTTATATCTAACCTATCCTTGAGAAGAAAGTAGTCTGAGATTGTAGAAGACAAGTCCAGAAACTTTTGATATTTTATAGAGAATTAAGAAGTGTGAAGTAATCAAAATCTAGTACCTGAACTATAATTGCTGCCTTTGTTCTTCTTCTGTGTCTATGTTTGTTTCGAGCAGACATTGTCCGTAAACCAGTCTGAATAACTGATGCTGAAGCCTGTAGCATGGTGTAGCTTTTCCTTGCTCTGTGAGCACGAATGTTCTTTTGGATACAAATTGAAGCAGCTTCTCTTCGCATGTTTTGATACAACTTGCGTGCAAGTTGAGCTACATAAGAAATGCACATGACACATAGTTAATTTGACATATACTGTTACCTGGCTGAAATTTTGATCATTTTTGTGACTCTAGATTTTAGATAAGGCTGCTAATGTTCTGTCCGTCCATAGTATGGATGGCTCTATTGATAACTTAACAGTTCACTTCATAGCTTTGTGTTGGGTAGGGTGTTACTATTGAAACCTAGGTAGAAGAATAAAACCTCTCCAAAGTTTTTGCATATAAATTGTAGCCCTTTTCTGCCCAAGGAACTCTCTTCTTGTCAAATAAGTCCTGATCTGCCTCTGAATAAGTCTAGTGGCACCAGCCAGGACCTCAGTTCTTCTTGCATCTAGTTCAGCCATCTGTCCGGCCCTAAGAAATATCTTTGTTTTCCCTATCTGAAGATGAGTAATTGGAATGCAAGCTTAGATTACACTGTTAGCTTTGGGTTGCCTTATTTGTTCATATCTGACATACTTGTAAACTGATCTTGATATACCTGGTAGCCTTTTAGACCCATCTTGTCACAGATCGAAGCACATGCCGACTTTTCGTCGGACCTGTCAATAGATAATGTAATATTATCAGTGTTGACTGGACCAGGTAAATGTGATATAACTGATAATCTGTCATTTTTAATTGAGTATTTTTTTACCCCTCTGGAACGTCTGTTGCTAGCATCACAAAACGGTCAAGGAATTCATCGAAAGCTCGTTTTGTTGGATAACCAGCACAACTGATTCTTATAGCTTCCAGTACACCCTGTTCACATATCCAGATCTGCTATTAGCAAAAATCCGTATGGAAAACATGAACTTTTTGAAATAGGAAACCTGAGGCTCTAAGCTTACTCCGCATCTTAGTTGGTTTAGGACGTTGTCATTCTCAAAAATCCCCGGCTTTAGAACTGCATTTGGCTTCACACATCTAATATAATGGGGCTCTGTTGTGTTCAGCGTCTCCATTAGAGCTTGGAGTTGTTGCTGGGTGTAGGTAGGTTAGGTCAGGAATCAAGAACTTGAGCAATGTGAAAAATGATGTATAGTTACTAACGGCTTACCTTGAAACGAGTCCCAATGGATGAAAATTTGGACTGCTTTGATGCGTCCTCTGGAAGGGGTGGAAACAAATTGGCGACAAAAGAGCACTTAGATGCATCTAACAAAGCTTGATGTTCTGCCACAACATAATCCTTGTTCTTGTCAAGAAATTGCTCTGCTGAATACGTTACCTGGATGCAGAAAAGCGTGCTTAGTAACTAACTACCGTATTTACTTCAACTTAGGATTTAAACCTGTGTTTTTCTCACATCTCCTGCATAGTGGTTGACAGTGAAGGCTGTTTGGGCAAGCTTAGGTTTGCTGAAACGCTTGTGTCCTTTATATGTTTGATACATCTTCTGTGCAAACGTTTCATGAGTCGACTTGGGAAACATGCTGCAAAGGTGAGCCTTTTGATTATGCCGAGAGGAGCCAGATTACTTCTTACTATGGATTGATATTGTGATACTTTTCTTCCCCTACGAGTAGGATTACACTTACCATGCTTCATCAAGTAGGGCAATTATGCCTCCTGGTTTCTGCAAAATTGAAGATGCCATTGTTAATTTTCTGCTTGTACATGTTGTTGAGCCAATGCCATCCAGAATTATGATGTTGGCTGCATAGTTTATACCTTCTCAATAAGATCTAAGACATCCTGGTTATCAACAAATTCAACATAACTCCAGTTTATTTCCTCCCTCGTGTATTCCTCTTGCTCCATCTTGAATACATGCTGCAGAGAAATTTTGTTCCATGTAAAAGTTGCTTGCAATGTGAACATATTACAGTGATTTTATTTCCTACCTGATTGAAATGCTGTTGTAACTTCTCATTTGTGAGATTGATGCATAGCTGCTCAAAACTTTGAAACGAATAGTGGTATATAAGATCAAAAGTTCTATATGTACCCCATAATTCAGGTTTATAATTTCTGTCAGGTTTACCTGTTGATCTTGAAGCTTTCAAAACCATAAATGTCGAGAACTCCGATCAACCTTTTAGCATTCGGGTCTTGACCTATTGAACTGTTAATCTTATCCACAATCCTGCCATTATTGAGTTGTGCACACAGGTCACGGTTGGAGATTGCTCAAACTGAGTACTGTTTATCTAGTAAAAAGTGTGTTCGGTCTCTCCTATGATGTGTATGCAGTTTCTATCTTACCTCTTGATGTGTATGCAGTTTCTATCTTACCTCTCTGCCATTAAAATTCCTGTGGAGGGCAGACCATCTTTGCCTAACGATTGTTATAATATCCATTTTTGTTTCAGGGGTTGGATTTACATACCAGTCAAACAGCCTGGAGTATACTGTCTTGGCCAAAGCATCACGGTTTGAAGCTGCCGATTCGGGGTCAAGCGGCTTTGTAATGTTACCATCCGGAGTGACAATTACACGCTTGCAGAGTGAATCTTCCATCATCTTCTCATTGCACCTGCGTCAAGTGTCGAAAATTTGTCAGCATTGCCATAGGAACTGTGCAGGATTTCGAAAGTCTAGTGGTAAGGATTTCTAGTTGAAGATACATGAGTAGTTCTGCTGCTGTTTGAAGATGATATCTTGATTTGTCATCCCTGAGTTTTGAAGAATCCGCTTCTTCTCCTTTGATAAAATTGACATTTCCGAGGTGGAGGATTGCAGCTACCACGCGGAATATTGCATCCTAAAGTTGAATTTTTCAGGTCAGTATTTGAAGTAACTATAATCATATGTATCCTAAGAATGAGATTCAAGAGACAAACCTGTGCCTCTTGTCCGATGCCCACAATGTCCATGGCATTTCTGGTTTCCATATACTCTCTTGCATCATCTACATTAGAAACCTCGTAGCAGTTCGTCTGGTTTAGATAGTGGAACGTCCTTGGATCCCCTACCTTGAATTTCTTAGCTTCCTGAAAATCAAACATATTGTTACAATCGTTGTATCTTAATCTTTTCCAGCTCTTTTGCTTTTAGGATTGTTACTGAAGACTTACCTCAGGCGGTGCTGCACAGAGCATGTAGAAGCAGTGATAGTTCCTCTCAGGGTCTGAGACTTGGCAAACACGAGACCGTTCAAGAAGATAAGTGCGTATTGCAGCTCCAGATATTTTCCCACGCTTGTCAAATTGGATCTCAACAAACTTTCCAAACCGACTGTTGGAGAACCAAGAGAATTACAAAGGAGTCAAAACAAAAGATGCCAGCAGAATAAGATGGTGTCAAAGTAAGTGTTTCATAGGCACCACCTTGAATTGTTGTTCTTCACTGTTTTTGCGTTCCCAAAAGCTTCTAACACTGGATTAGACTGGAGACAGAACAATTTAGAATGGTGGAAGCATATGTTGGAAGCAGATAGAATCAGAGCAAGTAACTCACCTCTAAAACTTGTTGTTCAACACTTCTTCCTTCAGTATCTGATCTGCCTCCCATGAATGCTAGATATCTCATGAGCATTTTGGTTGTTTCTGTTTTTCCAGCTCCGCTCTCCCCACTGACCAAAATAGACTGGCTTCTTGCCTCATTTATCATCGCCCTGGTATGTATATATGTTAAGCTTTTGGTGAGCTAAGTTCTTTACAGTAGCTGTCTTATAAAAGTCTCTACTACTCAGAGATTAACAACTTTTACCTGTAACTGGTATCTGCAACAGCAAACAGATGCGGGCTTAGCTCTCCAAATGCAGCTCCTTTATATTGCTCCATCATATGGATACTATACAAATGCGGAAGTCTTTGGAATGGATTCACCGCGATCAAGATGTTTCCGGTGTAAGTCTGTTCTATCCAAGAGTTTGCAATTAGATAATCTCAACATCCGACTTTCAAAAGTTTGAATACTGGAGTGTTTTACATATCTGTCTTAAATTACTGACATATATCTCGTTTAAAGCAAAACGGCAATCGAGATTGTGGAGGACCCCTGGCTCATGGAGGTAAGCCAGTTTAGTCATGTCGTCAACTCCTGCAGGTGGTGCCTCTGTATCCTTTGGATATATACTAGAAATACTAGCAACAGCCTGTAAAAATCAAATCTATACTTCAAATTCTTCTAGAAAATATGTGAATTCCATTGTAAAGGTCCATGGTTAAAAAGATCAAAATCTTTTCTATTTTGTGTGGTTTTATATCAAATGAAAAGTAGTTTCTCACTGTTTTCCCATTTGCAGTGACTATTTTGGCATTGATGCCTATGATTTCAGTCACTTCTCCACTAATCCATGCGAGTTCTGGATCCTCGACCCAGACATGTGACCCGAGTGTGATATTTACAGGAGTCCCCTATTCATCAAAACAAGCCTTTCAATAGTCTCATGCATCTTAGAAGAGAAGATAGAATATGCAGCAGAAAGTTCTTGGGAAGGCTTACCATATTTCAAAGCTCTTCCAAGCTCTTACGCTGAGAATCTGCAGCAGTTGAAGTAAAGAGAAGGTAATTTAGATAGAGAAGATTGAGCTCTTTGAGGGAGAGAGAGAGACAGAGATGAATCACAAAAAGAAATGAAAAGGCGACTCTGAATCCAAGAAAAGCCACAGGATATTCTTATCTAGAATATGACCTTCCCTCACCTCTAATCTCCTCCAAGTCTTTTCACTGTTTTTGCAGGTTTTAGAGCTTAAGATGCAGCAATGGCGGAAAATCAACTTCTTTCAGATATTCTCTCTTGGGTCATTTGCTTTGAAAACCATGCTTGAGCTTAAGGTCACTCTACATATTTTTCTCCTTTTCAAAGCTTTATGATGCTTCCTTTTGAGTATGAATGGGGTCCTCGTAGGTTAAACAAGATGTGAAATTTTTGCTTTTAGAACTTTAAAGTTGTCTGCTTTACAATTTGATATTGCTACTGCACCAACTTTTTCACTTGATCGACCATAGCCAGGTACTGTTTAGCTGTGAAAGTGAACGTTTTTTTCTCTTTTTCGTTGAAGACAATAATGCCCTTTTACGTTTGGTTTTCATCTCTTGCAGAGCCAAAAGGCTCAAGGGACTTGTCATGGACGTGCTTAAATTTGAAGTCATCACCTTAAAAAGTGTAAAACTTTTGTCAAATATGATTGAAAGTTGCAGATATGTTTTAAACTTTGTGTGTGAAGGTAATGGCCGGCGGAGAATCTCCGGTGGCTGTTGAGGCCGGTGGCCATTTGGATTAACTTTTCCAGCTAGACTTGGATTTTCTTTTCTTTCTCATTTTTTATTTATGGTCGAAAGTGTTTAGTATATAGCTGTCATATTTTTGCTATTTTCCTTGATCCAACAACATCATGATTACATGTGCAACCCTGTGTTTTAGTTTATTAGTTTATTTCTTAAATTAAATAAAAGATCTCTCCTAGTATCTTATACTACTATTAACTATCTATCAAAAGCACATTACATGAAGAAAAAAAACAAGGAAAAATAAAATGTAACTTTAAGACCAACCCAAACAAGAAAGACTAACAAAATTTGACTAATTTCATCCTCAAAGGAGAATACAAAAAATAACAGCTACAATATCAGTACCCTCCTCTCTGACATCAAACCGTAAAAATCTATAATTAGCATTGACAGAAAAAGAAAGAAAAGAAAAAACAGGTAGTAGCTCTCTCACCTATTAATGCAATAAATGAAAGACATGATTGAACACAAAAACATTTTTGTTACAAGGAAAGGCCAAAAACCTCGAGGGATTTTAGAGTATCCCGTTTGTAATCGATGGCCAATTCCTCAGTTAATCCTGAACCTCCTCAAGTTGAATTTTATGATGTCAGTACCTCTCGGTTTGGGAATATCATGTGTTATAACCAAACGTTAATGGACCTTGTCGGAGATCATAACGGAGAGGAGAGCGGAAGCTCTCTTACAGCCGCTCTTCCTTTCTTTGTGACGCAACTCTGTGTTGCTAATGTCAGCTACCGCCTTCTCTACTATTTTACTCGGCCTCTGCGTCTTCCTCCTTTCGTCGCTCAAATCCTTGTGAGTCATCTAATCAACTTCATTAATGTTCTAACGAAAACAAATATCAGTTTCCTATGATTTCTATTTTGAGTTTTAACCTAAACCAAAATTAAAAAAAAAAAAAAAAAAATTATAGAATTTGTTCACGTACACATATATTGCTCGTACGTATTTTTACAACATGATAATTTTGCTTCTTCTCTAAATAATTTGCAGTGCGGATTACTGTTCAGCCCGTCCGTGCTCGGCAAAAAAAAATGGGTCCTGGAAAATTTATTCCCTTATAGATTTACAATGGTTCTCGAGACATTTGCGAACTTAGCTCTCGTTTACAACGTTTTCCTCCTCGGTCTCGGCATGGACTTGAGGATGATAAAGATCAAAGATACCAAACCAGTGATCATAGCCATCGTTGGCCTCGTTGCGGCTTTACTTGCCGGTACTGGCTTTTACTACCTTCCCAGTAACGGAGACCCCGACAAGATCCTAGCAGGTGGTATTTACTGGTCGATTGCGTTTGGCTGTACAAATTTCCCTGATCTTGCTAGGATTCTTGCGGATCTCAAGCTCTTGCGTTCGGATATGGGACGTACCGCGATGAGTGCAGCCATTGTTACTGATGTGTGCACTTGGATTCTCTTCGTTATTGGAATGGCGAGTTTTAGCAAAGCAGGTAACTAAAACTAATATGAATTAATGTTTCCTTGAGATTTTTTCCCCCCTTTAGAACTCACAAACGCACAAGGTGATGGTTCACATTAGTACCTCGTACGTACTAACGAAAACATTATTTAATTTTTAAGGTGCACGGAATGAAATGATGCCATACTCATTAATATCAATCACAGCTTTTGTCCTTTTCTGCTACTTCCTGATCCGTCCTGCAGTAGCTTGGACCTTCAACAACACTGTCAAAGGAGGCCACGTCGATGAAACTCATGTTTGGTTCATTCTAGCCGGTGTTATTCTCTGCAGCTTAATGACCGAACTATGTGGTGTCCAGTCAATTACCGGAGCTTTCTTGTTCGGTCTCTCGATCCCTCATGACCACATTATTCGAAACATGATCGAACAGAAGCTCCACGATTACATCTCCGGAATACTTATGCCTCTTTTCTACATCATTTGCGGTCTAAGAGCCGATCTTGGTTACATGTCCGAGTACGTGAGCGTTAGAACGATGGCTTTGGTGATTTCTGCCTCGTTTTTGGTGAAGATTTTGTCTACGGTTGTTTGCTCCATCTTCTTGCGTATACCTTTCCGTGATGGTTTAGCCATTGGTTCACTTATGAATACCAAAGGAACCATGGCATTAGTCATTCTAAATGCAGGACGAGACACCAAGGCATTGGACGTAATTATGTACACTCATATGACGTTGGCGTTCCTAGTGATGTCAATAGTGGTGCAGCCACTACTAACCATTTTTTACAGACCAAAGAAGAAAATTGTTTTCTACAAAAATCGAACCATTCAAAAACACAAAGGAGAGTCAGAGCTTTCTGTATTAACCTGCGTCCATATGCTCCCTAACGTCTCCGGCATAACCAATCTATTACAACTCTCTAACCCCACCAAGAGGTCTCCTCTTAACGTTGTTGCCATCCACCTAGTCGAGCTAACGGGTCGCACCACGGCTTCTTTGCTCATAATGAACGATGAAGCCAAACCGAAAGCTAACTTTTCCGACAGAGTCAGAGCGGAATCAGATCAGATCGCTGAGACGTTCGCAGCTCTGGAAGTGGACAACGACGGGATTCTGGTTCAGACCATCACCGCGGTCTCACCTTACGCGACCATGCACGAAGATATTAGTTTGTTGGCTGAGGATAAACAAGTCAGCTTCATTTTAATGCCTTACCACAAGAATATGATGTCAGACGGTCGGTTAACCGAAGGAAACGATGTCCACGCTGAAATCAACAAAAACGTTTTGCGCCACGCGCCTTGTTCGGTTGGGGTCTTGGTTGACCGTGGCATGATGATTTTCCGGTCTGAATCTTTCCGAGGCGAAACCACAAAGAAAGAAGTAGCGATGATATTCGCTGGAGGTCGGGACGACCGAGAGGCTCTGGCTTTCGCTTGGAGAATGGTGGGACAAGAAATGGCTAAACTCACGGTTGTGCGATTCCTCCCAAACCAAGAAGCTTTAGTCTCGGCCGGGACAGCCGGGGTTGAGTACGGCAAAGAGAAACACATTGACGAAGAGTGCCTCTACGAGTTTAACTTCAAGACAAAGAATGATCCGTTAGTGACATATATAGAGAAAGTGGTTAAGGATGGACACGATACGATCGCAACGATTATGGAAATGGAAGAGAACAATTCTTACGATCTTTACATTGTGGGAAGAGGGTATAAAGTAGAAACACCTGTGACCTCGGGATTAATGGATTGGAGTAGTTTTCCTGATTTAGGGGTTATAGGCGATACGTTAGCTTCATCAAACTTCACAATGCAAGCTTCGGTTCTTGTGGTTCAACAATACTCATCAGCCAATAAACAAACCGCAGGTATCAACAATCAAGAACCTGTTCAAGGTGCTCCTGAAGCTACACCTTTCATGGAAGACGAGGATGATGAAGAGGGAGATAGATATCATATCGGAATGCGCAAATAATTAAGTGTTTTTTTCTCATTCAATATTTAGAAACTTGTAAGTTTTTTTGTTCATATAATCAATCCAAAGAGTCATTGGTTTACTGAATTACGATTATGTTACCGAGTTTCCCCGATGGCAAATTCAATATGCTCGAGTAGAAACCGTTGCAGCTTCTTTCTTAAATCTTCGACTTTCTCGTTTGTTTCCGTTCTGTTTAAGATCAGATTATCGAGCCAATGGTTTACTGCTTTTACGTGGACGAGAAGAGAGTCTTTTCCATTTGTTTCTTCCTTCTTCACCAAGAAAGTCCCTTTGTTCAGTGAGTTCTCCAAGTATTTCAAGAACCATTGGCTAGAAACTCTGACTAGCTCGTCCGCTAGACTTGCTGACTCCTTCAACCTGCTTTTACCTTCTAAGCTACTTCGGTCAGACACAGAACAATGTTTCGTTGCAGGAGGAGGTTTTACGCCCTTGTAAGCTGTGTTTCTTGGACTTAACTTCTCCTTGGGATTAAGTTTTTCAGATGAGTTTTGTATAACAATGTAATGATGATCAGCAGCATCCTCTTGCTTTCCAGACTCTTTACATAAGTTGAATTGAGATAAACCGGTCACTACCGCAGCTTGAACCCAAGATGTTGCATTTTTATTAGCTGCTAGTATACAGGAGCCCTTGTTTCGATTTTGAGTAAGCAACAGATGGACCGCTTTGCCTGTATTCAGTGTATTATGGTAAAGCTCCAAGAACCGCCGTACTACTTGTCCCGTAGATAATTTCTTAGAAGAATCACACAGCTCAGCAAAGGTCCTGAAGGTTCAAAGTTATATGCTATTAATAATGAGTCGCAAATTGTAATGAAACTGGTTAAGGATGAAACAGAGAAGACATACTGTAAACTGAGTAGAACAGACTCCATGGCAGATGCTTCCTCCAATGCGCTTACCGCTCCCGATCCTGCTACTTGCCTATGTGATGAGACTTCCTGAAAGGAAAAGTTGAAACACATGACTACTAATTCTTAGAGTCGCTAGATTGATCCAAAATACTGTACCTTTCCAAGCAATTGAAAGGCTTTTGGGAGTCCATTCCATAAGATTCTCTGATCAGACCAAGTCCTGTGACTTGAAGGCAGCTTAAAAAGCTCAACTGAAGGAGCCACTACTTTTGACAACGACTTGATACCATCTTTTGGACATATGGTCATATATATAGGTGATGCAGGCTTGATCACATTTCTATTTCTTAAAGCAGGGGTGTCGCAGGTAAGGTGATTTAATATAGGTGACTTGATACCATCTTTTGCAGATATGGTCATGGATATAGGTGATACAGGCTTGACCACTTTCCTGTTTCTTAAAGCAGGGGTGTTACAGTTAAGGTGCTTTGATGGGGACTCACTCTTTGGCAGATACTTATCAGGCAAGATCTTCAAAAACAAACATAGAAGAAATCTATGGAATCAAGAAAGATTCACTAACATTGTAACAACTTATAGAGAACAAGAAACCCTAAACAACTCAAAACACAGCTTCCAGAATCCAAATGCAATAACATGGATCAAACAGAGCGATTCAGCGAGCAAGAAGCAACAACTTAAAGAACAAGAAACCTAAAAACCACTCAAACAGAACGATTCACAGAAGAAGATGGAAGATGTACCAGTTTAGGTTTGAGACGTGGGGAAGAAAGAAGCAAAGCGGCGTCACGGCGGTGAGTCACAGGAGGAGGAGGCTGATCCCAACAACTCCTTCTCGCGGAATCCAAACTCATCCTCCTCATCTCAACAAGATTCTTCTTCTTCGTCTTCGTTGTCGTGGGCGAAACAGAGGCCTGGGTAAAAGGAAGAAGCAAATCGCTAGAAAAAGATCACTAGGGTTTCCAACGCAGAGCCTCCGCTTCGGCACTGGTTTCAATCCACGGATTACAGGAACAGGACATCCATTCTCAATGTGTAAACCGCCGAGGATGTACACAAACTGCCCTAGCTGGATTTCATCGGAGCGTATGAGATCAGCGTCGTCTCCGGCGGAAACGGCGACGTAAGCGCCGTGGAGAGAGTCAGAGACTTTGACGAAGAATGCTTCGCTACGCCATTGGTCGTCAGAGAGACAAGGAGCGATTTCTATGACTTGGAGAAGTTGTGAGCGGTGTGAGGAGAGTAACGGCGGTGAAGAAAGTGAGTTACCGGCGGCGAGATTGAGAAGGTTGGAGAGAACTCCGGCAGTAAGACACGCCATGGTTGTAAAACAGAAGCATCTTTTGGGTGGGGGAAGGAAGGAAGGAAAAAGAGTAGTTGTGAATCTCAAAGAGATGTCTTGGGGAATGTGAAGAGTTCGTTTTTTACCGTGTCGGGAAAAGTAAACAGTTTTGTCAGAATGCTAAAAAGCTCTCTCTCTCTCTCTTCGAGATTTGATGGGCAAGAGCTTTTGTCCTTTTTTTTTGTTTGTTTCCTTAGTAAAATTTCTAAGAGCAAGTTTATAGGTAGGTTCATATTTTGGGGCTTTTATTCACTGTTTTAGTTTTTTTATGAATTAATTATGTATTTTTTTAAATTTTAAGAATTTTTGATCTCTTAATTTAAATTGCATCTTTCAATGGTAGTATATAATTATAGGTTTTTTATTTTGAAAATATTGTTTTGATGTATATCTCTTGACTGTATCTTTTGATGTTGGATAGACAAAAATCTAATAAAGAAGAGGAGCAGTCTCCTTATTGTGCTTGATACCCAACTCTTGGTCAGTGTATCAGAAAGGCAACTCAGTAAAATCTCTCACTCCTCTTGGATCTCTATAGCTGCCTTCTTTCTCAGAATATGAGACAATAACCATAGCATAAATGTTAAACACAGAGCAAAGAGAATAAATAGATGTTCAAGGAGAAAACAATAATCAAAAGAAGCAGAACAAAGTACAAACCTTTATCAGCTGCATCAATGAAGCTAGTTCGGGCTCTGGCTCACCAGCAAGATCAGTCTGCAACAAAGTACAAACATTTTTCGGCTTGTATGATGTGTCAAGGTAGAACCATAACATAGCTTACCCTTTGTGATTTTGTCTGCAATGGACTTCTTTAGGACACCATAAACCAATACAAATAATTCTCAAGTTCAACTAAAAGAAACACTATTCCATAGAGGAGCAGAAACACTAAAAAACTAAACAAAGAGCAAGTATTCACACATAACATCAGATTCGTACAAGATATTAACTAAGTACAGGATGAATAAAGAGAAGAAGAAGCACATCAAAACATTACAGAGTATAAGAAACAGAACAATACTATAAATGCTTCACGTTTTTAAATAAAAGCATAGGAATATGAGAAACACAAAAGCTTCATAAATCATCAGAGAAACGATAAGAAAAATAACAGTAAACAAAAAAATATATATATATATATATATATATCATGATCGACATGGGCAATGACAGACATGTTACGGATGTTGTGTTCACGATCCATAATTTTCTGTTGCTCTTCAACTGTGAATTTCACCTGCAAGTTACAAACTATTAAACAAAAAAAGGAGAACAAACCCGTTAGATTAATATCACAAAAAAGAATAAAAACAAAGCTAGAATTCATAGATGAATCAAGAACAACAGAAGATAGTTTAGACGGAGAAGAATCATATCAACCAACCTAACTAGCCTGGGAGAAATATGTTGACATGCCGAGTAGGAGGAGAAGCCAAAGAAGTAAAACCTTTCTTCTCATATTCCTATGCATCATTCCCGATTCAACGAGAAAGTGTACCATATTCTCCATCTACGTGATAGATACAACAGCTCAACCGACGTCGCAGCACCATTCCCCTTCATCATTCAAACCTACACAAACAGCTACTCTATCAAACAAACAGACCGAAGCTTAAGGCTGGAACCTGGAATCAGTTTGTTCCCAGTGAAGACCAAACCACAGAAACAAAAAGACAATAGAGAATCTTTGAACTGAAGACCATTGATTTATAAATACAAATCGATCATAGATTTATAAATAAAAATCAATCAAAGACTTAGAATCATCCATATCAAAGATCATACCTTTGCTTGCGCTAATGAGAAAGAATCCAACTATAAGCCACATCGACGATTCAATCTCCTCCTCCGATTCCAATCTCCTATGATTCCAACTGATCCCATCTCATCGATTGAGAGATTCGCGACAAAGAGAGAGAGGGAGAGGAAGAAGAAAAACACAATCGGCCAAAAATTTTGCTCTGGATTAAACGGAGCCGACGATTTAGCGACACGTCACAGTCTCTTATGTGAAATTGAGGTTACTATATAAGAGGAGCTCTTCAATTTTTTTTCCATTTTCTGATTTATTTTTTTTATCTCTTTTCCCTTAAAACCCCACTAACAACCTGCCAATAAACAAGGCCTAATTGCAAAATTGTCAGAAGATTTGTTAGCTAGCCTAGTTCCAATCCAACTATTTGGAATGAGACAAAAACATATTCTCTACAGATAAGTTTTCTTCTTTTTGTAGTTATTAATAGGGAATTTGGTTAAGAATGCCATTTTGTTCTGAAAGTTTCTAAGAAATGCCAGTTTGATTATTCCCTTCTGCAAAATGCCAGTTTCCTTTGTTTAGGGATGGAAGAAATGACGAAAATATCCTTTTGTTAAAAGAGGTGAAGAGAAGACTCGAGCGAATTCAAAAGGACGACATTAACGACGATGGGACGTCCATTAATGGCATAGAAGAGCTGTCAATTTAGTGTCTGATTTTGTTAAAGATGAGTTAATGGGAGTTAATGATGCCATTGCTTAGGACTAGAGCTAAACAGATCTGAAAAAGAGAATTGGTGAAGAGGAGGAGGAGTTGGTGGTTGTCAGACAATCAGAGGTATGTATTTGCATTAAATATGGTTGTTTGCCAAAGAAGCACGTCCTCACATTCAATCTGGGAACCTGCAAAAGAAATTGCATTAATTGTGTTGAAACATGTTTTTGATGTTTCTGCAGATGGACAGAAGAGTGTGTGTTCTAGTGGGTGAATAGACATGTTCAGATATTGGGGTGTGGAAGTTTTCTGTCCGTCATGGGAAAATGGCAAGACTTTTGTCTGTCGACAGAAAAACAAGGTTTGTAAGGGTGAAGGTTAAGATAGGAAAGCTGTTGGATGTCAAACAAGAGGAAAGCAACATAGAGTTAAGCTTTTGGCATCCAGGAGACACAATTGTCTTCACACAAAGTAAGATGCCCCTTTTTCAGTAGGCAGTGATATTGAGTTTCAACAGTTTAAAGTGAAGAATGAAGAGTGTGGTGGACTGTATTTTTCCATTTCACTGAAGAAGAAGAAAGTGTTGACTATCAATGGTGGACAAAAGGTATTTTCTACCGCTGGTGATAAAACGGAAATGCAAAGTTGGTCGACGGAGATGGACAAATCGTGTTGTCTTCTGGTGGAGAACCCTCTTTGTATATTATTTGTGGACATAATGTCTGTTATTTGTAGAAGGTTTTTTGAACCAGGAACATTGGATGACCGAAAAAAAGACGTTGACAAAAATTTGGAGAATGTTTTTGGGTTTACAAGGAGCTTGGGAGAAGATCAGCTGTAGACTATCGAGTGATCATGGTGGACAATTAAATAGTATGATGGGGTAGACAACATTATACTTAGATTGTCTACCGGCAATAGAATGTCTATCGACACTAGATTTTTGGGAAAACGACCAATTCACCCATGAACTATGTTACTTTATCGCTTGCATACACGAAACTTTTGTCTGTGCCTATTACTCCATTAACTACAACAAAATTTGAATATTCTACATAAACTAAACAAATCCGGTTAAAAACCACAAATCGTGAGATGGTGTTACTATGCCGTTAACAAATGATGACTAGAATGCCACGAGCTACAGAACGACATCGTTTTCATATTTTAAAAGGAACCACATTTTATTTAAAAATAACAAAACCAGGAATCAAACCGTGTACCTATAGTTTGAAGAGATAGTCATTAACCAACTTAACTACTGTATTATTTATAGTAGGTACAAACGGATAAATGAATATAAACGTTTGAAAAACTAAGAAATATAAACCCTAATTTTCTTTCTTCTTCTCCAATCTTCCTTTTCTCCTTGACTCACTCATTCTGCTGCATCTCCAGCCCTAACTGCAGAGATTAATTTTAACTGAGATATTTATCATGACCCAATTCAATTTCTATCTCAACTTTATGTTGATTTAGCTTTCCCTTTCCCTTTAACAAAATCAAGTTGTGGTATTAAAGAATGAGTAACGGAGAAATCGATCCACCAAAGAATTCCCAATTTTTGAAATTCATAAGATTAAAAAGCCACGATTAGTCATATGTTATCGGAAAAGAGGAAGCAAAAACAGGGAAAAGGTTTCCTTTTCTTAGTTACTTTTCTTAATTTGTGTGTCTGTCTTGAATATATATATTTGTATATCCGTTTGAGTAAGTAACGAATATTATGTGGTTCAGCTGGTTTTGATTCGCTCGTGGGCATCGAAGGTCTTGTGTTCAAGTCTTGATTTTGTAGTATTTAACTTCATATTTTTAATTTTTCCTTTTCAGAAAACAAAACGACGTCGTTCAGTAGCTCTACGTGGCATCCTAGTCATCATTTGTTAACGGTACAGTAACACCGTCTCACGATTTGTGGTTTTTAACCAGATTTGTATAGTTCATGTAGGATATTCAAATTTTGTAGTTAATGAGGGAATAAGCACAGACGAAAGTTTTGTGTATGCATGCGATAAAGTAACATAGTTCATGGGAGAATTGACCGTTTTCCCCTAGATTTTCTATGGAGAAGTTTCATTAAATTGTCTATCGGCATATTGTAATAGAGAGATGACTATTAGGTAGACAAAAAAAGAAGACTGCATTGGTTGTACATCCATAATGAAGATAGACAAAAATAACAGAAATACATGTCCACCGCGTGGTACAGGCATATGCGAAAAGGTAGACAAAAACATCAGAAATGCAATGTCCACCGTCTGGGACAGACATTCACGAAAAACAAGACAAAAACAACATAAATACATGTCACCGCGTGGGGTGGACATAGGCGGAAATATGTTACATTATAGTAAAGGTGTCCACCCGAGTAGCTCCTCGAGCAACATATTACTATTGTCCCCAAACACTTCACCAGTGGTAATCGAAATGTCACCCAAACTGTTTCACGGATAACAACCATGTTAGTAAAACATTTATTGTTTTTGTACAATAATGGACTAATGCATATTGTTTTGTTAAAAATGGTCCATCAAAGGGTGGATGAAACAAGAATATTTGTGGTGGTGAGATGAAAGGTGGCAGTGTATGCAATGATGAGATATGGAATGATGGGTGTTTCAATTCCCCTTATGCAGTTGCAGTATAAGAGGTGTCAATCCAATTTGAGTGCTTGTGAACAATCAAGATATGCATATGAATCTAAGTCAAGCCAAGTGTAAAGATTGTTTGTCATTAACAATCCTAAGATGAAAATGTAAAAAGCAGAAAGTAAACTACAAGAACTAAGAACTAAATGCAAATAAAACAGGATGATTATAAAAGCAATGATGCAAGAACAGAAATAGAAACTACTATTAATGAACTAGTGCAAGACAATTAATGAACAGAAAGCTAAATGTATGCAATAGGAATGAAACAGGAATGAAACAAGACAATCACAAATCATAAACAAGAGTTCTGGGGATGAACTCGAGCAGCACTCGACCGAGTGTAGGTCGAGTGAGTGGCCGAGCTAGACTAATCCGGGAAAACAGAGCAACACAATAAAAACAGAGCAGAGCAAACACAAATCAAACAGCAAGCAACTAACATAATTAAGACTTGAAAATCAATAAACAAAGAAGGTCCTGAGGATGGATTCATGGGATGAACTGATCATTGTGGCTATCTAACTTGGTCAACAAATCTCAAGCAAGCTATGAGCTAATCTCTAGACATACTAATCTAAGACAAGTTTCTCCCACTCTCATGGTCAAGAAACAATCAAACCTATGCATCTTCTAGACTTGTTCTCACAAAGTAAAGAATCTACACAAGCAGGCATTAAGCAATACATCTCAAACCAAACAAGACCTCTAATCTCTTAGCAAGCCTAATGGTAAGCTCTAGATCTAGCCTTATCTATGCTTCCTAAACATTGGTGTGATGCTAAGAAGCTTGAAATCAGACTCTACCCTCTCAGATATAGAATCAGCATTAAGATCATCTACCCTAGAAGAGATTTACAACAATCAAGCTTGACCAAATCACACAAACCACAAGATCAGCCCATCCTAACCATCCTCAAGATCCTAGGAAGACTACTCACAACAAGACATGATCAAACAAATCATAAACCCAGAAATTATTGAAACTTGCATTATTAGAAAGATAAAACAGAGATCTACAATATTGATGAAGGAATGAAACTCAAATTCTTTATATCTTGAAAGTTATGAAACCAACAAAATACAAGAATCTAGTCTTTTTCTTAGAACAAGTACCAAATCTAAAATAAAATAAAAGTGCAAAAGGAATAAATCCTAAAAAGGTAAAAACTAGGTTTCTGAGAATATCTAAAAAGCTGGACACTTTGGTGGATGCAGGTACAAGGCTTTATATAGTGGGGAAGGTGGAAGCCCTAAAAATAGAAAAAGTCAAAGTGGTCAACGGCTCGGTCAACTCGACCAGTGCTCGGTCGAGTGACAGGTCGAGCTGGCTTCTCACGTGCAATCTCCACTCGGTCGAGTCCATCTCCCACACGGTCGAGTGCTTGGTCGAGCTGGACTCCGGATCTTGGTTCTTCAGCCTTAACTCCCTTGCTTTCCCTTCATGATTGCTTCACTTCTCTTCAGCATTGCTTCCATGCTCCTTAAGCTCCAAAATCACTTGTTTATGCATGAAAAGATGCAAATGCAATGCAACTAAACTCTAATGCATGATTAGTCATAAAGCTACACAATAATGGTGAAAATGGATAGAAAAAGATGCAAAAGATGTGAATAAACCAAGGGAAAACATGGTAAAATATATGAACATCAGTGGACATCTACCTTGGCTATCTGATATGGTCCACCACAGCCACATTATTGTCAATGAGGACCCTGTAAACATTACTGCAGTAGCGAGATATTCAGTTGTTGGTTAAGCGATAGACATACAAATTTTGAATAACAATTATCACAATAAAGAATGGATGACCAAACAAATATGAACATGTGAATGGAGGACATATAAGACAGTGGTGGACATGGTGTTGATAGACGTGTACCATGGCTGTTTAGTCTGGTCCACTCAAAAAGATAGAAATAAACTACATGGGTGGACATATCTTGGCTGCTGTAACTGGTCCACCTGATGTATGACAGGTCCTGCGCTTGCATCGTCATCAGACCTGCATTAGGGAAAACATGTCAATAGTGGACACCTACTGTGTCTGTTGAATCTGGTCCACTAAAACGAACAAGTGACAAAATTGCAGTCGACATACCTTGACTGTTGAAACTGGTCCAGTGGAGGCAGAACATTCTCAGTTCTTGCATCATCATCAGACCTGCATTGGAGACATAATAATGGGAAAATAAACATTTCCTGTTGAATATGGTCCACTAAGATAATGAGTGACATAAAAAGGATGGACATACATAGATGGGTGGAACAAGTCCACCTTGCTTGTTGATATCTCTCCAATGTGTGTGTTGTCATCAGATCTGTAATTGGGACAAATTGGCTTCTGTCACAAATGGACCAAACCACTCATATAACAATGAATTTGGTCAACTGTGGGCAGAACTGCAGGAGTTGGAGGTGAACAATAACCTTGGATATGGGTTGCTGTCAAGCGTATGAGAAGACGTGCAGAGTAGACAAGATTAGAAAACAACAGTAAAACGTAAGAGAAAGAGATGGAAAAACATCAGACTATTCAATCAGAAGGGTGGCGATTTTCTATTAAAGAGGATGATAAGATGATAGAGAAAAACAAAGATTTATGAGGAGAGAGATCAAACGAAATAGTTTTGCGGTGTACGAAGCAATTAATTGGTCTTTTTTAATTTTCGAGAGAGATTGATGAAGGGTACAATGGTCTTCTTACAGAGTGTGTGTGGCAGGTGGGAGAAAAAAATATGAAAAATGGCATTCCTTATAATGTTTGCCACTATTCATGGCAGATTCGACAATATTCTCTTATTAATAGGGGCTTCATGCAACTTTTTTCCAACTGGGCCGACTACTGGTTGTATCCTTCTTGTCAAGTTTTGGCCGAGTTAAGGACCGAACTGCTGAATTATTCCAAGGTGACTTGCTTCAAAATCTAAAAACCGGTTAAAATCGGTCCACAAAATTTAAGTTCACCATTTTGTTTAGTTATGGTTGCTTGCATACACACACAAAAAAAGGTATCTTCTTTCTCTATTTTGTTATGTTTTTCCAAATTTATAATGGAAACTCAAAAGTCTATGTTGTATTGTATTATAATGGGCCAACTCAAACTCAAAGGAACCTTTTTGTAAGAATGTTTTCATGAAAGGCTTGTTTAAATACACCTTCTAGTAGAGAACACAAGTGAAGTGTCCAATCATATTTACTTACTTGTGTTTGTGTTGACACTCCAACTAGTCCATCAGGTCTTACTCGAACCAACCATCCTGCCATTAGTTTATGAATTTGCTTTGATTGTACCTTTGTTGTTGATATCTCTTTTCAACAACTCTTTTGCTACTTTTATCACCATAACCTAAAACGTACATGATAATAAGTTTCAACCGGTCGTAAAAAAGGGCTGACATGGCAGGTGATTCAAAAGACGATTTAGGGTTTCTTTGCGTAAGGCTCACTCCAACGCTCTCGGTGGCTCCGGCCGCCGTTTCCTCCGTGATGTCGGTCTCGGAGGAGCTGGTTCCACCTCCTGCCGCAACCTCATCTCCACCTTCTCCAAAGCTTTGGTACTCTGCTATTGTTACTAATCACCATGTATAAAAAAGCATGATTTCAATGTCTCTGTTGTGGACAGAGACCATGTTGTTCAAGTGCCTGACGAGATCCTGGATGGATTGATCACTTTGTGGGATGATTTGATCATTGGGAGGTTCCCCTTCACTGCTCCTCACGTTGCCAAAGTTCATGTTATCGTGAACAAGATTTGGCCTCTTGATGATAAAACAGTCAAGGTTGATGCTTATGAGGTAAACACAAATACCATTAAATTCAGAATCAAGGATAGCTCCGTACGGTCTAGGGTTCTACGTAGTGGGATGTGGCATATTGCAAATATGCCTATGACTGTTTCCAAATGGACTCCAGTGATTGAGGATGCTCAGCTTGAGATTCGGACTCTGCCTATATGGATTACTTTGAAAAACGTACCACACACAATGTTTTCATGGGAAGGTATTAGCTTTCTCTCCAGTCCTGTGGAGGTACCAAAGCGTCCGCAACAGGAAACGAAATTATGAAAAAAACAAAAAAAGTTTCAATTTAAACATAGAGTTAGATTGGCGACTCAGATGGATTTTTATCAATTAATATTTGGATTATGTATCTTCTTTGCTTGAGCTGCAAAAGTGATAGATACAATCTAAAAATTTTAAGTTTCAGTGAACTATCAACTATAATAAAGTTCATAGAATAAGTTCAATGAAACTATATTCAACTCGTTTACATTGTACTTATAGCATCTATTCAAATTCACATTGAACTAACAATAAATTTTTCAATACCACTGAATCTATTAAATTCATCCCAAAATATGAAGATTAATAAATATATGAGTCACACTTGTAATCATTTCTTAATTTATTTATAAAGCAAGTAATACTCCAAACACTCACAGTCACCGACCTCTTACGTTATAATTCGAAAGTGAAAATAGACCTATAACTACCCCTCCTAATTAAGCTCTATATAGTTGTCTCCTCTGAAAAAAACAAAGAATATTAGATCCACTCTTTTGTATGATCAACCATGGGAAATGAAGTAATAAGCCCGACCAAGCCACGGTTTGATCTAAGCATGTCGAAAAGAACTAGAAAACCATGGTCTAGTCTCATCAACGATATGCATCACCTTGATTTATCCACCCAAAGCTCACAACCAAAACCAGACAAAGAACAAGAGAAAAGCGAAGACAAAGAAATTGATCGTCAGAGTTTGAACAACCTGATGAGATGCGAGGAGAAATCAAATGAAGAAACGAATGTTAACAACAAGAACTCTCTAGGTCAAAATTTCGGGGATGGCGAGGGGATCAAGCACACGATGCAATTGGTGGTGAAGAAAGAGAAGCTAGGTGGTGTGAAATTCAAAGGTATGGTGGGTCGTTATGTTAAGGTCTGGAGCGGTTTGATAAAGGCCAGACGTGACCGCAAAACGCCGGTCTTATGGTTCAAAACTTGATTTCCATCGTACAGGCCCGGCTCAAACATAATCTAGATCCGGTGCTGCTTTCTAAAATCTCTTATAACATATACTATTTTTTTCAAAAAAAAAAATTACATGTAAATATTTGTTACAGTTTTGTGAAGAAAAAAAGCTATAATAACTATATTGCCGTCACTAAATTTTTGTTCATAACTATATTAGTAACAAAAACTACTGCAAAAGACTAAAACCCTGTGTACAATATACGAATAGTCCTTTTGATATTTTTCATTTCCATACATATATTAGATTGGGGCTCCCTCGAATATTCCCGGTAGTTGTTAGAGTGACACATGCATGATGATATGTTATAAAACTTAGCAATATAACTGGCGCTGTCTCTTTGTCTATTGTCATATAATACATATATTTTTCTGTGTTTACTTTTCAATACAATACAATACTGGTTTACTGGCAGGGGCGAACTCACATTCATTAGAGGAGGTGCAAAGTGCACCAGAATTACTGACTTCCAAATTAAGTTATATTCTCTCTGTTTCACAATATGTGTTATTTTGACATTTTGCACACAAATTAAAAAAACATATTAAAATATCTCTTATACCCTTAAAATTGAAATTGACTCTTAATATTCTTCAATGAATATGAGGTTAAAGTTGGAAACTTATGCTTAATTTTACATTGAAAATCTAAAATAACACTTATTTTGAAAAAAAAAATCAGGCTAGAATGACACTCTTTATGAAACAGAGGGAGTAATTTATATACAGAAGTTAGCAAAACAAATTATAAGAGCCGAAAAAAATATAAATTATAACTTATTTCGATAAATTATAAGATATTTGTATATAAATTATAAGTCCCGAATTAAGGTATAATTTATATACAGAAGCTAGCGAAAAAAATTATAAGGCCCGAAAAAAATATAAATTATAACTTAATTTGGTAAATTATAAGGCTTCAGTATATAAATTATAACTTAATTTGATAAAAAAACTTAATTATAAGGCCATCCCGAAAAGATACAATATAAAGTTTGAGTTCTTTGTAGTTAAATGCGGTTAGTTTGTCCAAACTATAATATATAGGTGTTGTTATGTTATGCATACCAAAAAATACCTCTTATATATATTTTACGAAATGTAACAAAATTACGAGTTTCAGTACTTAAACATCTTAAAAACATATTTCACGTCATAGTTCCTCTTACAATAACTATGGCCTAGTTTCCGGCGGACTTCTATTGTTGTGGTATGTATAAAAGTATTTAAACTGAGTGCAAATATAGTATTCAAAAAAAACATTATTCATAATTTAAATATATTTAAAACAATTAATAATATATATTTATAATTTGTATAAATACTGTATAAATACAATAATGTATAAATACTGTATAAATACAATAATGTATAAATACTTAAATACAACTATAGTCGGTAATTAGTCACTAAATTTGGCGACTACATAACGACTAATGTTCGTAATCGTAAAATTAGTCGTAACGTAGTCGCTAAATTTAGCGACTACATTACGACTACGCTTACGACTGCGAAAATTAGTTGTAATGTAGTCACCATTTAGCGACTAATTTACGACTAATTTTTCTTACCGACTAACGATTTACGACAACAGGTTTTAGTCGCTATTTGGTCGTAAAACACCATTTAGCGACTAAATAGTAACTAATAGTGCAGTCGTTAATTTCATGTTTTCTTGTAGTGAAGTTCAAATGTAGTATTTGATTTATTCTTTATGGGCCAACTAACTTGGGCTATTTAGATTTAAACTTGGTTTGCTAAATATATTTAGGAAAATTTCAAAAATACCTCTCTTCCAAAATTTACCAAAAAAGCCACTAGAAATTAGTAAAATTTCAAAATTTGTGTGTAAGCTTATAAGTATATACACAAATTACCTTTATATGTGTGTAAACTTTTTTCTTACATATTTTATAAATACTTTTAGAAAACCTTTTAAAAACTGTTTAAAAATCTTTTAAAAATCTTGTAAACATTTTAAAAACCTTGTAAAAACCTTTTAAAATGTTTTAAAAGTTTATAAATATTTGGATCGAGTCTAGAGGTAATAAATATTATCTAGAAATATCTTGTGAACCATATAAAAGTTTATAATTTTTCATATTTAAAAAGGATATTTTTGAAAATAGATATATGAAAGAGGTACTTTTTAAAAAAAGATACACCAAAAAGGGTATTTCTCAAAAATTCTCAATATATTTTCGATTTTGTAACATTTTATTTTTTATGGTCTTTAATAGAATATCAATTTAAAAAGAGTAAAGTGACGTGGAACATTTAATAGCTTTGGGTTGTTTTGATGTTTGATCTATGCATCTGTCTTGTTCTGTTTGGTATCTGGCTTTGCGTTTGTCAAGGGTTTCAATGCATCCTCCAAGGGCAAATATAAAAATTAAATACTTTTATACAAAAAAAATTCGTCAAAATCCTAAGGTGTTGTTTCGAAAGGTGGTTAATAATAAAATGCATCTTGGTTTACACGTTTTCGACAATGATAATGATGTTTTTTACTTGTGTTTTTTGTAATAATATCATGGGTTTCGTTTTCTTAGATGTCAGATTACTTACTTGAGTTCACATTATGTGATTTGGACGCGAAGATTGGATCCAGATACATTAGTATTGGTTTGCAATGTCTTGCTTAAAACTGACATTTTTTCCATAAAATATATTTCTTATGGTTATTATTAGAATAAAATGATGAGTTTTATTAATTCAAATATTTTCATTAATTATCTGTTTTAATTGACGTGTCATGAAAATCTTTTTTTAAAATAATAATAAATGATAAATATATAATATAATATAATAATAAATTACAACTAGTGGTTTCATACCCACTAGCCACCTAACAACAATCACAACCAATAGCAGAATAACCAATACCAATCAATATCCAAATAATAATCCAATAATAACCAATAATCATAACATCAACAATATCCAATAATCAAATAACAGAAATTATAGAACTAGCAACCTATCAATGTTCTAATGACTCAACTCTAGCAACCTAACAAGCCAAGCAACACCAAACCGAGTCCCTAGAACATCCTCCTCTTCATTGCCTGGATTCCACGATCACACTTTGCCTTTACCTGCACCACAAACACATATTGCAATGCATGAGTATTTTATAAACACTCAGTAAGGCAATCCTCCCATCTACTGGGCTATACACACAAGCAAGAGTCATCTCTAACCATCAAACAACAATCAATAAACAACAAACGACAAACCAGGACAGTGCATCGACCGACACAAACAAGCATCAATCGACACACCAAGGGGTTGCATCGACCGACACAGAAGCTGCATCGACCGATGCAAGTCACACTTGAATCGATCGACACCCAATCTGCATGCTCAACATAACACGAAAAACCCTAGAGTCTTACGCGCCGTCCTCGCACTTGCATCGACCGACGCAAGATATGCATCGACCGATGCAATGGCGAGCATCGTATATCCCCGAAGCTTCTCACCGGATCTTCATTCCTACAACCACAAAACTCGATCCCAAGCCACAAGAAAGCTTCCTAACGTCCGTAGCAACGGTCTAACAAGTCTAACATCAAACAACAAATAGATTAAAGAGTCCTCTAGCTTAGATAAGCCATGGTCATGCACTTACCTTTGCCACAGAAGAATCTGAACCTCAAACAACCAAGAACAAGCTCCTAGGAAGCTCCTACAACGATCCCAGCTACAGATCTCACCAAGAAACGCCACAAATCTCCAGAAATCACCAAGAACACTCAAAAACCTTTTCTCTCTTTCGTTTCCTCTCAAAAACGGCCAAACTCGCCGAACGAGACAAAAAGTCGACTTAAGGGTTTTTCCCTAACCCAAAACGCAGCGTTTAACTTAAGTCTGCATGCCAACGTTGGCTCCTCATCGGACCTAAGTTTCATTGGCTCCTCATCAGACCTAAGTCTGCATGACAACGTTGGCTCCTCATCGGGCCTAAACCCGCATGCCATAATATATAAGGAAAATCCAAACTCGTCTCTCGGGTCGTCACCCTACAGCGCACCTCCGGACAGTCGTCCGAAGTCGATATACCAACCATACTCCCAAGCCACAAAGTCTCTGAATATGGCAGTACTAGGAGAACCTAAGTCCCCCAAGAGCCGCGAACAAACAATTCTGAACACGTCTGAGTCCTATCCCTATCCAGGTTTCCTTCCCATGGCTCGCGTAAAACATCTCAATGTCTTACCAACCACATATCCCCTCACTGGAATACCTCATGACCACACAAGGATCATATACATGCCACAAGGGCCGCCACTAAGGCCAAACAAAATGTCCTAAAGAGGACCGCCACCAAGGCCAAACAAAGTGTCCTAAAGAGGACCGCCACCAAGGCCAAACAAATGTCCTAAAGAGGACTGCCACCAAGGCCAAACAAATGTCCTAAAGAGGACCGCCACCAAGGCCAAACAAATGTCCTAAAGAGGACCGTCACAAAGACACTATGGCTAAACAGCCCGTCACAAAGACCATCTGTCCCGAAGGACAGTCACAAAGACCATCTGTCCCGAAGGACCGTCACAAAGACACTCTGGCTAAACAGCCCGCCACAAAGGCCATGCAATTGGCTAAACAGCCCGCCACAAAGGCCACACAACGGCTAAACAGCCCGCCACAAAAGCCACACAATGTCTAAAAGACCACCACACACAGGCACACTGACTCGAAAGTTTGCCACTAAGGCCACACACAATCCCCTCCAACTCTCCACCGCTAAAATGGACAAATTCTAACTCTCGTAAAATTTTCCATATTTAGCTTTTCTGACTCCGTAAAATTTTTCGTAAAATTCGCCTCCAATGTCATGTTAGGCTGAAGATCCTCAGGAATCTTAGCCAACACCTGCTCACCCTCACGGAGACACTTCCGCAACATAGACACATGGAAAACCTTATGGAATGCACGCATCACCTCAGGTAACTCCAGTTTATATGCTACTGGTCCAACCCGCTCAATCACTCTGAATGGACCCATATACCTTGGACTCAACTTAGTCTCTGACAATGACCTGTTCGGACCCCGCAACATGGCCATCTTGAGGTACACTCTGTCTCCTACCTGAAACTCAAGATCTCTCCTCCTCCTATCAACATAACTCCGCTGCCTATCCTGAGCCTCCTTCATGTTCAGCTTTAGAACCCGAATCTTCTCTGAGGTCTCCTGAACAAAACTAGCACCAAACATGCTCTTCTCCCCCACCTGAGTTCAGCATAATGGTGTACGACATGGTCTCCCATACAAAGCCTCATAAGGAGCCATCTTAATACTCGCCTCATAACTGTTGTTGTAAGCAAACTCTACCAGGTTCAGGTGATCTGCCCAATGGCCACCCCAATCCAACACACACATCCTCAGCAAATCCTCCAGCATCTGGATCATCCTCTCAGACTGTCCATCTGTCTGGGGATGATAAGTTGTACTCATATGCACCTTAGTGCCCATCTCTGCCTGAAATGCCTTCCAGAACACTGAAGTGAACTTAGAATCCCTGTCAGACACAATGCTCGCTGGCACCCCATGCAATCTGACTATCTCCCTCACATACTTCTTAGCCAAGACCGCTGCTCCATCAGTCTTTTTAATGGCCAGAAAATGTGCTGACTTAGTCAATTGGTCCACAATGACCCAAATAGCATCAAAAGTCCGTGACACTGGCAATCCTACCACAAAATACATGGTGATCATATCCCATTTCCACTCAGGAATGGGTAAACTCTTCAGTAACCCGCCAGGAACCTGATGTTCAGCCTTCACTAGCTGACACACATCGCACCTCGAAACCCAACTAGCTACTTCCTTCTTCATCCCAACCCAATGATAGTACCTCTTGGGTTCACGGTACATCTTAGTCACTCCTGGATGAATAGACAACTTGCTCGCATGAGCCTCTCTCAGAATCTCCTGCCTCAACTCCTCATCCTTGGGCACACAAACTCGACCGTGCACCAAGATAGTACCATTATCTGAGACCTGATACTTTGAATCCACATCCTTGGAGGTATTCACTAGCCCCAAATCCTTCTCCTGAGCCAACCGCACCCTACTCAGAAGATCTGCTCTATCTACTGCTTCCAAACCCAACGGTTCCTGTGAAACAGCACACAAGCTCAAATCACTGATCTCTCCTACCAGAGACTCCATCTCCTGCTCTTGAGCCGAAGCTACCCTCTTCCGACTTAGAGCATCTGCAACCGTGTTAGCCTTACTAGGATGATAGGCTATCTCCAAATCATAATCCGCCACAAGCTCCATCCACCGCCTCTGTCTCAAATTCAGCTCAGGCTGAGTGAATATATACTTCAGGCTCTTATGATCTGTAAACTCCTGTACCTTTGCACCATAAAGATAAGATCTCCAAATCTTTAGGGCAAAAACTACAACACCCATCTCCAAATCATGAGTGGGATAGTTGCCTTCATCCACCCGCAACTGCCGCGAAGCGTAGGCAATCACCTTCCCATGCTGCATCAGAACACAACTCAAACCAACTCTAAATGCATCTGTATAAACCACATAGGGTTCTCCCTGCTCAGGCAAAGCCAACACTGGCGCAGTAGTCAACATCTCCTTCAGGCTTGCAAAGCCTTCCTCACACTCTTCTGACTAGACAAAAGGAACATCCTTCCCTGTCAACTTAGTCATTGGACGTGCTCTGCTTGCAAACTCCTGCACAAATCTCCTATAGTATCCTGCCAATCCAAGAAAACTCCTGATCTCTGTGGCATTCTGCACTCTAGGCCAATCTCTGATAGCCTGAATCTTCTCTGGATCTATAGAAACCTCGTCTGCAGACACAATATGACCCAGAAAGCCCATCTCACGCTGCCAAAAACTGCACTTGCTCAACTTAGCAAACAACTTCTGCTCCCGCAGCTTCTCCATAACTGCCCTCAAATGCACTGCATGTTCCTCAGGACTCTTAGAGTAAACCAGGATATCGTCGATGAAAATGATGTAAGACACATCTAGAAACTCCTGAAACACGCTGTTCATCAATCTCATAAACGCTGCTGGCGCGTTAGTCAACCCGAAAGGCATCACCACAAACTCATAATGCCCATACCTCGTCCTGAAAGCAGTCTTTCTCACATCTGCCTCATCTATCGGTATCTGATGATAACCCGACGCCAAATCTACCTTGGAGAACTAAGTAGCACCCCTCAACTGATCCAACAACCCATCGATCCTAGGAAGAGGACACTTGTTCTTCACAGTGACACGGTTCAAACCCCGATAATCAATGCACAATCTGAAACTCCCATCCTTCTTCTTCACAAACAACACCGACGCTCCCCACAGTGATACACTAGGACGGATGAATCCCTTACTCAATAAATCCTCTAGCTGCTTCTTCAGCTCTGCCATCTCTGCTGGAGCCATCCTGTAAGGAGCCTTAGATAACGGCATCGTTCCCGGTTCCAGTTCAATGGTAAAAGGATCCCACCGAGATGGTGGTAATCCCTGCAAGGACTGAAACACATCTTCAAACTCCTCCACTACCGGAATACCACTAACCGTAGACTTCCCCACTGACTCTGGCATAGATATAGTAACCAAATAAGCCTCACGGCCCTTCTCGATCATCTTTCCCGCCTGAATGGCTGAGATCACGAGACTCCCCGAAGTTGGTCTAATACCCTGAACAACCAACTTCCCTCCCGAACGCTCAAACTCCACTCTACCACGATTGTGAGAACCGAGAATGAGTTTCTCCTTCCGAAGTGATTTAAGTGTGGAGGAGCTTACCACCGTAGAACAGTTCCGAACTAAATTGAAAGAGTTTATGAATTTGAATTTGTATTGCTATTTCTGGAAAAAATTCCTGGATCCTTACAAATGACCTCCCCCATACATATTTATACCGACCCATTTACTACTCAATTAATACGGAATTAATAGTACGCGATCCGCGCAGCCTAATTAATCCTCTTAAATGCGGGAATCTTTGACCGGGCCCGAGCTGCGAACTGTCGAGCACGAAACGTCTCCGTGCTCCCTTCCTCTCTCCGGGCCTGATGGGCTGACCAATAACACCCCTCGGCCCATTAGGCGGGCCTGACTTAGGCCCTCTTGCCTATTGCCCGAGATGGTAGATCGTGGGTACAACAGTTGCCCCCCAAGTCTCCCGAGCTGAACAGTTCGGGAGACTTTTAACCTTCAAGCGATCAATTTCGGGAAACTGAATATCCCCCATATCTCCACGATTTGATCGTGATAATGATGGGATTTGCCTTCCCGAACAGGCTTCGGGGCCCACCAGGTGGCGTGTTGGTTATAAGAGAGAGAGAAAGCGGTGTGAGACCTTTCACTTCCCCCAGGTAATCATTGCGCCCAGGAATCGTGTATAAAGGTAAACTCGACTTCCTCCCTTTCACTCTTAATTTCCAATTGTGTTTACGTTTTTCTGTTCTTCGATTTTCTCTCCTTTCTTCCGTGAATTTCTTTACTTTCGCCGGAAAATTCTTCACTCCTCCATTTCTTACCTCTTTTACCGGAAAAGTATGTCCCCTCCGAAATCCTCGTCGGGTAAAGCCGCAAAACCCCTGATTCCAGGCGTTTACGGCCCTCACCCACCGTCAATTCTCTCGGCGGAAAATATAGCCGAGTTTAGGGGGTCCACCGGGATTTCACCGGAGATTGAAATTAGATTCCCGGGGGCTCACGAGTCTCCGGAAAACCCTCCCCCAGGGTATTGCTGCGCGTTTGAGATATTCTTCTCTGCGTGCGGCCTGTCGTTTCCTCTCCCCGAACTCATCGTGAAGATGATGTTCGAGCTGGGCTTCGCTCTCCCCAGATGTGCCCAAACTTCGTCCGAATCGTCATGTGTCTTCAAACTCTGGGGAGGAGTTCAACTACAAACTGTCCCTCGCCGACTTTCTTCAAGTGTACACGGTGAAGACTGGTCGGACCAAGGGACGCTTTATGTAAGCCCGCTTTCCGGGCTGAAGGTCTTTGACGACCTTCCCGAGAAGGATGAGAAATGGCGGAAGTCGTACTTTTTCTTCCCGGTCAACGAACTCACCTTCGGCCACCTCGCAAGCTCACACGTATCGAAGTGGACTTCGAAAATCGGTAGAACGGTGCTCTTAGTCAGGTGCCTTCAATTTACTATTTCCTTTCCTGTTACTCACTCCTTGTTTTTCTTGTCCCAGATCACTTCGAGCGCGGATTGCTTTGCCCTACATTCGTAGAGTTTTTCTCGAGGTTTTGCAGCCAGGGCCAGATCGCCTGGGATTCCTTTTCGTGCGAAAGGATTAGAGAATCCACAGTGCGGCTCAGGAGTCGTTCCCTCGTCTGCTCCGACCCCATGAGCACTTCGGAGATGAACTATAGAGAAGAGCGGGCTTGCCGGCTCGCCGAAAAGGATATGAAGTTGAATATGGCGGCAGCGCTCGCTGAGGGCAAAGCTCGCCTTCCTAAGAAGTCAGGTCCCTCTTCTCCCGAGGTAGACGGGACTCCGTTGCCCCCCACTGATTCTTCCGAGCTGCTTACGGGGGCCTCCGAACCTCCGCCCAGCTCGCCCAAACCCGCAGTAATTACTATAGCTGATTCCAGCGAGGAGCCACGAGAGGTTATAGTTCCCCCCATCGAGGTCAGTTCCCAGCGGGCGGACTCATCCAAAAAGAGGAAGGAGCCTGAGACTTCCTCGCCTCGTCGTGAGAAGAGCCGAGCCCGGACTGGTTCGTCAGGAGACGAGCGAAGTAGGCCCAGCTCGAAGGATAGGGGTCCTTCCTCGAGAGGAGATCTAAGGAATCCGGGGATTCCTCGGCAGGCCGCCTTCAAAGGAACGTCGTTCCTCCCCGAGGTAATGATAACTTCGAGGTCCTCACTTTTTACTCGCTGGGTCTCGGGGACCTAATAGAATGACATTGTTCGTTCATTTCAGTTCCCCCATGTCTCCAGCTGATCTGATGAGAAGTTACACTCGGCCGGGAGTCCGGGTTCCGGCGTTTGCGGACATGTCCGAACTTAACCGTGCAAACTTCGCTTCGCGGACAAGATTGGCGAGGTTAGTGACACACGCTTCCTCAGGTTTTTTTTATCTACCATTTTCGCCGTTTTAACGAACTGTGATTTCCCAGCTAATGATCGAGTTCAACTCCTCGGTAGCGTCTTATGAAGATCAGCTGTTTGCCTCTCCTTCATCTTCCGAGGTGAGCCTCCTCCGAGAAAAGATTACTGATCTGGAAGCCCAGGTGAAGGAGTATGCCAGATTAGAGGCCGAGAATGCTGCTACTGTGGAGAAAGCCGAGCAAATCCGAGCTCGGATGAAGAAAGCCGAGGTTCAGGTGCTCGACCTCGGAATTGCCAACGAAGACCTCCGGGATAAGCTTAAGAAGGCTGGGGACCTCTATTACGAGGCTGCGGAGGAAACGAAGGCTGCAAAGAACAGGCTGCACGAGATCGAACTCCGCAACCAGCTACTCGAAGCTGGCAATAGCTGCGAGATCGAAAGGGTGCGGAGAGAAGAGAGGCAGGCAATGAGGCGAACTCTCCGTCCGCTGGTCGAAGAGGTGAAAATCACTTTCGAAGAGAGGGAGAAGCTGGCCCCAGCCCAAATCCGAGCTGCCGAGATTAGGGCTAACCGGATGCTGATCGAGGAAATCTCGAGGGGAGAGATCCAAGACATGGAAGCTGAGCTCGGACTCCTGAAAGCCGATGAGGAGGAGGCCGACGAAAAAGTTTCCAAGGTAACCCCTCGTGACCTCGACCTTTCAGGGTTTTCAGCCCTTTTGGCGGATACGCCCGATCTTCTGTGCAACGAGCTCCCGTTGAGTGTCACAATCGACGAGTCCGGCACTAATCTCGGGCAAATGTCCAATCAGGGGATGGACGACTTCTTGGTGAACACTAAGTCGGTAGGAGAGATCGAAGAAATGGGGCTGGCTTTTTCCGAAGCGGCGTCGGACCCCGTTCCCCGTACTCAGTAGTTTCTATTTCGGGGTTGTTTTGGCACAAGTTGCCCCCCTGTTTTGTAGTATTTGCTTTTTAGACTTGCTTCGGAGTGTTTTGGTCGTGGTGACCGCTCCGTTTCATTTTTTTTTTGCTTAATGTGAACTACATTTCCACAATCTTTCGTTTAAAAAGATGGTACGAGCAGAAATGAATGCGAAGTGAGAACCTCGGCTAATTAGTTCAAAGCTGGGTACGAAGTGATTACTTCGGTTTAGATAGGAATTTTGCGAAACTGAGCTTTGACTTTAAGTAAAGCGGAGGACGAAGTGAGGGCTTCGGCTTAAATTTTTCGCAAAACTTAGCTTTAAAGTAAAGCTGAATACGAAGTGAGAACTTCGGTTTAGGCTTGCGAAGTTTGACTTCGGCTTGAAAATAATAGATGCGAAGTCAGACTTCGGCTTTAAATGGTAGATGCGAAGTCAGACTTTTTTTTTTTTTTTTTTTTTTTTTTTGACCATTAGTAATAAAAAACAAAGTTTAAGAAAACTTTAAATTTTATTAATATGGATAGCTGGACCCGAAGTGGGCTGCCTACGTACCCTTATCGGGATCAAGCCAAATCGTAGTTCGATACAAAGACATTAACTGTAAAAAAGTTTAAGGTGTAAAGAATTCCACGACCTCGGGACTGGTTTTCCCTCTGAATCTTCAAGCTGATAAACTCCATTTCGGACTTCGCGAGTAATTCTGTATGGTCCTTCCCAATTGATTCCCAACTTTCCTGCATTGAGCTCATCGGTATTCTCATGGACTTTTCGCAGGACGAGGTCGCCCACTGCCAAGGGTCTGCCTCGGATTTTGGAGTTATAGTACCGAGCCACCGTGTTCTGATAATTCTGGATCCGGGCTAACGCCTGGTCCCGACGCTCATTGATTGTATCAAGAGTATCCTGTAGGAACTCCTCATTTTCCTCTGCTCGGAGTGGGTTCAGCGAGGTGCGGACTCCGGGGACTTCTATGTCAACTGGGACTACGGCATCAACTCCGTAAACCAGGGAGAAAGGTGTCTCATTAGTGGCCCGCCGAGGTGTTGTTCGGATTGCCCAGAGGACACCCTGAAGTTCGTCCGGCCAGCGCCCCTTACGAGCATCGAGCCGTTTCTTCAAGTTGGCAAGTATGACCTTATTCATCGCCTCGGCTTGCCCATTACCTTGCGGGTAACGAGGAGTTGATTTGTTGAGTCGGATTTTCCACTTCGCGCAGAACTCTTCGAACTTCGAAGAGATGAATTGTGGGCCATTGTCCGTGATGATTTCATACGGGACGCCGTAGCGGTAGATTATGCTCTTAAGCACGAACTGTTCCACTTCGTCGCTTGTCACTTTCGCATAGGCTGCCGCTTCTACCCACTTGGAGAAATAGTCGGTAAGAGCGAGCACGTACTGGACTCCTCCTGGTCCTCGATGTAATGGACCGATGATATCCATGGACCACCTCATAAAAGGGTAAGGTGCGGACACCGAAGACAGGAGTTCGGTAGGTTGATGGATTGATGGGGCGTGCCTCTGACACTTCTCGCAAGTTCGAGAATACTTTTCGCAGTCCGTGACCATGGTAGGCCAGAAGTAACCTTGCCGTTTGATTTTGAAAGCCAGAGTCCGACCTCCGGAATGATTCCCATTGGGTCCGTCGTGAACAGCTCGCATTAGCATCGCGGGCTCTCTACCAGCCACACAAGTCAGATAAGGACCTGCTACACTTCGGCGTAGAAGTATTCCGTTGTGAATGCAGTACTGCACACTTGTGACCTTGAGCTTTCTAGCTGCCCACTTGTCGGCTGGGAGTTCCCCTTTTTCAAGGTAAGCCCAGATCGGGCTCCGCCAGTCATCTGCCCCCCAGCTGTTAGAATTCGTGTTGCTCGAGGTGGCATGTGGGATAACGGCTCGATTGTCAGCTGGTGAGCTCGATGGTTCCGGAGCTGAACTTTCGTCGAGCTCGGCGAGAGGTGGGTGAGCTTCCATTGGGGTAAGCAAGACAAGGTCCGGATCTTCCGAGGCTCGAGAGTCCGCACCCGTCTTACGAGCTGCTTCCTCAGTGGCCAGCTGTTTTTTCATTGCGCGGGTCACGACGTGTGTACCCTCCAGCCGGATGCTTGGAAACTGGATGACTTCGACGGGGATGATCCTTGTTGTCGCAGGATCCGAAGTGGAGGCCAAAGAAGCTAAAGCGTCCGCAGCGGAGTTCTCACTTCGTGGGATCTTAGTGATTTCGAACTCCTCGAACTTGGCGACTAACTCCCGAGCTGTGGACAAATAAGCCTCCATGCGGCCATCCTTTGTTTCGTACTCCCCCGAAAACTGGTTGGTGACCAGCTGCGAATCGCAAAAAGCTCGGAGTTTTCGGACACCAATCCCCACTGCGAGGCGTAAGCCGGCGAGGAAAGATTCGTACTCTGCTTCGTTGTTGGATGCACTGAAAGCCAAGCGAAATGATTGCTCGATCACTTCGCCTGTAGGAGAAGTGAGGCGGACCCCAATTCCTGCCCCCGATTTGGAAGAAGCTCCATCAACATACAGCGTCCATGGAATTTCGACAGTGTCGCTAGCCGAGGAGGCTAGTGAGAGTTCGATCAAGAAATCGGCCAGCACTTGTGACTTCGCACAAGTTCGAGTCCGGAACTCGATGTCATATTCGCTCAACTCAACAGACCATTTAGCCAGTCGCCCGGATTGGCTCGGACTATGTAATACCGTCCGAAGTGGCTGCGTCGTCAGGATTATGATCGTATGGGACTGGAAGTAAGGCCGCAGTTTCCTTGCCGAAGTAACTACTGCTAGGGCCAATTTTTCCATCATCGGATACCTCGACTCCACTCCGGTGAATGACTTGCTGATATAGAAAATTGGTCGCTGCTCCCCCCTTTCTTCGCGAACCAAAACTCCACTGACTGCACTATCTGATACAGCTACGTAAAGAAAGAGTGGCTCTCCGAACTCAGGCTTCGCCAAGACCGGTGGTTCAGATAGATAAGCTTTGAGTTGGGCGAATGCTTCCTCACACTTCGCATCCCACAAGAAAGTTTTGCCCCCTTTCCGTAACAGCTGGTAGAAAGGGAGGCATTTGTCCGTAGATCGAGAGATGAAGCGGTTGAGAGCTGCGATCCGTCCGTTAAGGCGCTGCACTTCGCGTAAGGTCCTAGGAGAACTCATAGATAGGAAAGCATTAATTTGCCTCGGGTTCGCTTCAATTCCTCTTTCTGTGACGATATACCCCAGAAATTCTCCTGATGGAACTGCGAAGGTGCACTTCGTGGGGTTGAGCTTCATCCCGAACTGATCCAGGACATCGAAGCAGACTTTCAGATTAGCGAGATGCGAACTGGCTTCCATCGATTTCACCAGCATGTCATCGATGTAAACTTCCATGGTTTTCCCGAGTTGATGCTCGAACATTCGGTTCACCAGTCTTTGGTAGGTTGCTCCCGCATTTTTTAGCCCAAAAGGCATCACCTTGTAGCAATAGATCCCGCGGTCCGTAATGAATGCAGTCTTCTCCTGGTCGTCCGGGTTCATTAGGATTTGGTTGTAGCCAGAGAATGCGTCCATGAAGGACATCAGCTCGTGACCCGAAGTGGACTCAACTAACCGGTCGATATGCGGAAGTGGAAAGCTGTCTTTGGGGCACGCCTTATTCAGGTCGGTGAAATCGACGCAGACTCGCGACTTTCCGTTCTTCTTTTTGACAACGACTGTATTTGCGAGCCACTCAGGGTATTTTACTTCGCGTATCTGTCCCGCCTTCAGCAAACGTTCAACCTCTTTGTTAACGATTTCAGCTCGCTCAGGACCTAGCTTCCTTCGCTTCTGCTTTACAGGTCGGAACATAGGGTCCACATTCAGCTCGTGGGAAATAACTTCTGGACTGATGCCGGGCATCTCGTCTACAGACCACGCGAAGGTGGTCATTCTTTCTTTTAGGAAGGTTATCAGGGCGGCACGGAGCTCGCTATCCAATCCCACTCCGATCTTGATTTCTTGATCCGGGAACTTGCCATTGATGAAAATGGACTCAGTGAGGTCACCTTTTAGCTGTTTCCGAACTGGATTTTTCGGGACCTCGAGCTGTGGTTGCTATTGGATCAGGAGTTTGTGACTTGCGAGGTAACAGCTCCTGGCCGTCCTTTGGCTTCCCAGAACCTCCCGGACTCCTTGTGGGGTCGGAAATTTGACGCACTGATGGTATGTCGAGGCCACCGCCTTCATCTGATAGAGCCAGGGAGTTCCCAAAATAACATTGTAGGCCGCAGGTCGGTCGAAGACCGTGAATTCCACCATTTTAACCACTCCTTGAATGGACACTGGTAATGTGATCGTGCCCAAAGACATCGACGTCTCGCTAGTGAACGAGACCAGGGGGGAGGGCGGTCCTGCGATGTGCTCTCTCCCAATACCCATTCTAGTGAGCGTCTCAAGGAAAATCAAGTCTACCGAACTCCCAGTATCAATTAGGATTCGACAGACTTTGTGGTTCGCTACATCAAGCGAGATGACTAGCGCGTCATCGTGCGGGGTGTCCAACCCCTCAGTTTCCTTCTCGGAGAAAGAAATTTCAGGTAGGTCGCTGGCTATCAACTTAGCTCGCTTCGGCTGGGGGCTAGTGAGCTTCCGCTGATGGTCTTTGATTGCAGTGATGGAGTTCCGGAACAGACGCGATCCTCCCATTATCACGTCGATTCTTTTCTTGGGAGCTTCACTTCCATCAGACTGCTTTGGTTTCTTTGAAGGTGGAGCGTCCTCGTCCACTTCGGGAATCGCTTTTTGCCCCAATTCTTCAATTGTGACATTCGGCATTTCTCCCGCCACATACTTCTCTGCGAGGAGATGCATCAGCTTCTTACAGTCACGAGTAGAATGACTGTTGGTTTTATGGAGCTCGCAGTACGTGTCCTCATCTCGGACCCACTTGTTACTCGGGAGTACGCCGCTCTTGGAGCGCAGTGAAAATGGTGGTTTGGACGGTGAATTCTTTGGAGAATTCTTCTGGGGAGATTGGGTGACTGCGAAAGTGCTCGGCCCGGACTTCGGAGTTGTAGGCGGAGTCTTTTTGGCAGGTGCTTCGAAACGCGGTTTCCCTGCAAGCGGGGCGTTTTGTTTTTGCGCAGCGGCGAGTTTGTCTTCTTCTGCGACTATCCAGTTCGAAGCCCGGTGTAGTGCGTCCTGAATAGTTGGGAAACGATTCACGGACAACTCTTCACGGAAGCGAGATTCGTGCCAGAGGCCGTTCTTAAGCGCGGCCAGGGCTGTGGAGTCCGAAAGTCCGGGAATTTTGACCTGGATCTCCTTGAACTTTGTTATGTAAGACCGAAGGGACTCTCCAGCCTTTTGGCTTAAGTTCCAAAGCTGAGCATCTCTCACCGCAGTTTCGATTAGGCTAGAATACTGCTTGACGAACGAGGTCGACAGCTCGGTAAAGTTGGTTATGGAGCCAGCTGCTAAGGATGCGAACCAAAGCAGTACCGGTCCACTAAATGTTTCTGCGAACAGCTTGCAGTACCCAGCGTCTGCTTCATGGGGCTCGAGGTCTACCCGGCTAGCTGTCAGCAAGAAAGTCTTGAGGTGATTGGTCGGATCTCCTTTTCCTTCGTAGCTCGGGAGTTTAATTTTGCCAGTGTCCTTGATGCGGACTCGGGCTATTTGGTCGGAAAAAGGAGTTCGCCTCGACTCCTCGATCACTCGGAATATATCCGGAGCCGAGGTGGTTGCACTATGCATCACAGACCGCATGTCCCGAATTTCACTCTGCATGCGGAAGATCTCGGGATTGACAGTATACCCCGAAGCCAAAGTGTTTCCATCTACAGGGAGAGGAAGACGGACTGGGACCTCGGAAGATCGGACGACGCCAGGCTGAACCGGTGCGAGAACATCGCCGGCCAGCGGTAGCGCTGTTTGTGTGTTGGTTTGAGGTGGGAACGAATCCCCCGGAGTGACATTTGTTGCTGCCACTTGCGAGGTGGAAGGAGGAGTCATTCCGGAGAAATCCAAAGCACGTCGACGCGGGTTTTGGTCGGAGGACAGGAGGTCGACCCGGTCGGCGTAGGCGCGGTGGGAGGCCGAGAGATCGGCTACGGACGTCGTGACTTCCTCCAGACGAGTGGAAATCTGCCCCTCTAGGTTGTCGAAACGTTCAGTAAGAGCGGCGGAGGTGGCTTGCTGACGGTCGGACTTCTCGGACAAGTCCTGCAGGAGCTTCTGGATCACCTCCAAGGACACCTGGCTGGGAGAGCTGGCTGCCATAGCGGTGGTTGTGTGGGATGTACTTGCGTATGAGGTCGGAACTGGTGAGAGTCAGGCGATATTTCCCCTCCTTCTAGCGCCAAATGTGAGAACCGAGAATGAGTTTCTCTTTCCGAAGTGATTTAAGTGTGGAGGAGCTTACCACCGTAGAACAGTTCCGAACTAAATTGAAAGAGTTTATGAATTTGAATTTGTATTGCTATTTCTGGAAAAAATTCCTGGATCCTTACAAATGACCTCCCCCATACATATTTATACCGACCCATTTACTACTCAATTAATACGGAATTAATAGTACGCGATCCGCGCAGCCTAATTAATCCTCTTAAATGCGGGAATCTTTGACCGGGCCCGAGCTGCGAACTGTCGAGCACGAAACGTCTCCGTGCTCCCTTCCTCTCTCCGGGCCTGATGGGCTGACCAATAACACCCCCTCGGCCCATTAGGCGGGCCTGACTTAGGCCCTCTTGCCTATTGCCCGAGATGGTAGATCGTGGGTACAACAACGATGGCAATCCAAATGCACCCTATGCCAATGCAACCAATCCATCCCGAGAATAACATCATATAGTTCCACTAGACTGATAAGCAAATCCGCTGGCCATGACTCTCCTGCGATCTGAATATCAATTCCTCTAGCTCGTCCAATCACTCTCAGGAACTCGCCTCCTGCAACCCTGACAACTCCTGCACGCTCTCCAGGATCCCCGCTGATCCCCGCACACTCTGCACACTCCGGAGTAATGAAGCTATGAGAAGCTCCAGAATCAAACATAACATGGGACTTAAACCCGCCCACCAACAAGGTCCCTACACAAACCTCATGTGTTGAGAACCTAACACTTTATCAGAGGAAACATATACAATATGAACCTACTAATTCACAAAGTTGAATTACCAGAAATTATACATGTGATCGCCTTGGCACTGGTTCCACCAGTCTCTGCTGTAATGTAAACCCGTGGCGCCTGCTCAATCCGTGCCACCTGCTGACCTCCAGGCTGCATCTGCTACAACGCTGCCACTGCTGCCGGCTGCAACTTTGGACAAAAAGGCCTGATGTGCATTGTCTCCCTACAATGATAACATACCCGAGGCCCTGCCGTCGGAGCACTCCTCTTGGGACAACTAGCAACCCTGTGATCCTTGCTCCCACAACCGAAGCAACTCTCACCACTCGGCTTCTGCTTAGCATCCCACCTCCTCTTGGTTCCCTGTGCAGGCCTACCGCCCCTGCTAGAACCACTCTGCTGCTAAGCCTTACTAGGCTAAACTGCTGGAGCTACCGCCACTGACTGTGCCCGGATATCCTCCTCAATCTCTACTGCAGTCTCAACCAGTTTTGCACATGTAGCATAATTCCTCCCTCTACAGTGAACTCTCAAATCATCACGTAGAACCCTCAAGAACCTTCTGATTTGAGCCTCCTCAGACTCCAAAGCCCGACCCCCATAACAAAGAAGTCGACTGAACTCCAAGTCCAGCTCCCACACTGACCGTGTCCCCTGAGACAACTGTAGGAACTGCACCTCCAACCGATCCAATGCCTCTCTAGGAAAATACTTGCGGTTGAACTCCAAGATGAAGTCAGCCCAAGTCATCTCCCGCTGCACCCTCCTAGCAGCCACTGATCTCCACCACAACTCAGCATCACCACTCAAATAGTAGACCCCTATGTCCACCCAAAACTCCTCAGGACATCTCAGAGTATGGAAGTTACGTTCCACACTCGTCCTCCACGCATCTGCAACAGTAGGATCTATACCACCCGAAAACCTCTCAGTGAACAGACCCTTCATCTCCTTAAGCATAGACAAATAACGTACATGTGCTCCCTCATCCGCAACCACTGTTTGCCGCTCCTCCGCCACCACTGGTGGCACTACCTGAGCTTGAGCCGGTACCACTGGTGGTAACCGCGCTAACACCTCTGCTAGCATAGCCGCAACGTCAGTACCAGAGACTCCACCCGCTGGGACTCCCACACCTGGGACCCTAGCACCTCCGGCCACTGGAGCATCAACACCGCGCCCTCTGGCCACACTCACTGAATCCTCCGGAACACCCTACGACTCGCCAACACTCTTTTCTGTCACACTCTGGTCCTCGGTCTCACTAACCACTAGGACTCTGCCCCTACCACGACCACGTCCGCGTCCACGACCACGTCCGTGTCCACGACCTCGACCAGCCACAGCATCACCTCTAACCATCTGCACTACCATGAACAGAAGGCTAAGCAAACACTTACTATTTAACACAGAAATATAAACTCACCGTGGAATCACACAGTCGGCTCGAAGAGGATGTTCTAGGACTCCATGCCACACAAAATCGACTAACTCACATAATCAATCAAGACATGCAATCCCAAACATCACAACAGAAACCTAGTGAACCCAAACCTAGAACCATAAGGGCTCTTATACAAAAATGAAACGACCGACTTTTTTTTAAATAATAATAAATAATAAATATATGAAAATATTATAATAATAAACTACAATTAGTGGTCCCATACCCACTAGCCACCTAACCACAATCACAACCAACAGCGGAATAACCAATACCAATTAATATCCAAATAATAATCCAATAATAATGAATAATCATAACATCAACAATATCCAATAATCAAATAGCAGAAATCATAGAACTAGCAACCTAGCAATGTTCTAATGACTCAACTTTAGCAACCTAGCAAGCCAGACAACATCAAACCGAGTCCCTAGAACATCCTCCTCTTCATTGCCTGGATTCCACGATCACACTTTGCCTTTACCTGCACCACAAACACTTATTGCAATGCATGAGTATTTTATAAACACTCAGTAAGGCAATCCTCCCATCTACTGAGCTATACACACAAGCAATAGAGTCATCCCTAACCATCAAACAACAATCAATAAACAACAAACGACAAACCAGGACAGTGCATCGACCGACACAAACAAGCATCGATCGACACACCAAGGGGTTGCATCGACCAACACAGAAGCTGCATCGACCGATGCAAGTCACACTTGCATCGATCGACACCCAATCTGCATCGACCGGCGCATGCTCGACATAACACGAAAAACCCTAGAGTCTTACGCACCGTCCTCGCACTTGCATCAACCAACGCAAGATATGCATCGACCGATGCAATGCCGAGCATCGTATATCCCCGAAGCTTCTCGCTGGAACTTTGTTCCTACAACCACAAAACTCGATCCCAAGCCACAAGAAAGCTTCCTAACGTCCGTAGCAACGATCTAACAAGTCTAACATCACACAACAAACAGATTAAAGAGTCCTCTAGCTTAGATAAGCCATGGTCATGCACTTACCTTTGCCACAGAAGAATCTGAACCTCAAACAACCAAGAACAAGCTCCTAGGAAGCTCCTACAACGATCCCAGCTACAGATCTCACCAAGAAACGCCACAAATCTCCAGAAATCACCAAGAACACTCAAAAACCTTTTCTCTCTTTCGTTTCCTCTCAAAAACGGCCAAACTCGCCGAATGAGAAAAAAAGTCGACTTAAGGGGTTTTTCCTAACCCAAAACGCAGCGTTTGACTTAAGTCAAAACGCAGGAAATTGAACCAGCATCGATCGATGCTCCTACTGCATCGATCGATGCACATCACAAACCGGGATTGCGGTTCACGGATTTTACATGTCATCTCCAGAATACTTCATAATGCTGATGTGTCATGCTTTGGAGAGAAACATTCATGTTTTATTGTATATTGATATATTCAGATGGTCCAGTATATATTGTATACATTAAATTTGTATTATATATACAAACATACTTAACTATATTCTTGTAGAATCTAAAGCAAACATTAATAATGAAGTTCCCTTTATAAAACCAACCTCAACACCTCCAACTTTGGTGTATCTCATCCTCTCGAAATCGTCCAATGTTTTCTCTAGATCGTATATATTCGTTGAAAAGGGCTTACAGTTTCCAGCCTATGAGGTCCGTCAGCATACGCCGAATTCTGGCGGCACTTAAAGATATGTCTGCTGGCGAAGATATGTCTCCTTCTTCTTCTACTTCATCTCTGACTTCTCTTTTGCAAGATGATGGGGCAAAAACGACAAATATATGATATATCACCGTCTTAAAGATTTTTATACGGCATCGTATTTATTAATTTTTTCATCTTCTTTTAGATTGGTTGCTTAAATGGATGTAAGATTGATTAGTCCTCTATCTCTGTGTACATGTGTATGATTGGTGTAGATGTTGAATATTATTACGCCGTATAATACTATGTACTATTCAAAAGATTTACTATAGTCTTTGATTAGTAATTTTTAATTAAACCAATAAAAGGTTTTGTCTATTCGATGTTTTATTTGAATGTGGTGAAATATTTTACATCACTAGTTTAGTGACACTAAACGAGTAGACGTGGAAGGAAGTTATAATAATTCAGTTCAATATAGTTTTCAAACAATGAATTTTAAGATGATAAACATAGAGAAAATTATACAAGGGCATATTTGAAGAAAAGAAATAGAAGATTTCATTTTGTAACACCCGCAAACCTAATATTGAGATTTTGGTGAGGGTGTCGATCGACACTAGTTGTAGTCGGTTTGGTCGGTTCGATTTTAATTGTCCGGTTTGCGTGGTTGGTTTAGGAAATCTCTAAATCGAGTGTAAAAGAGGGGAAACGACCTAAGGTCGTGCTATTGTCCTGTATTCTCCGTTTTTGAGAGAAAAAACAAAAGAGAGAATGTTCTTGAGCTTTTGGGAAAAGATTGGGGAGATTCCTTGCTGTTCTTGACAGATTTGGAGTTAGGAAAGAGTTAGAAGCTTGCTAGGAGTGAGGGAATTCGTTCCTATTGGTCAGAATCTTCCTGCAAATAGGTGAGTGCTTGACCATGGTTGATCTAAGAATGAGATCTCTTGTATTTGAGTGATTTGTTTGTTGTTATTGTTATTTGCTTGCTTGGGTGTGTTGTTCTTGAGTTTCCTACAGAGTTGCGTATCATCTGGGCGAGTTTGGGGACGAAATCGGAATGTTTAGTTTCGGAATCCATGTTTTTGCGTCGTGCAGTTCGTGGTTGCAGAAGGAGCATCGATCGGCACCTTGTGGCATCGGTCGATACCATATCGTGGCGCATCGATCGGCACCATATCGTGGCATCGATCTGCACCAGGTCAAGGAGCATCGATCGGCACCGATGTAGCATTGGTCGACACTAGCTTAAATCCGTGACTCGTTTTCCTGGTTTGATGTATTGTTGTGTGTTTGCTTGTTGCTTGAGTATGAAGGTCTCAAATGCTTGTGTGTATAACCTAGTAGATGGGAGGACGGCCTCACTAAGTATTTATGATAATACTTACGCATCTCAATTGTTGTTTGTGGTGCACAGGTAAAGGCAAAGTGTGATCGTGGAATCAAAGGCAATGACGAGGAGGATGTTCTAGGGGCTCGATTGATTGTTTATCTGGCATTGTTAGGCTGCTAGAGTTGTGTCCTAGAACATTGTTTAGGATTGCTGGTTATTTGATTTATGTTGTTGGATCATTGGTTTGAGATTGATATGAATATTTAGGCCTGGGAATCCGAACCGAACCGAGTTGTCCGAACCGAACCGAACCGAGATTCGGGCAATTCGGTTCGGTTATATTTGTTTTTTGATTCCGATCGGAATGGTTTTCAAACAATTTCGGTTTTGTCTTCGGTTCGGTTCGGAGAGACAAAACCGACGGAAACCCGAAATTTAACCCTAGGTATATAAGCTAATACACCTGTTTATTTCATTAGTTCTAACCCTAAACCTAATCTATCTAAACTTTCTCTTAGCGGCGACAGAGAAAGCGATTCTCGAGTTTCTGATCCGATCCTGTGTTGTCCCGATCAACCTTGTGTTTAATCTTCAGTATAAGTTCTTTTGTCTTAATCCTTTTGTTCTAAAGTATCGTGTAATCCTTTTGTCTTAATCCTTTTGTTTTATTGTTGTCCGTCTTTGATTCGTTGTATAGCTCTAGGATTTGTTGTTCTTTGTTTCATTCTTTGCTTTTGATGTCCGATAGTTGGGTTTGGTTTCATTCTTTGCTTATGTTGGGTTTGGTTTCATTCGTTGGGTTTGGTTTCATTCTTTGCTTATGTTGTCCGATTAGAACTAAGTATCCTTTGGTTTTATTGTTTGCTTTTGATGTCCGATAGTTATAGTTGGACTTTGATGTTCTATCTTGGTGGGGGCGAAACAGTTCTAAATTCCCAGTCTTATATGAGCTAGCTAGAGATATCCTTGCTGTTCAAGTATCTTCGGTTGCTTCTGAATCCGCATTTAGCACAAGTGGTCGGATCTTGGACCCGTATCGCAGTTCTATGTCACCTTTTATGGTTGAGTTGTTGGTTTGCACCCAACAATGGCTGAGGAATACCATTCAAGCAGAGAAATTAGCAAGCTTAGTTCAGATGTCTGAAGAATTGCAGTTTCATGAGTCCTTAGGTAACCCATTTCTCTTAGTTCTTACCTTTTTCATTACTTTTTGGTGGATTAATGACTAATTTTGCAACATTTTCCTTGTGTAGCTACACAGAATGCGACTCATCCAATTGCGGATCCGTGATCTAGAGAAGAACAAGGGAGACTAGAACCAAATAATGATAGTAAAAGGTTGTCTCTCTTTCTCTACATCTTTTGCATAAAAAAACTCATAACAGTTAACTATTTTTTGGAATGAAGTAAGTAGAGAATGACAATATACCAAATGCCTAAAGGTAAGAGGAAAGGATCATTGGTATATTGTCAATTCTCATTCTCTCTATTAACTTTTGGCAAGTGACTTAACTTTTGGCAATTGTCTCCTAATATCTTTGTGACATTCATGGAGACTTTTGTAAGTGTGGTTTTTTGTAAATTGTCTCCCATAGTCTCTTTATGTATAAGAGAAGTAGGATTGACTGATGAACACTTGAACTTGTTGTTTTTTGTAAACATGACTTGTATGCTATCTTAAGAAGTTAAATGTCATGAATCATATTCTATTTAGTTGTTGTTGTGTTGTGTTTGTTCGACATTTATGGTTTATTGACAAGTTTCACTTAAAACCGAAATAACCGAACCTCCGAACCGAACCGATCGATTAGTCGGTTAGATTCGGTAGAGTTTTCAGATTCCGAATAACCCGATAACCGAATAAACCGACCCGAATTAACCGAATAAACCGAATTCGCAGGCCTATGAATATTGGTTATTATATTTATTGGTTTATTACTAAATATTATATTAGTTGGTTATTTCTGCTGTTGAATGTGTTTGTGTTTAGGTGACTAGTGGGTATGGGACCACTAGCTGTAGTTTATTATTATTATTATTTATTAATTATTTAAAAAAAAATTCGGTCGTTTCACATCTTGTAAAAGAAAAAAATATTTCTTTAAACATTTGGAACATGAAAGATGGAGTCAGGGTCATTTAAGACATCGGTATTATGTTTTTTTTTTTTTCATTAGACTTTCCAACACTCAAATATAAAATGTTCCATGAGCTTTTATCTTGTGATCAATTTCAGAGATTCTTCTTTTTTTTGGGTGGATAAAAACAGGAATTTATATATACACATAACTAAATAAGTAAAAGATTTATTTTTACTTACATAGAATTTCATTATAAATTTTTGGTTGAGAAGTTTTATAATATAAATAAAATTTTTGGTTGAGAAGTTTTATAATATAATAGAATTTTTTGGCTGAGAAGTTTTATAATATGTTACTTGTGGATATGGTTTTAAAAATTTCTTGATTTTAAATTGTGATACAAGCGAAATATTATTTTTAATAATTATTAGGAAAATATGTATGTTGTGATTTTTGTGTGTTTATTTGAATATTTAGATTATAATTTTTTCGTACCGATTATGATTGGTTTAACATCTCTCATTAACTTATTTGATATCAAACTAAACAATTTTATGTATTTTAATAGACCAACCCGTAAAAAACTATATATTCATATTTATGTAAACAGCTCTAACCCACTCGTTAACATGATCCACAAGTAATGTTTTTTAGTAAGTTAAAAGTATCTAAAATATTTAAATTATGGATAGTAATTTATTTTATAATTATTTAAAGTTTTTTTGGATATTAATTTAAAGTATAATTATACTACAAATAATAATTTCAAGTTTTGATATTTATTCAAATGGCAAGGTTTTTTTTTTTCGTCAACCAAACATTAAATTAAAAGATAACTCCAATGTTGGTTGACCAAACCGGACGGTAAAAGTTTACAAAAGAAATTTCAGAAACTAAAATGTCTCGAAGAACGAATAAGACAATCCAAATGGAAAGGATTTAATTATGTAAATCTTACAAAAAGATGTTATTTTGCCAAATGTACTTCTGAATTAAGAATATGGGGATATGATAAATATTGATAAACATATTTTAATACTTATCTATATTAAAAATTTTAATTTTAAAATATAATAAAAATCTACAAAAATTTATTTTAAATTAAGAATATAAAATCATTTGAGTAGATTTTTTAAGGAATTACTAGATATGTGAAGTGGAATAATTTTCTTGTAAGTAAATTGTAAAAACATATCTATTTTACATTTTTACTAGATCAAGATAGATAAAAGAGATAGATATAAAGAGCTCTATCTTCATTAATATACTTCAATAGTAGATTTTATTCCATATATCTTCATTAATCTTTAATTTCACAGTGATTAATAATATACTTTGATATTTTTACCAACTAAGCTTTATGCTTGTGTTTACTATAAAATGCGAACCTTTACACATAATTTCTGACAAGTTTGATTTAAACATCAAGAGCTCTATACTTTTTTCTCTTAATTCTCTCGCTTAATCAGTTATCAAAGAAAATAAAAATGAAGAGTTCTATGCAGTTTATCTCTACACTCTTCTTCCTAATCCTACTTGTTGTCGGACCAGGTATACAAATCTATCTTTCAACTAGCTCTAAACAAATCTACTGAAATATATGAATTCTTTTGATTATACTATTGTATTTTTTATTGTTGATATGGTCTTATATAGGTGTGATGAAGATGGTTGAAGGACAACCCCAAATGTGCGAAGCCGAAAGCATCAACTACAGGGGATATTGCTTGAAATGGAGGACTTGCAAGCGAGTGTGTATGAGCGAAGGTTTCCCTGATGGTAAATGCAAAGGCGATATATTAGACAAGAAATGTTTTTGCAAGAAGCCTTGTGCTGTGTAATTCTCCATAAACAAAATATTATATTATTATAAATATTTTAATTTATTTGTTCAAAAAAAGTAATTTAATTTTAATCCATCACTAAGTCTAAGAGTCTAAGATATATATACATGTGTTCAAAACTAGCTCTATTTTACAATATATACTATTAAGCTTTGTTCGATAAATTGACTCTTTTATATTTTTTTAATTATTTAATATTTTAATAAAATTAGAACTGATAAGTATTGATATTTTATTGATAAATGGAAGACTTGCAAGCGAGTATGTATCAGCGAAAGTTTCCCTGATGGTAAATGCAAAAAAGGATTCTTCAACAACAAATGGAGGACTTGCAAGCGAGTGTGTATGAGCGAAGGTTTCCCTGATGGTAAATGCAAAGGCGATATATTAGACAAGAAATGTTTTTGCAAGAAGCCTTGTGCTGTGTAATTCTCCATAAACAAAATATTATATTATTATAAATATTTTAATTTATTTGTTCAAAAAAAGTAATTTAATTTTAATCCATCACTAAGTCTAAGAGTCTAAGATATATATACATGTGTTCAAAACTAGCTCTATTTTACAATATATACTATTAAGCTTTGTTCGATAAATTGACTCTTTTATATTTTTTAATTATTTAATATTTTAATAAAATTAGAACTGATAAGTATTGATATTTTATTGATAAATGGAAGACTTGCAAGCGAGTATGTATCAGCGAAAGTTTCCTGATGGTAAATGCAAAAAGGATTCTTCAACAACAAATGTATTTGTTTGAAGCCTTGTATTTTTTAATTCTACCTAAACAAAATATTATACTATTATGAAAACTTTAATTTTGTCATGTGTATCGAGCTTTTACCAAATTATATTATCTATTAGCTTAGTCTTTACTAAATTATATTTTGTAGGTCTAAAATTTTTAAGTTTTTTCCTTTTTGATAGAGTATTGTTTTTTTGTAAGAGTAAAAAAGCAAAACATTAAAAGAAGAGAATTTGTTATAAATACTAAAATACAGAACCATAAGTAACAAAAACTACTGCAAAAGATTAAAAAACCCGTGTACAGTATACGAATATTCCTTTTGATATTTTTCATTTCCATACATATATTCGATTGGAGCTCCCTTGAATATTCCGGTAGTTGTTAGAGTGACACATGCATGATGATTTAGGTTATAAAAATTAGCAATATAACTGTGGCTGTCTCAATAGTTCACAGATAAACAAAAAAACAAATCCCTTTTTTGGGCTTAGAAGTCTCTTGTTCAAAAAGAGTTTTCACTTACTTGAACCTTTGAGCTTTAGTCTAGGGTAAACCTTCCCTCTTAGCAAGAGTCGTACCCGTTTAGTATTCTTTTAGTTGTGTTTTGCCCGATATTCTGCAACAGTTCTTGTTCGTTCTTCGGGAACAATTAGGGCTCTTCAATCAAACATCTAAAATCAAAGATCTACCTTCATCTTCGGGTTGTTTCCTCTTGCGAGTCCTGGGTTCTTATTCCTGTATGTCATCAGTTCTAGATTCAGCTTTAAAAGGTATGTCTCTGGAGGAGGAGGAAGATACTCCGTTCACCATGCCGGATCTTCCAGGTTTCAGCTCAAGCGAGATTAACGTCATAAGTCTGATGGGTAGAGTCTTAAATCCAGACTATCAATCTGTCTCAAATCTGGTCAGAGATCTACCAAGGAAATGGCAACTCTATCACAGAGTAAGAGGAGTGGCTTTATCAAGGGAGCACTTTCAGTTTTTCTTTCAGCATGAGCACAATCTTGAAAGAGTCCTTGAGAAGGGGGTTCATACCTTTAATGAATGGTGGACAGTAATTGAGAGATGGGTGGAAACACCACCTGCTGACTTCCTTCAGTTCTTACCAATTTGGGTTCAAATTCGAAACATTCCGGTGAATCACTACACTACGCAGGCAATAACGGCGTTGGGAGAAATTATAGGTCATGTTATGGAGGTGGCTTTTGATCCGACTAAACCTCAAATCAATGACTTCGTGAGAGTCAAAATAAAGTTTGATGTCTCTAAGCCTCTCCGCCGTTCTAAGGTGGTCAATTTCAAGGGAGGTCCGACTACGATTTACTTTGACTTTGAAAGAATTCAGAAACGCTGCTTCACTTGTCAAAGACTTACTCACGAACAAGGCAAGTGTCCGGTCAAACAAAGAGAGCTCTCTGACCAAAAAGAAGCTCGGCTTCAGAAGAAGAAACAAGAACTAGTGGGTCAATCTCGGATAATCCCAATCTCAGATCCTTTGTTCGGTGTACTAAGAGACGACCAAGTTGGGATTGATCCTATCTCGGGAAGGCCCAGAATGGCTGCAGAAGTAATTGATGAAATGAGGAAGTATATGAGAGGAGCTGTAGGAGCTGAAAGAGTGGAAAAAATAGAAAAGATCAAATCCTCTCTGGATTCTTTGAAATATGATCTGGTGGCAGCAAGATTAGTTCTCAGGTTAGAGAATCCACCTGTTCTGTCCTCAGATGTAAATAAGCAGAAGGGTTTTATCTTTGGTTATCCAAGCGAGCAAGCTCATTCTGATTCAAGTGGAAAAAGACATCAATCGATGAGTGGCAGTGAGGGCACAAGCAAGGTTCCAGACATCAGAGAAGTGCAGTCGGATGGTGGGTTTGGTTCTGGGATTTTTTTAAAGCCCGTGTACAGTATACGAATAGTTCTTTTGATATATTTTTTTCCATACATGTATTAGATTGGGGCTCCCTCAAATATTTCCGGTAATTGTTAGAATGACACATGCATGATGATATAGGTTATAAAAATTAGCAATATAACTGGTGCTGTCTCTTTGTCTATTGTCATACAATACATATATTTTCTGTGTTTTCTTTTCAATACAATACAGTACTGGTTTACTGAATCAATCTAAGTTAATTTATAATTTATATACAGAAGCTAGCGATTTTTATAGCTAACCTCCAAATTACTGATGCTTTCATTTCCGAAGAAGATAACATAAATAAATACATAATAATAACTTAAATAAATTTATAAAGATAACATAAATAAATACATAATAATAACTCCAAATTACTGATGCTAGCGATTTTCCGGTCTGAATCTTTCCGAGGCGAAACCACAAAGAAAGAAGTAGCGATGATATTCGCTGGAGGTCGGAACGACCGAGAGGCTCTGGCTTTCGCTTGGAGAATGGTGGGACAAGAAATGGCTAAACTCACGGTTGTGCGATTCCTCCCAAACCAAGAAGCTTTAGTCTCGGCCGGGACAGCCGGGGTTGAGTACGGCAAAGAGAAACACATTGACGAAGAGTGCCTCTACGAGTTTAACTTCAAGACAAAGAATGATCCGTTAGTGACATATATAGAGAAAGTGGTTAAGGATGGACACGATACGATCGCAACGATTATGGAAATGGAAGAGAACAATTCTTACGATCTTTACATTGTGGGAAGAGGGTATAAAGTAGAAACACCTGTGACCTCGGGATTAATGGATTGGAGTAGTTTTCCTGATTTAGGGGTTATAGGCGATACGTCAGCTTCATCAAACTTCACAATGCAAGCTTCGGTTCTTGTGGTTCAACAATACTCATCAGGCAATAAACAAACCGCAGGTAACAACAATCAAGAACCTGTTCAAGGTGCTCCTGAAGCTACACCTTTCATGGAAGACGAGGATGATGAAGAGGGAGATAGATATCATATCGGAATGCGCAAATGATTAAGTGTTTTTTTCTCATTCAATATTTAGAAACTTGTAAGTTCTTTTGTTCATATAATCAATCCAAAGAGTCATTGGTTTACTGAATTACGATTATGTTACCGAGTTTCCCCGATGGCAAATTCAATATGCTCGAGTAGAAACCGTTGCAGCTTCTTTCTTAAATCTTCGACTTTCTCGTTTGTTTCCGTTCTGTTTAAGATCAGATCATCGAGCCAATGGTTTACTGCTTTTACGTGGACGAGAAGAGAGTCTTTTCCATTTGTTTCTTCCTTCTTCACCAAGAAAGTCCCTTTGTTCAGTGAGTTCTCCAAGTATTTCAAGAACCATTGGCTAGAAACTCTGACTAGCTCGTCCGCTAAACTTGCTGACTCCTTCAACCTGCTTTTACCTTCTAACCTACTTCGGTCAGAAAAAGAACAAAGTTTCGTTGCAGGAGGAGGTTTTACGCCCTTGTAAGCTGTGTTTCTTGGACTTAACTTCTCCTTGGGATTAAGTTTTTCAGATGAGTTTTGTATAACAATGTAATGATGATCAGCAGCATCCTCTTGCTTTCCAGACTCTTTACATAAGTTGAATTGAGATAAACCGGTCACTACCGCAGCTTGAACCCAAGATGTTGCATTTTTATTAGCTGCTAGTATACAGGAGCCGTTGTTTCGATTTTCAGTAAGCAACAGATGGACCGCTTTGCCTGTATTCAGTGTATTATGGTAAAGCTCCAAGAACCGCCGTACTACTTGTCCCGTAGATAATTTCTTAGAAGAATCACACAGCTCAGCAAAGGTCCTGAAGAGCAATTTATTAATGACTCAAAAATGCTTGTAATAAAACTGGTTAAGGATGAAATAGAGAGACGTACTGTAAACTGAGTAGAACAGACTCCATGGCAGATGCTTCCTCCAATGCGCTTACTGCTCCCGATACTGCTACTTGCCTATGTGATGAGACTTCCTGGAAGGAGAGGTTGAAATACATGAGTACATGACTACTAATTCTTAGAGTAGCTAGATTGATCCAAATACTGTACCTTTCCAAACAATTGAATGGCTTTTGGGAGTCCACTCCATAAGATTCTCTGATCAGACCAATTCATGTGACTTGACGGCAGCTTAAAAAGCTCAACTGAAGGAGCCACTGCTTTTGACAACGACTTGATACCATCTTTTGGAGATATGGTCATAGATATAGGTGATGCAGGCTTGACCACATTTCTATTTCTTAACGCAGGGGTTTCGCAGGTAAGGTGATTTAATAAAGGTGACTTGATACCATCTTTTGGAGATATGGTCATTGATATATGTGATACAGGCTTGACCACATTCCTGTTTCTTAAAGCAGGGGTGTTACAGTTAAGGTGCTTTGATGGGGACTCACTCTTTGGCAGATTCTTATCAGGCAAGATCTTCAAAAACAAACATAGAAGAAATCTACGGAATCAAGAAAGATTCACTAACATTGTAACAACTTATAGAGAACAAGAAACCCTAAAAAACTCAAAACACAGCTTCCAAAATCCAAATGCAATAACATGGATCAAACAGAGCGATTCACCGAGCAAGAAGCAACAACTTAAAGAACAAGAAACCTAAAAACCACTCAAACAGAACGATTCACAGAAGAAGATGGAAGATGTACCAGTTTAGGTTTGAGACGTGGGGAAGAAAGAAGCAAAGCGGCGTCACGGCGGTGAGTCACAGGAGGAGGAGGCTGATCCCAACAACTCCTTCTCGCGGAATCCAAACTCATCCTCCTCATCTCAACAAGATTCTTCTTCTTCGTCTTCGTCGTCGTGGGCGAAACAGAGGCCTGGGTAAAAGGAAGAAGCAAATCGCTAGAAAAAAGATCACTAGGGTTTCCAACGCAGAGCCTTCGCTTCGGCACTGGTTTCAATCCACGGATTACAGGAACAGGGCATCCTTTCTCAATGTGTAAACCACCGAGGATGTAAACAAACTGCCCTAGCTGGATTTCATCGGAGCGTATGAGATCAGCGTCGTCTCCGGTAGAAACGGCGACGTAAGCGGCGTGGAGAGAGTCAGAGACTTTGACGAAGAATGCTTCGCTACGCCATTGGTCGTCAGAGATACAAGGAACGATTTCTATGACTTGTAGGAGTGGTGAGCGGTGTGAGGAGGAGAGTAACGGCGGTGAAGAAAGTGAGTTACCGGCGGCGAGATTGAGAAGGTTGGAGAGAACTCCGGGAGTAAGACACGCCATGGTTCGGTTATAAAACAGAAGCATCTTTTGGGGGAAGGAAGGAAGGAAGGAAGAAGAGTAGTTGTGAATCTCAAAGAGATGTGTCTTGGGGAATGTGAAGAGTTCGTCGTTTACTGTGTCGGGAAAAGTAAACAGTTTTTGTCAGAATGCTAAAAAGCTCTCTCTCTGTCTTCGAGATTTGATGGGCAAGAGTAAGCTTTTGTTGGTTGCAGGTGTAAAGCACGAGCCTTTTTGTCTTTTTTTGTTTGTTTCCTTTGTAAAATTTCTAATTGCAAAATTGTCAGGGGATTTGTTCCCAATCAAACTATTTGGAATGAGACAAAAACATATTCTCTGCAAATAAGTTTTCTTCTTTTTTAGTTACTAGGTGGGTAGCGCGGATTGTTGTTTTGGTTTGTGTTTTTTTTTTTGTGTTGTAACATTTGCTTATAGGATGTTTTGTGTTGTTTTTATAATTATGTGTGTTTAATATCAGTTAGTGCAATTGATTTTTTACTCAGACGATTTGCGTCCCCACAGACGGCGCCAATTGTAGAAACTAGGTTTCTACAATGAATTTGTTGAAGAGGGGAAACAAATTCAATAGGACAATCTCTCTAAAAAGTAGATCTAAGCCTTAAAATAAGAAAGAAGAACTTAAGAGAACTAGGGTTTATTGCTTAAGAATCAAAGAGAACTCAATTATTGTATTAATTGCTGGATGGTTTACAATGGAGAAGTCTCCCCTTATTTATACATACTCGTAGATCTCTAAATATATCCACTTTCCTTAATAGACGAAGTGAAATATAGAAAGCTGCCTTATTATCTAAGTGTAATAGATGTTTGAGTAGTAGTTTGATTTCAATTCAGAACCTTTGGAACAACAATAGGAAACACCTTAGTTAAAACCGCAAAAGTTTGACTTACTGAAGTTGCAATAACAACTACTACTACTTAATCATCAATTTGCATAGCATTTGTATCTGATTTAAATGTGACAAAATGTATATACAGTAAAAACCTCTATAAATTAATAATGTTGGGACCATGATATTTTATTAATTTATAGTGATATTAATTTATCTATAAATTAATAATAATTATTTTATAGTGTAAATTAATAATTATTAATTTATAGATATTTTTAATTGTTTATTTGTTTAAAAATTTATGAATTAAGAAATTTTTAGCAAAATAAGATTAAACTTTCGGATGTTGTAAATTTTATGGTTTATGAATTGAACTTGTAATATTTAGAAACATTATTGACAATAAATTACAAATACTATAGACAAATTGACTTATACACATGACATACTTAAATTCAAATTTATGATAATAATATCAATTCTCCTATTTTAATAATCTGTCAAATTATCAAATTATAAATGATGCATATCTAAAGTTGAAAACTTTAAAATTTAACTATTTTTATTATATGTTATAAAATATTTTAGAGATATCATTATAGTTTGAAAATACTACATTACAATTGTTCTATATAAATGAGCTTTAGGAGAAACATATATTATTATATCAGTGTTTATATATACATATATATATATATATATATGTAAATTTACATGATTATTAATTTATGATATTATTGGGATCATATTTTACATGGGGATTTAAAAAAAATATTATCTTATTATCTTATCAAATATTATTAATTTTTACACTGGCCGGACATAGGACCATCAAAATTTATTAATTTATAGTGTTTATTAATTTATAAAGTATTAATTTATAGAGGTTTTACTGTAATAGTAATCAGTTATATCAATTGATTGTACCCTGGATTAGGTTCATAAATTTTGTGTGGAAACTTTTGAAAAAACTAATAAGACAACTGAGAGAAATACTATTTAACTTTAAAACATTATTTATTTATTAGTTTTACCAAATGTTTTTATATTTGTTAAAGTTAGTCTGTAATTAAAATTAGTTATTCTAACAGCTTTTTTTTTTAAATATTTTCTCCTGCTATAAATCTCTTATTTATTTACTCAAGTTAAGAAGTATTTTAAATTTAGTAAATTAAACAGTAAGTTATATAAGTTTGTTCAATTATCTAGATTAACATTTTTTCAGTACCTCTCTTGTTTTTAACTTTGAATAATACGTACTTATAAAGTTAATTGTTTGTCTATAATAACTATATTGTTTGGTATGTTTTAATCAATTTTTAAATGGTTGTTGATATCTGTATTAAGTAATTATTTTAAAAATTTAGGTTTTAATATTAGAATTTAATCTGTTGTATAACATATTTGATTTTAACGGATATAAGTATTTGAGGGGTTATATCTTTTAAATATTGTACTTACGAGATAGATTTAACGAAGTCTTATATTTTTTTCCTTTTTAAATGAAGTATAATTATTTCATAGCTAAATTGTTAGGAGGCCTTTTATTTTTTTAAATTCTAGTTTTTAATAAATTTTTTTTGTTTAAATGTAATATTGTTATAAATATATTTATTAATTGACCCATTGTGGCTGCGGTATACACTTGATACATTATTAAATTGTCAATGTAAATAAAAAATGCAATTCTCATTTTTAAGAGGTTATTTAATATTTTTCCGGTGTGTATTGCAAGTGTAATTTTTTTTCTAACATTATATGTAGTCTTCTTTAGATATTTCCCTAAATAATATCTGCCACATATTGTTGTATCAACGTAGTAGTATTAAGAAAACTCCAACAATTTTTATTTAGTTCCTTAAAAACAGTTTCCCTGTTTTTATTCTCTTCTTTCGGACAAGAAGATTAAATTATTTTAGTCCATAATAATATATTAAGTTAAGTAACTGTATTGTTGGGCCATCCGGCCCAAATCAATTATTAAGAATCATAATATTCAGTTTTTTAATTAAACAAATGGACGAAGGGGTAATATCTTTCCCCAAATCGCCATCCTCGACTATTTCAATAATGGCCTCGCTTGTGAGCAGCGGTGGTTCTTGTTCTGGGTATTTGTTTCTTCTATTTCTCTCTTTGTTCGTCCAATCATCGACCCTGAATTACTGCGGTTGTGAAGATTGATCTGCTATGTCGGGTTTGTATTTTCTGGAGGTGATATTTCTTTCTAATCTAAGTTTTCAAAGTTCCCAATTCATTCTCTTGATCTATGTGCTGTTTTATTATTTGTTCTTGTTTTTTACTGTTGTTAATTGCTGTTCTTAATGTATAGGTTTCTGACATTCATATTGGATTCTGATTCTGAATGGAAGAAAACTTTGTGTGAAAGAGTCTATGCGTATATACATCTGGTTAGTTTGTCTTTTTGTTTGTGTTGATATTTTCCAATTTAAATTTGTTAGTTGGACGTTAGTTTATTCAATTGAATTGTTTGCTTTAATTATTTCTTCCATTATTTTAAAACAACCTTACAATAATTTTATTTTCTGAAATAAGTTTATTTTTGTTTCTCCAATTTTATAAAAAAAAATTTCTCGCTAATATTTGATTCTACTTCTGTTTATTATTTTTATGTTTTCGTTTTTTTTTCCAATAGTTTGCTGTTTGTTTGTTGCATGTTCTTATGTTATTTTATTTTAATTTTTATTTCATTTTCTCTGTATTTAATTTGTTAGGCTGTTTTCAAAATTTTATTTAATCAAAAGTCATTAGTATTTGGATGTTCCATTAGGTTTTTTTTTTTTTGTTATTGATAGAAAATAAAGATCTTTATTATTTATATATTTTTATGAACTTCAAGGTTTGCATACAATTTGGTCTAAATGGATATAAAAGCAAGTAATTTTCCTTTGTTTTTCCCTAGTTTTCATGGCAAGTACATTGGTCCATGGTCTATTTTCTTCCTTCTTTAGAGATGTTTTGTTGTAATGAATCTCCTTCTGTCACCCACTTTTTAGTTGTTTCCCTCCATTGCTATTGTTCTTTGAACTTGTTGGTTTGTCCTCTATGAAGTTTGGTCCTCTTTTATTGTTTCCGTTCTGTAACATTAAACTTGTATGTTATACGTAGTGGTTTGTAAATGGAAAATAATAAATGTTGTGTTTACCGTTGTTGGTTCGTTTTTGTTGTAGCGTTTGTTATGTTTGTCACCCTGAATTTGTTATATTTTGGGGGATACTTTAATGGGGGACTCTTATTTCAAAGATGTTATTGTTTCCCTCAAGATCACTTAAGCTTGTTGGGAAGTTATTAGTGTGTTCTCCTCTTCCCTACATATTTGTGTTGTTATTATCAGTCTTATCTTGTTAGATGATAAGTGAAGATATTTGTTGTGTAGTTGGGTTTTCCTTATGTTTCCTTACCATCTCTGCCAATAGTGTTGTTGGTGATTTGTTGATGAGTTTCTTAATTTCATTGTCTCTGACAATAAAAGTGGTAGACTTTTCCCCATCATGAACTGCGAGCTCCACTCGGTACCTTCAAATTTGTCGTATATTGTTTGTTATTATTGTTGCTTTATAAATTGTATATGTGGGATTTGTTGTGTATTACTTTAAGTGGTGTACCTTAGGTGCCCTTCTGTATTTGGGGTATCGCACTTGTTGCACTTTAAAAGTGTTGACCTGACGCTCAAGTTTCTGTCACAATTTGTACATGCATTGTATGTCCATCCCGCTCTTCGTAGGACTCGGATAATTTTGGCATTGCATTGGAATTCAGCTTCCTGAGACTGTTTTAAATATATTTAAATGTATTTTTGTTTAAAATGATTTATTGTATATGAAATTACTGTATTATTAATGAAACCTGTGCATTTGCATTTGCTTGGTACTCCTGTAGCTGTGCTATTGTGACCATTTCCTTTTTTCGGACTCTTTCCTTTGTTTCAACATGTCCATATGATGCTCCTTCTTCTATCTCCATCCTACATGCATTATTGTTGTTTCAATTGTGTATTTTTACAAAGATTTATATTTGTTTTTTGGTCGTTTCTTTGGGTTGATGTATGTTGCCTTGGAATGAAGCAATGGATTACAGTACTCTGAGGGGAAAAAAAAAATGGGGTGAGCTAGTGGTAGAGGGTTATCATGTTCTTGGAGAGTTGTATATAATTGGACACAGTAGACAAGTAATACCATTACCTTTTCATTAGTAGTAGTGATATTCCAAGGAAGTGGTGTCGGTCATGGACGGTACGTATTTCAGAGTGAACTTCCCATAAAATCAAAATCCTACCAACGACATGTTGTGGGTAATAGCCCAGGCGTAAAGCATCAAAGGCAACATATGTACCTAGAATGTGCTGGAAGGCTTTGATGGGAGACATATTTATTTTACTTTGTGGGAAAATTTTTGGAAGATGTAAGGTATCAACAATTACAAATTAGGTGGAGTGTCATGGTGGGAGCCAATGATTATTTATTTATAGGGAGAAGGTAGTTAAGAGAATGGGTAGCCTATGGTGAGTGGCCGTTTTAGGAAAGCAGTAAATGACACAATTTATGTTAAATTTTAAGTCAGCGACGTAAGTCGTTCGACAGTTACAGATCATTTTAAAGATGTTATGAGGAGAAGAAGTGAGAAGAAAAGAAAAAGTCTTAGTTATACCAAGTGGGCTGAGACTGGTTAAACTATGAAAGCCTGGAGTTATGAAAAGCCCAAGGATAGTTTTTTGTTAAGAGGAAGTTATATTTAGATGAAATAGTTATGTTTGAAAACAAATTAATGACGAGAAGGAGAAGAACAATTTTCAAATACGTGACCAATTTTTCAAAAACATAGATAAACCAAACCAAACAGACCAATTACGAGACACCTTAAAGGCAGATTACTTTATATATTTGTACGGATTCATATGAGGGAATATATTGAGGAAGTGGATTACCTTGTTCAAGTAAGAGATGAAGGGATGTATGTTTAATGATAGAAAAGGACCACCATCTTTCCCAGCAATTCCCGATTCTTTGCAAGCCCTATTATCCTGCATTTGAACCCATAATTTATTGGGTTAGCCTGAAGCAAGAGAAGGTACATACACAAAATTTATATGTGGGAACTGTGAAAACCAAATGATACAACGAAAGCGCAAGTAAAGCTTTGCAAGTTTTTATGTGGGAACTGTTCAAAATTATCTGTGTTATGTTACTTCCTAAAAGGAAAAATGCTAATAGTTTTTATCTACAAAAATCACTTTAAAATAAGATTTAGGTTTAAACAAAATTTAGTATTCTTTGCCTCTCACAAAAAATCTTAATTTTTGGTCCCAATCACCAAACTATAAAACTGATAGCAACGGAGTGTTCTACTGCAGAAACACAAATCCGAGAGAAACATATTAAGTGACTATTAAAATGTATCTTCTCCCCGTAGTGTAGACAGGAGTGAAAACTACTTTGATTATGTTTCAATCAAATGCCTATTCTGTTAGAGTATGCATAGTAAATTTTAAAGGGCACTCACTGAGGTCACTTGCAGTCACAGGATCTTCAATATGGGGAGCTGATGGTGGAGGAGGAGGAGGAGGTTGAAATGTCATTAGTATGTTCAGTATTCATTCTGTTTTGGTTGTACACGTTTGGCGATGAAATGTCATCGAGTCCAATTTCACGCTGAAAGGTACTTTTGGAATCTCTTGAAACGTCCTAAGATAAAGACACGTAGTAAGCAATCAGAATTAGGTTGCACATAACATATACAAAAGCAACCTCATTTTTTCCTCGAAGTCTTGATATAAGAAAACAAACCTGTAACTCTCTAATCGTTGGCTGAAATGTACGCAGGGTTTTACCAAGATTCCGAGTGACGGATCATAGCAAGTAATCATATTTAAATTAACAGTAAGTGCTCGGAAGCCTAAGGCCTTAATGTATCATATTGGCTAGAAACCAAAAGAACATATAAAGTGATGAAGGAAATCACAAGTTTACCTTGGAAAAGATATCAGAGAAGGCGCTTAAATATTAGAGAATGTTCGATCTGGCTAGCTGAAAGGAATCTTTGGTAACTCCATGTGCAGTGAATTATTCCAGAGACACCTACACCTACATTTGGCTTAACCTTACCTGCACCTCCAAAAACAAACAAACAGAGAAAATTCCAAGAAATACTTACATTTAGGCATTTAAACATATATAAAGTTCTGAAATCAATAAAAGAATCATAGGAAAACGTGACATGCATTGTCAGAGCATTAACAACAACATCACCCAAACCTAAGAAAAAGAGAAGCAATCTCGAGTCGAAAATAATATTAATCAAAAATGGGGAACTTGGTGAGAGAAATCGTAGACGGAAACACACAAAGAAATAAAGAAAGAAACATCCGGTAGTGGAAAATAAAGCCAGCATTTCATTTCAATTTCAATTCAATATTAATAAAATACCTCAAATGATGGTGGTGTGCGTGCGTAGCTTCCCGATAAACATAAACCCTCCCCTCTCTAATCCCCATCTACCGCAACCGTTCAGAGAAGAAACGGAGGAGGAGATCCCCTGGGAGGAACCGCCCCGACTAATTATCTCCCCCCAAGTCTCAATTTCTAAAATAGCTCAAACGACGGTGGTGTACGTGCGTAGCTTGCCGATAAACATAAACCCTCCCCTCTCTAATCATCATCTACCATAACCGTACAGAGAGGAAACGGAGGAGGAGATCCCCTGGGAGGAACCGCCGCGACTAATTATCTCCCCCCCCCCCTCAAGTCTCTCTATCTTTTGAGATTCGTTGGAACTTGAAATGCACAGCTGCTCTCTCTCTCTCGTCGCGAATTTGGTTTTTCTTTATTAGAAATGAATCGACCCATTGTTTAATAAACTGGTTTTGTATGTTTAAAAAAGGAAGAGTACACGTGTCTCTTTCTTGGGTGCTGACGTGTCAAGCTGAGGGAGAGAGTTCACCTCCTTTCATATATATGATTAATAGGGCTTCTTCATGCAACTTTTTCCCAACTGGGCCGACTACTGGTTGTGTCCTTTTTGTCGAGTTTCGGCCGAGTTAAGGATCGAACTGCTGAATTGTTCCAAGGTGACTCGCTTCGAAATCTAAAAACCGGTTAAAATTGGTCCACAAAATTTAAGTTCACCATTTTGTTTAGTTAGGGACCCTAACTTAGGGTTTGCACACACCAAAAAAAAGGTTGTCTTCTTTCTCTATTTTGTTATGTTTTTCCAAATTTATAATGAAAATTCAAAAGTCTATGTTGTATCATATTATGATGGGTCAACTCAAACTCAAAGGAACCTTTTTATAAGAATGTTTTCATCAAAGGCTTGTTTAATACACCTTCTAGTAGAGAACACAAGTGAAGTGTCCAATCATATTTACTTACTTGTGTTTGTGTGTTGACACTCCAACTAGTTCATCAGATCTTACTCGAACCAACCATCCTTTCATTAGTTTATGAATTTGCTTTGATTGTACCTTTGTTGTTGGTATATCTTTTCAACAACTCTTTTGCTACCTTTATCACCATTACCTAAAACGTATGGTTAGATTGGCGACTGAGATGGATTTTTATTAATTAATATTTGGATTGTGTATCAGAGGCGGATCTACGTGGTTATTGGGTGGGGCACGTGCCCCATACTAAGTTTTTTAAATTATCAATGATATAAAGTGTTCTCCTAGTTCATTTGGTATTAGTGTACCCCATGCACCATTTGTACACGAGTTCGATTCTCCTCAGAATTTTTTGGTTGTATTCTTTTTTTTTTTTTTTTTTTTTTTCTTTTTCCATAGCCATTGTTCCCTTATTAAGTGGTCTACCATATGTTTTTAATTATTCTTTCTGATTGGTTTAATAGTGTTTCGGTCTTATTTATTTTTTTACTACCTTATACTTATTAATAAAATTTAAATATTCCTTTCCTACTACTAAATATATTTATATTTACATTAAAAAGTATTTGCAAAATTAGTATACAATATATTTTTTTTTGTAGTTTATCTAATATATTTAGAGGATAAACTTGTGTGAATAATATATGTTTAAATATCATTTTTATTTTAAATATATCTAATATGCAATTATATATACATTTAGAAATCATATAAAAATAAAATTTAAATTATTAAAAATGGAAAGTTTATTTAATATTTGTGTTATGTAATTTTAATAATAATAATAATAAATTATTTGTGCCCTATACCAAAAACATTTCTGGATCCGCCACGCCTGTATCTTCTTTGCTTGAGCTGCAAAAGTGATAGATACAATCTAAAAATTTTAAAGTTTCAGTGAACTATCAACTATAATAAAGTTTTATAGAATAAGTTCAATGAAACTATATTCAACTCGGTTACATTGTACTTCTAGCATCTATCCAAATTCACATTGAGCTAACTATAAATTTTTCAATACCACTGAATCTATTAAAATCATCCCAAAATATGAAGATTAATAAATATATGAGTCATACTTGTAAGTTGTAATCATTTCTTAGTTTATTTATAAAGCAAGTAATACTCCAAACACTCACAGTCACCGACCTCTTACGTTATAATTCGAAAGTGAAAATAGACCTATAACTACCCCTCCTAATTAAGCTCTATATAGTTGTCTCCTTTGAAAAAAAAAAAAAATATTAGATTCACTCTTTTGTATGATCAACTATGGGAAGTGAAGTGATAAGCCCGACCAAGCCACGGTTTGATCTAAGCATGTCTAAAAGAACTAGAAAACCATGGTCTAGTCTCATCAACGATATGCATCACCTTGATTTATCCACCCAAAGCTCACAACCAAAACCGGACAAAGTTTCATTGGCTCCTCATCAGACCTAAGTCTGCATGCCAACATTGGCTCCTCATCGGGCCTAATCCCGCATGCCATAATATATAAGGAAAATCCAAACTCGTCTCTTGGGTCGTCACCCTACAGCGCACCTCCGGACCGTCGTCCGAAGTCGATATATGAAACAAGCTTTTTGTTTATGTGGGTGATGAATGAATGATGAATGTATGCAATGATGAGATATGGAATGGATGGATGGGTGTTTCAATTTCCCTTATGCAGTTGCAGTATAAGAGGTGTCAATCCTAAATGAGTGTTTGTGAACAATTAAGATATGTATATCAATCTAAGTCAAGCCAAATGCAAGATTGTTTGTCACTAACAATCCTAAGATGAAAATGTAAAATGCAGAAAGTAAACTACAAGAACTAAGAACTAAATGCAAATGAAACAGGATGATTATAACAGTAATGATGCAACCAACAGAAGTAGAAACTATGCTAATGAACTAATGCAAGACAAGTAATGAACATGACACTAAGTAAATGCAACAGAAATGCAACTAGAATGAAACAAGACAATCACAAATCATAAACACAAAGTTCTGGGGAAGAACTCGAGCAAGCACTCGACTGTGTGTAGGTCGAGTGGGTGGTCGAGCTAGACTAAACGCAGAAACAGAGCAACACAATAAAAACAGAGCAATGCAAAAACGAATCAAACAACTAGCAAGCAACATGATTAAGACTGAAAATCAATAAACAAGGAAGGACTTGAGGAGGGATTCATGGGCTGGACCAATGATTTAGGCTATCTAACTTGATCAACAAATCTCAAACAACATGAGCTAATCTCTAGACATATGTATCTAAGACATGTTTAATCCACTCTCATGGCAAAAAACAATCAAACCTATGCATCTTCTAGACTTGTTCTCACAAAGTAAAGATTCTACACAAGCAGGCATTAAGAAATATGTCTCATACCAAACAAAACCTCTAATCTCTTAGCAAGCAAGATGGTAAGCTCTAGATCTAGCCTTATCTATGCCTCTTAAACATTGGTGTGATGCTAAGATGCTTGAAATCAGATCCTACCCTCTCAGATATAGGATCAGCATTAAGAATATCAAGAGATCTACAACAATCAAGCTTGATCAAGCCAAATAAACCTCATTCACAGCCCAGCCTAACCCATCCTCAAGATCCTAAGCCACTACTCACAAGAACACATGATGAACATCAAAGTCATAAACCCAGAAAATATTGAAACTTGCATTATTAGAAAGATAAAACAGAGATCTACAATATTGAAGAAGAAATGAAACTCGAAATCTTTATATTTTGAAAGTTATGGAACCAACAAAATACAAGAATCTAGTCTTTTCTCTCTTCAAACAAGTACAAAAATCTAAGAAAGATAAAAGTGCAAAAGGAATAATTCCCAAAAGGGTAAAAACTAGGTTTAGAGAATATCTAAAAAGCTGGACTCTTTTGGTGGCTACAGGTACAAGGCTTTATATAGGAGAGGGGGTGGAAGCCCTAAAAATACTAAAAGACAAAATAGTCAACGGCTCGGTCAACTCGACCTGTGCTCGGTCGAGTGGCAGGTCGAGCTGGCTTCTCTCGTGCATTCTCCACTCGGTCGAGTCCTCCTCAGCACACGGTCGAGTGTCTGGTCGAGTGTGCGGTCGAGTTGGACTCTAGACCTTGGTTCTTCAGCCTTAACTCTCTTGCTTTCCCTTCATGATTGCTTCACTTCTCCTCAGCATTGCTTCCATGCTCCTTAAGCTCCAAAATCACATGTTTATGCATGAAAAGATGCAAATGCAATGCAACTAAACTCTAATGCATGATTAGTCCTAAAGCTACACAATAATGGTGAAAATGGCTAACAAAAGATGCAAAAGATGTGAATAAACTAAGGGAAAACATGGTAAAATATGTGAACATCAACACCCCCAAACTTAGTCTTTGCTTGCCCTAAAGCAAATAAGCAAGACATAAGAAGGTAGGTGAGGTTTGAAAGTGGGATCTCAGCTCCTAAAGCTTGCAAATAGACCATCTAGAATCAATGTCCAAGTTACTAGTACTATGATGCAAGTTGAATGAGCTGTACTTAAAAATTTTAGACAAGCATATCACAACCCTTACTGATTTGAGCCTTAGATATCCACATGCATTCAAATAAACAATTTCTTTTAACATTCATTAATCAAGAACATGAATCAATTCTATGCAATGCTTAAACTCATTTGGCTTGATAATAAGGGTTTTGAGACAATGACGATCTCTTTTTAGAGTAGGGTTTCACAATAGCAAGGTTCTCTCATAAAAAAATGGATTGAGTTTTAGAAGAATGCTAAAGGTAAGAACACTTAGACACATACAAGAACAAAACCTTGTCTACCCAAAGGTACCCAAAGGTACCCATTGATGATTTCTAACCTTCTTACCCTCTCTTGGAATCTAAACCCAAATGATCCTGGTGCTACCCTTTAACTTCTTCTTTTCTCTTTCACCCTTTTCTCTTTTGATTTTAAGTCTTAGGAGAGGTTTCTTATTTGATCTATCTAGTGGGATGGGGGATTCTTACTTATTTGCTATGGTTCTCTTTTCTTCTTATTCTTAAGACATATAAGCTTTTTGCTAGACTTTCCTTTTCGTTCTTTTTCTTTCTTAAGCTAGAACCATTTTCAACAATACTTTACTTCCCATCCTTTTACTAGACTTTGTTTAAACATAATCTCCTCTTAAAGACTCTACCCCTTGTTCTCTTTCTCTTTTTTTTTTCTTTTCATAACAGCCAAGTCCCAAACCCAACAAGTGAACCACCTAGTCCTATCTAGTTTGAAAAATGCAAACTAGAACTACCCAAGGTCTTACTCTTGTCAGTTCAAATCTAACACTTTCTACCAAGCTCAATCCCAAAAATAGGCCTCACACACACAAGAATAAACATGGCTTGAAAGAAGGGTTGGTCAAGGGTAGGGGAACTGATTCTTAATGAGGAAATCAGCTACTTGGATCAACAAGAGTGGTAAAAAGGAGAAAGATGATCCAAGTATGTATATGGTATCCATGAGTTTAAAGCAATGCACACATTGATAATTATAAGTCAATATTAGGCTCTTATAAGTAGGAAATGGTTTCAAATCACAACATGCTTCAATATAGACCAAATGCAATGCAAGAATTCAAGGCTTGGTTCAATCTTATGCTTCCAACTACTCAACTAGCATCAAAGTACTATTAACTTGGGCATTGATCCTAGTCTAGTGAATTAAGCAAGCTAACAAGGAAATACTCATCATAGATCCCTAATGCAAATATTATACAATCCTACATGAAACATGCTAAACAAGATCCTAATATGCAATGCTACATGAACACTTTTTTTTTTTATAAAGATTTTTTCAAAATCTTTCAAATTTTTAGGGTTTTTCTATGTCTTAGATGCTATGCAAATACTAATATGAAGATGCTAAAATTTGAAATAAGAACACAAAACACAACATCAAATGCTATCTCAAACCCTCCCCCAAACTTAAATCACACAGTCCTCTGTTTGAAAGAAATTTGTAAGAGGATTCAAGATTTAAAACAAAACACAACTATGAAATGCAATGATATTTACAAGTGAAGGTGATGGTGGTACCTTAGGGATTGTGGAAGAAGTTGTCCACATCCATCTGCATGCTTTCATAGGAGTAGTTGGGGTCTTGTTGGTAACTTGGAGATGGAGTTTGGGGCAGCTCGACTATGGCAACCGACCTTGACTCGGTCGAGTACGTGTCCGAGTGGGGGGGGGGGGTCGAGCTGGACTGCGAATCTCAAATGGCTGTCCCTTCCTCTTCTATTCAGACTCCCTTGCTTCCCTGACCATGAAAACACTAAAGCAAAAATCAAAATACCAAAATTCCAAAGCAATATATACAGGGATACCTTAGGGACTTCCTCCCTAGTGAGCTTGTTGAAAGTCACTAAGCTTGACTTTTGATTGCCTTTCAGGCTTGAGTTAGAGACCAAGGAGGTGATGAAATCCCCCTGGTTCTACTTGATAACCTTTGTGTTCCTTTTTGATCACTACCTCCTTAGCACTTGAATCATGTTTCTTTTTAACCTTGAGCTTTGGCCTTGCTCTCTTCAAAGTCCTTTTGTTCAGCTTGACTTGGAGATCCTTGACTAAAGCAGTCAGTTCTTGAACATAATTCTTAAGCTTCTCCACTGAATCTTCTTGAAAGGTTAGCTTACCCCTTGAAGCTGTTTCCTCACTTGAGACCTCATGATCTTCCTTTCTTTTGATAGTGTAAGGTGGATCATATTTTGAAGGCAGATTAGTGGGATTGTTGATGTCAAACTTCATAGTGAAGTCTTCAGTCAGGTGGAGCTTGATAGTCCCCATCTTCACATCAATAACAGCCCCAGCTGTAGCTAAGAATGGCCTTCCCAAGATAAGAGGGTCTTCAGGCTCTTGTTCCATGCTCATGATTGCAAAATCAGTTGGGATCCTTGCTTCTCCTATTTTGATAGGGAGGTTTTCAATCACTCCAACCACATCCCTCTTGGATCCATCTGCTAGACTGACATAGTAGTTGCTGTCCTTGAAGTCCTCATACCCCAACTTCTCAGCCACTGAGTATGGCATCAAGCTCACTGAAGCTCCTAAATCACAAAGGCACTTATTGAAGTGCATGTAGCTGATGGAACAGGGTAAGTTGAATGAGCCTGGATCTTCAAGCTCTGTTGGGACAATAGCTTTCCCAATCTCTTTCAAATCCTTCGTATCTTGGTCATGAGCCCTCTTCTTTGACATCTCAAGTAAAAAATCCTGATAGAGAGGGTATGGAGCATACTGTTCCAAAGCAGGTCCTCTCTCTTCTTCTTGGTAAGCAATGATGACCTCTTGTATGGCCATCACTTCCTTCTTCTCAATTAAACCCTTTTCTTTCAAGGCTTTCTCTTTCTCTTGTTGCAAAGCTATCTTCTCATTTTTCTCAATGATCTCCCTGAGTTCTCTTATCTTTTGTGCCTTGAAATGCCCTGGGAATGGTAGAGGTGGTTTGTAAGCAGGAGGAATGTATCTAGCAGGCTTAACACCTTCTGTGTCTTCAACTCGATCAGTCACTCGATCAGGTACTCGATCGTGTGTGTGGTCGAGCACATGGTCGAGTTGTTTCTCTGCTTCAGTCTTCTCAGTAAAACCTTCACTCTGGGCTTCAATTAGTGATGAATCCTCCCCACCTTGAACCTCACTGCCCTCAGTGACATATTCCTCATGGAGATGAATAGCTTTAGCAGTGAACTCCCTTTGGTTTTGAATAGCTTGTTGAGGATGTTGGTGTGGCTTAGGAGGTAAAGTAGAAGCAATGGAGCTCTCCATGTACTTGAATGAAGAGGTTAGACTCTCAAGCTGGTGACTCAGGTCATGAGAATAGGAATTCAATTTTCGGTTCAGCTCTTCAAACTGCCTTGCCTCCTCAATCTGCTGATTGGCTTGCCCAAGCAATAGTTGTTGCATCATGGCTCTTAAGTCAGGTTCTTGGGCTAGGTAGGTCTGAAATGCTGGAGGGTGACACCATTGAGTCTGGAAACCTTGTTGCTGGTGTATGGGTGCATAATAGTCGCCTTGAAACAAGGTTACTGACTCGAACAGACACTCGTTCGAGCACAGGATCGAGTTTATGGTCGAGTCGACTAGGAAGTGCTGTCTATTTAGATCCGGCGTCTGACTCGATCAGGTGCTCGATCACGACTCGGTCGAGTGGTGGTCGAGTTGATGGTCGAGCTGGCACCTGAAACTCAAGCACAGACAAGCAGGAGAAGAAACAAGAGCAGTAGTGAACAAGTGGTTATACAAACTTAATCTTAGACTAATATGGATCCTAAATGTCACAAAAACACACTCAAATGGGCAACAGCGCCAAATTGAAACATGAATATTTGTATGTGGTGAAATGATGAATGTATGCAATGGTGAGATATGGAATGGATGGATGGGTGTTTCAATTCCCCTTATGCAGTTGCAGTATAAGAGGTGTCAATCCTAAATGAGTGTTTGTGAACAATTAAGATATGTATATCAATCTAAGTCAAGCCAAATGCAAGATTGTTTGTCACTAACAATCCTAAGATGAAAATGTAAAATGCAGAAAGTAAACTACAAGAACTACGAACTAAATGTAAATGAAACAGGATGATTATAACAGTAATGATGCAACCAACAGAAGTAGAAACTATGCTAATGAACTAATGCAAAACAAGTAATGAACATGACACTAAGTAAATGTAACAGAAATGCAACTAGAATGAAACAAGACAATCACAAATCATAAACACAAAGTTCTGGGGAATAATTCGAGCAAACACTCGACCGTGTGTAGGTCGAGTGGGTGGTCGAGCTAGACTAAACGCAGAAACAGAGCAACACAATAAAAACAGAGCAATGCAAAAACGAATCAAACAACTAGCAAGCAACATGATTAAGACTGAAAATCAATAAACAAGGAAGGACTTGAGGAGGGATTCATGGGCTGGACCAATGATTTAGGTTATCTAACTTGATCAACAAATCTCAAATAACATGAGCTAATCTCTAGACATATGTATCTAAGACATGTTTAATCCACTCTCATGGCAAAAAACAATCAAACCTATGCATCTTCTAGACTTGTTCTCACAAAGTAAAGATTCTACACAAGCAGGCATTAAGAACTATGGCTCATACCAAACAAAACCTCTAATCTCTTAGCAAGCAAGATGGTAAGCTCTAGATCTAGCCTTATCTATGCCTCTTAAACATTGGTGTGATGCTAAGATGCTTGAAATCAGATCCTACCCTCTCAGATATAGGATCAACATTAAGAACATCTACCCTAGAAGAGATCTACAACAATCAAGCTTGATCAAGCCAAATAAACCTCATTCACAGCCCAGCCTAACCCATCCTCAAGATCCTAAGCCACTACTCACAAGAACACATGATGAACATCAAAGTCATAAACCCAGAAAATATTGAAACTTGCGTTATTAGAAAGATAAAACAGAGATCTACAATATTGAAGAAGAAATGAAACTCGAAATATTTATATTTTGAAAGTTATGGAACCAACAAAATACAAGAAATCTAGTCTTTTCTCTCTTCAAACAAGTACAAAAATCTAAGAAAGATAAAAGTGCAAAAGGAATAATTCCCAAAAGGGTAAAAACTAGGTTTAGAGAATATCTAAAAAGCTGGACTCTTTTGGTGGCTGCAGGTACAAGGCTTTATATAGGAGAGGGGGTGGAAGCCCTAAAAATACTAAAAGACAAAATAGTCAACAGCTCGGTCAACTCGACCTGTGCTCGGTCGAGTGGCAGGTCGAGCTGGCTTCTCTCGTGCATTCTCCACTCGGTCGAGTCCTCCTCAGCACACGGTCGAGTGTCTGGTTGAGTGTGCGGTCCAGTTGGACTCTGGACCTTGGTTCTTCAGCCCTAACTCTCTTGCTTTCCTTTCATGATTGCTTCACTTCTCCTCAGCATTGCTTCCATGCTCCTTAAGCTCCAAAATCACCTGTTTATGCATGAAAAGATGCAAATGCAATGCAACTAAACTTTAATGCATGATTAGTCGTAAAGCTACACAATAATGGTGAAAATGACTAACAAAATATGCAAAAGATGTGAATAAACTAAGGGAAAACATGGTAAAATATGTGAACATCAATATACCAACCATACTCCCAAGCCACAAAGTCTCTAAAATATGGCAGTACTAGGAGAACCTAAGTCCCCCAAGAGCCGCGAGCAAACAATTCTGAACACGTTTGAGTCATATCCCTATCCATGTTTCCTTCCCGTGGCTTGCGTAAAACATCTCAATGTCTTACCAACCACATATCCCCTCACTGGAATACCTCATGACCACACAAGGATCATATACATGCCACAAGGGCCGCCACTAAGGCCAAACAAAATGTCCTAAAGAGGACCGCCACCAAGGCCAAACAAAGTGTCCTAAAGAGGACCGCCACCAAGGCTAAACAAATGTCTTAAAGAGGACCACCACCAAGGCCAAACAAATGTCCTAAAGTGGACCGCCACCAAGGCCAAACAAATGTCCTAAAGAGGACCGTCACAAAGACACTCTAGCTAAAAAGCCCGTCACAAAGACCATCTGTCCCGAAGGACCGTCACAAAGACCATCTGTCCCGAAGGACCGTCACAAAGACACTCTGGCTAAACAGCCCGCCACAAAGGCCACGCAATTGGCTAAACAGCCCGCCACAACAGCCACACAACGGCTAAACAGCCCGCCACAAAAGCCACACAATGTCTAAAAGACAGCCACACACAGGCACACTGACTCCAAAGTTCGCCACTAAGGCCACACACAAGCCCCTCCAACTCTCCACCGCTAAAATGGAAAAATTCTAACTCCCGTAAAATTTTCCATATTTAGCGCTTTCCTTGTTTAGAAACTTTCCACTTTTGGAAACTTCTTATTTCAGGAAAACTTTCCTCCAAAACCCCGTCTCACGGAAACTTTGTACCCCGAACACCACCTCATTTTATTACTGGGTCGCACAACCAACCACCCCAAGCGACCGAGTAACAAGAGAGATGGGCTGGAATACTCCATTCCCGCTCCAGCCACGGATTACAGATGTGACCAAGCTAGACAAGTTCAAGTCGCGGCTTGCTTCTCATACCACTTCTTAAACCTTGCCTTCATCTTTGCCTCAGGCTCCCAAGTCTGCTCCTCAACTTAGTCTTTGACAATTCGGACCCTGCAACATGGCCATCTTGAGGTACACTCTGTCTCCTACCTGAAACTCTAGATCTCTCCTCCTCCTATCAGCATAACTCCGCTGCCTATCCTGAGCCTCCTTCATGTTCAGCTTTAGAACCTGAATCTTCTCTGAGGTCTCCTGAACAAAACTAGCACCAAACATGCTCTTCTCCCCCACTTGAGTCCAGCATAATGGTGTACGACATGGTCTCCCATACAAAGCCTCATAAGGAGCCATCTTAATACTTGCCTGATAACTGTTGTTGTAAGCAAACTCTACCAGGTTCAGTGATCTGCCCAATGGCCACCCCAATCCAACACACACATCCTCAGCAAATCCTCCAGCATCTGGATCGTCCTCAGACTGTCCATCTGTCTGGGGATGATAAGCTGTACTCATATGCACCTTAGTGCCCATCTCTGCCTGAAATGCCTTCTAGAATACCGAAGTGAACTTAGAATCACTGTCAGACACAATGCTCGCTAGCACCCCATGCAATCTGACTATCTCCCTCACATACTTCTTAGCCAAGACCGCTGCTCCATCAGTCTTCTTAATGGCCAGAAAATGTGCTAACTTAGTCAACCGGTCCACAATGCCCAAATAGCATCAAAAGTCCGTGACACTGGCAATCCTACCACAAAATCCATGGTGATCATATCCCACTTCCACTCAGAAATGGGTAAACTCTTCAATAACCCGCCAGGAACCTGATGTTCAGCCTTCACTAGCTGACACACATCGCACCTCGAAACCCAACTAACTACATCCTTCTTCATTCTGACCCAATGATAGTACCTCTTTAGATCTCTTAGTCACTCCTGGATGAATAGACAACTTGATCGCATGAGCCTCTCTCAGAATCTCCTGCCTCAACTCCTCATCCTTGGGCACACAAACTCAACCGTGCACCAAGATAGTCCCATTATCTGAGACCTGATACTCTGAATCCACATCCTTGGAGGCATTCACTAGCCCCAAATCCTTCTCCTGAGCCAACCGCACCCTACTCAGAAGATCTGCTCTATCTACTGCTTCCAAACCCAATGGTTCCTGTGAAACAGCACACAAGCTCAAAGCACTGATCTCCTACCAGAGACTCCATCTCCTGCTCCTGAGCTGAAGCTACCCTCTTCCGACTCAGAGCATCTGCAACCGTGTTAGCTTTACTAGGATGATAGGCTATCTCCAAATCATAATCCGCCATAAGCTCCATCCACCGCCTCTGTCTCAAATTCAGCTCAGGCTGAGTGAATTTATACTTCAGGCTCTTATGATCTGTAAACACCTGTACCTTTGCACCATAAAGATAAGATCTCCAAATCTTTAGGGCAAAAACTACAGCACCCATCTCCAAATCATGAGTGGCATAGTTGCCTTCATGCAACCGCAACTGCCGCGAAGCGTAGGCAATCACCTTCCCATGCTGCATCTGAACACAACCCAAACCAACTCTAGATGCATCTGTATAAACCAGATAGGGTTCTCCCTGCTCAGGCAAAGCCAACACTGGCGTAGTAGTCAACATCTCCTTCAGGCTTGCAAAGCATTCCTCACACTCTTCTGACCAGACAAAAGGAACATCCTTCCCTGTCAACTTAGTCATTGGACGTGCTCTGCTTGAAAACCCCTGCACAAATCTCATGTAGTATCCTGCCAATCCAAGAAAACTCTTGATCTCTGTGGCATTCTGCGGTCTAGGCCAATCTCTGATAGCCTGAATCTTCTCGGATCTACAGAAACCCCGTCTGCAGACACAATATGACCCAGAAAGCCCATCTCACGCTGCCAAAAACTGCACTTGCTCAACTTAGCAAACAACTTCTGCTCCCGCAGCTTCTCCATAACTGCCCTCAAATGCACTGCATGTTCCTCAGGACTCTTAGAGTAAACTAGGATATCGTCGATGAAAATGATGACAGACACATCGAGGAACTCCTGAAACACGCTGTTCATCAATCTCATAAACGCTGCTGGCGCGTTAGTCAACCCGAAAGGCATCACCATAAACTAATAATGCCCATACCTCGTCCTGAAAGCAGTCTTCCCGACATCTGCCTCATCTATCAGTATCTGATGATAACCCGACGCCAGATCTACCTTGGAGAACCAAGTAGCACCCCTCAACTGATCCAACAACTCATCGATCCTAGGAAGAGGATACTTGTTCTTCACAGTGACCCGGTTCAAACCCCGATAATCAATGCACAATCTGAAACTCCCATCCTTCTTCTTCACAAACAACACCGACGCTCCCCACGGTGATACACTAGGACGGATGAATCCCTTACTCAATAAATCCTCTAGCTGCTTCTTCAGCTCTGCCATCTCTGCTGGACACATCCTGTAAGGAGCCTTGGATAACAGCATCGTCCCCGGTTCCAGTTCAATGGTAAGAGGATCCGACCGAGATGGTGGTAATCCCTGCAAGGACTGAAACACATCCTCAAACTCCTCCACTACCGGAATACCGCTAACCATAGACTTACCCACTGACTCTGGAATAGATATAGTAACCAAATAAGCCTCACGGCCCTTCTCGATCATCTTCCCAGCCTGAATGGCTGAGATCATGAGACTCCCCGAAGTCGGTATAATACCCTAAAAAACCAACTTCCCTCTCGAACGCTCAAACTCCACTCTACCCCGATGGCAATCCAAATGCACCCTATGCCGATGCAAACAATCCATCCCGAGAATAACATCATATAGTTCCACTGGACTGATAAGCAAATCTGCTGGCCACGACTCTCCTGCGATCTGAATATCAATTCCTCTGTGTAGCATCCCACCTCCTCTAGGTTCCCTGTGCAGGCCTACCGCCCCTGCTAGAACCACTCTGCTGCTGAGTCTTACCAGGCTGAACTGCTGGAGCTACCGCCACTGACTGTGCCCGGATATCCTCGTCAATCTCTGCTGCAGTCTCAACCAGCTCTGCACGCGTAGCATAACTCCTCCCTCTACAGTGAACTCTAAAATCATCACGTAGAGCCCTCAAGAACCTCCTGATTTGAGCCTCCTCAGACTCCAAAGCCCGACCCCCATAACAATGAAGTCGACTGAACTCCAAGTCCAGCTCCCGCACTGACCGTGTACCCTAAGACAACTGAAGGAACTGCACCTCCAACCGATCCAATGCCTCTGTAGGAAAATACTTGCGGTTGAACTCCAAGGCGAAGTCAGCCCAAGTCATCTCCCGCTGCACCCTCCTAGCAGCCACTTATCTCCACCACAACTCAGCATCACCACTCAAATAGTAGACCCCTATGTCCACCCAAAACTACTCAGACATCTCAGAGTATGGAAGTTACGTTCCACACTCGTCCTCCACGCATCTGCAACAGTAGGATCTGTACCACCCGAAAACCTCTCAGTGAACAGACCCTTCATCTCCTTGAGCATAGACAAATAACGTACATGTGCTCCCTCATCCGCAACCACTGGCTGCCGCTCCTCCGCCACCACTGGTGGCACTACCTGAGCCTGAGCCGGTACCACTGGTGGTAACCGCGCTAACACCTCTGCTAGCATAGCCGCAACGTCAGTACCAGGGACTCCACCCGCTGGGACTCCCACACCCGGGACCCTAGCACCTCCGGCCACCGGAGCATCAACACCGCCCCCTCCGGCCACACTCACTGAATCCCCTGGAACACCCTGCGACTTGCCAACACCCTCTGCTGTCACACTCTGGTCCTCGGTCTCACTAACCACTGGGACTCTGCCCCTACCACGACCACGTCCGCGTCCACGACCTCGACCAGCCACAACATCACCTCTAACCATCTGCACTACCATGAACAGAAGGCTAAGCAAACAATTACTATTTCACACAGAAATATAAACTCACCGTGGTATCACACAGTCGGCTCGAAGAGTTTGTTCTAGGACTCCATGCCACACACAATCGACTAACTCACATAATCAATCAAGACATGCAATCCAAAACATCACAACAGAAACCTAGTGAACCCAAACCTAGAACCGTAAGGGCTCTGATACCAAAATGAAACGACCGACCTTTTTTTTTAATAATAAATAATAAATATATGAAAATAATATAATAATAAACTACAACTAGTGGTCTCATACCCACTAGCCACCTAACCACAATCACAACCAACAGCGGAATAACCAATACCAAACAATATCCAAATAATAATCCAATAATAACGAATAATCATAACATCAACCATATCCAATAATCAAATAGCAGAAATCATAGAACACGCAACCTAGCAATGTTCTAATGACTCAACTCTAGCAACCTAGCAAGCCAGACAACATCAAACCGAGTCCCTAGAACATCCTCCTCTTCATTGCCTGGATTCCACAATCACACTTTTGCCTTTACCTGCACCACAAACACTTATTGCAATGCATGAGTATTTTATAAACACTCAGTAAGGCAATCCTCCCATCTACTGGGCTATACACACAAGCAATAGAGTCATCTCTAACCATCAAACAACAATCAATAAACAACAAACGACAAACCAGGACAGTGCATCGACCGACACAAACAAGCATTGATCGACTCACCAAGGGGTTGCATCGACCGACACAGAAGCTGCATCGACCGATGCTAGTCACACTTGCATCGATCGACACCCAATTTGCATCGACCGACGCATGCTCGACATAACACAAAAACCCTAGAGTCTTACGCGCCGTCCTCGCACTTGCATCGATCGACGCAAAATCTGCATCGACCGATGCAATGCCGAGCATCGTATATCCCCGAAGCTTCTCGCCGGATCTTCGTGCCTACAACCACAAAACTCGATCCCAAGCCACAAGAAAGCTTCCTAACGTCCGTAGCAACGATCTAACAAGTCTAACATCACACAACAAACAGATTAAAGAGTCCTCTAGCTTAGATAAGCCATGGTCATGCACTTACCTTTGCCACAGAAGAATCTGAACCTCAAACAACCAAAAACAAGCTCCTAGGAAGCTCCTACAACGATCCCAGCTACAGATCTCACCAAGAAACGCCACAAATCTCCAGAAATCACCAAGAACACTCAAAAACCTTTTCTCTCTTTCGTTTCCTCTCAAAAATGGCCAAACTCGCCAAATGAGAAAAAAGTAAACTTAAGGGTTTTTCTCTAACCTAAAACGCAGCGTTTGACTTAAGTCAAAACGCAGGAAATTGAACCAGCATCGACCGATGCTCCTACTGCATCGATCGATGCACATCCCAAACCGGGATTCCGGTTTACGGATGTTACATGTCATCTCCAGAATACTTCATAATGCTGATGTGTCATGCTCTGGAGAGAAACATTCAAATTTTATTGTATATTAATATATTTAGATGGTCATATATATTTTGTATACATTGAATTTGTATCATATATATAAACATACTTAACTATATTCTTGTAGAATCCAAAGCAAACATTAATAATGAAGTTTCCTTTATAAAACCAACCTCAACACCTCCAACTTTTGTGTATCTCATCCTCTCGAAGTCGTCCAATGTTTTCTCTAGATCGTATATATTCGTTGAAAAGGGCTTACAGTTTCCGGCCTATGAGGTCCGTCAGCATACGCCGAATTCTGGCGGCACTTAAAGATATGTCTGCTGGCGAAGATATGTCTCCTTCTTCTTCTTCTTCATCTCTGACTTCTCTTTTGCAAGATGATGGGGCAGAAACGACAAATATATGATATATCACCATCTTAAAGATTTTTATACGGCATCGTATTTATTAATTTTTTCATCTTCTTTTAGATTGGTTGCTTAAATGGATGTAAGATTGATTAGTCCTCTATCTCTGTGTACATGTGTATGATTGGTGTTGAAACGACCGACCTTTTTTTAATAATAAATAATAAATAATAATATATATAGATAAACTACAACTAGTGGTCCCATACCCACTAGCCACCTAACCACAATCACAATCAACAACATAATAACAATACCAATAACCATATCCAATAATATCCAATAATATACCAATATCATAGCATAAGCAATATCCAAATACCAAACAACAAGAAACATGAAACCGGCAACCTAGCAATGTTTCTAATGACTCAACTCTAGCAACCTAGCAATGTCAGACAACATCCAATCGAGTCCCTAGAACATCCTCCTCTTCATTGCCTTGATTCCACGATCACACTTTGCCTTTACCTGCACACCACAAACAACAATTGAGATGCGTAAGTATTATCACAAATACTTAGTGAGACAATCCTCTCATCTACTGGGCTATACACACAAGCAACAATGATTCCAAAGTTCCAAAACAAGCAACAAACAAACACACAAACCAGGAAATCAAACATCGTCTCGCTGGAAGGGAGGTGTCGACCGACACCAGCCTAGTGTCGACCGACACTGGCTCAATGGTGTCGAACGACACTACTCCACAGTGTCGATCGATGCCCAATTTTCTGGTGTCGACCGTCACCAAGTGGTATCGATCGACACTCCCTCTGCAATCGCGCGCGAAGTCAAGAGTCGAATCTCACTCCCAAATCCTCCAAATTGTCCAATACTAAAAACACAAGCCTTCTACCTCCATATGAACCTGTATCAACCAATCCCAGCAAGAAAAACACACAAACAAGCAACAACAAGAAAGAAAAAGGGAATCAAAGGCTTAGATTAGCCATGGTCATGCACTCACCTCCTAAAATGAAAACCAACCGTTAACTATCAAATCCCTCCAGTGAAACGCTCTCCCTAGACGTCACGAAGCTTCCCACAAAATTTCAGCACGATCAGATCTCATATGAAACCTCAATCAATCCTGAAGCTCCCATTGGTCTCAATCCGCGACAGAGAAGAAACGCCCCACGAAACTGCCAATATCTCTTACAATATTAACTCAAATTCACTTCTGTAAAAAGGAGAGTGCACGAAAATCTCTTAGATACAACCCAACCAAAAATAAATAACTTTCAAAACGATTTGAATAGATAGAACCTTGTTCTGACAAACTCTGACGAGTCTGTTCCTTTTTGCTTGGAACACCAAAAAATCAAGTTTACTCTCCCTTCTCCTCTTTCTCTTTGTTTTCAGCGGCTAGGCAACAACAAAACACGACCTAGGTCATTCTCCCACTTAAATATCACGGTTCAATGGTTCTCCTTAAACCAAACCGACCAAAATCGATTAAAAACTCAATCTGGTCGAACCAGAAAATCAGTGGTGTCGACCGACACCCCCTTGGTGTCGATCGACACCCCACCCAAAACTCTCAAATTGGTTTGCGGGTGTTACAATTCTCCCCTACCAATCTAGATTCGTCCTCGAATCTCGAACAACCATCAGCCAAGGACTCCTGCGCAGCCGTCTCCACGGCCCGCATTCCTCCGACCGATCTACAGAAGGTCACCTCTAGGCGATAGACTCACGCTCCAGGCGTCATTTGCTCTCGACTTTTGGACTTTCCTTTACTCATAGGCCTAAACCTTGAGTTTTTATTGGCTCCTCATCAGACCTAAGTCTGCATACCAAATGTTGGCTCCTCATCGAGCCTAAACCCGCATGCCATAATATATAAGGAAAATCCAACTAGTCTTTCGGGTTGCCACCCTACAGCGCGCCCGGATCGTCATCCGAAGTCGATATACCAACCATATTCCCAAGCCACAAAGTCTCTGAATATGGCAGTACTAGGAGAACCTAAGTCCTCCAAGAGACGCGAGCAAACGATTCGAACACGTCGAGTCCTATCCCTATCCACGTTTCCTTCCCGTGGCTCGCGTAAAACATCTCAATGTCCTACCAACCACATATCCCCTCACTGGAATACCTCATGACCACACAAGGATCATATACACGCCACAAGGGCCGCCAAAAGGCCAACATAATGTCCTAACGAGGACCGCCACCAAGGCCAAAACAAATGTCCTAAAGAGGACCGCCACCAAGGCTACTCGTCCCGAAGGACCGTCACAAAGACCATCTGTCCCGAAGGACCGTCACAAAGACCATCTGTCCCGAAGGACCGTCACAAAGACCATCTGTCCCGAAGGACCGTCACAAAGACCATCTGTCCCGAAGGACCGTCACAAAGACCATCCGTCCCGAAGGACCGTCGAAGGACACTCTGGCTAAACAGCCCACCACAAAGGCCAGCAATTGGCTAAAAGCCCACCACAAAGGTCATACAATTGGCTAAAAGCCCACCAAAAAGGCCACACAATGTCTAAAAAGACCGCCACACAGGCTCACTGACTCGAAAGTCCACCACAAAGGCCACAAAAGCCCCTCCAAGGCGTCCCACCGCTAAAATAGACAGATTCTAATTCCCGCAAAACTTTCCATATTTAGCACTTTCCATTTTTGGAAACTTTCCACTTTAAGAAACCTCCATTTTAGGAATCTTTCCTCCGAAAACTCCCACCTCGCGGTAACTTTGTACCCCGAGCACCACCTCATCTTTTACTGATTCGCACAACCAACCACCCCAAGCGACCGAGTAACAAGAGAGATGGGCTGGAATACTCCATTCCCGCTCCAGCCACGGATTACAGATGGGACCAGGCTAAACAAGCTCAAGTCGCGGCTTGCTTCTCATACCACTTCTTGAACCTTGCCTTCATCTTTGCCTCTGGCTCCCAAGTATGCTCCTCCACACCATCACAGTCCCACAAGACTCTCATCAAAGGAATCTTCTTCTTCCGAAGTTCCTTGATCCTCCTCTCGAGAACCCTCACTGGTCTTGCCTCCAATGTCATGTTAGGCTGAAGATCCTCAGGAGTCTTAGCCAACACATGCTCACCCTCACGGAGACACTACCGCAACATAGACACATGAAAAACCTTATGGAATGCAAGCATAACCTCGGGTAACTCCAGTCTATATGCCACAGGTCCAACCCGCTCAATCACTCTGAATGGACCCATATACCTCGAACTCAACTTAGTCTCTGACAATGACCTGTTCGGACCCCGCAACATGGCCATCTTGAGGTACACTCTGTCTCCTACCTGAAACTCAAGATCTCTCCTTCTCCTATCAGCATAACTCCTCTGCCTAACCTGAGCCTGCTTCATGTTCAGCTTTAGAACCCGAATCTTCTCTGAGGTCTCCTGAACAAAACTAGCACCAAACATGCTCCTCTCCCCCACCTGAGTCCAGCATAATGGTGTACGACATGGTCTCCCATACAAAGCCTCATAAGGAGCCATCTTAATACTCGCCTGGTAACTGTTCTTGTAAGCAAACTCTACCAGGTTCAGGTGATCTGCCCAATGGCCACCCCAGTCCAACACACACATCCTCAGCAAATCCTCCAGCGTCTGGATCGTCCTCTCTGACTGTCCATCAGTCTGGGGATGATAAGCTGTACTCATATGCACCTTAGTGCCCATCTCTGCCTGAAATGCCTTCCAGAACACCGAAGTGAACTTAGAATCCCTATCAGACACAATGCTCGCTGGCACCCCATGCAATCTGACTATCTCTCTCACATACTTCTTAGCCAAGACCGCTGCTCCATCAGTCTTCTTAATGGCCGGAAAATGTGCTGACTTAGTCAACCGGTCCACAATGACCCAAATAGCATCAAAAGTCCGTGACACTGGCAATCCTACCACAAAATCCATGGTAATCATATCCCACTTCCATTCAGGAATGGGTAGACTCTTCAGTAATCCGCCAGGAACCTGATGCTCAGCCTTCACTAGCTGGCACACGTCGCACCTCGCGACCCAACTAGCTACATCCTTCTTCATCCCGACCCAATGATAATACCTCTTGAGGTCACGGTACATCTTAGTCGCTCCTGGTTGAATGGATAACTTGCCCGCATGAGCCTCTCTCAGAATCTCCTGCCTCAACTCCTCATCCTTGGGCACACACACACGACCGTGCACCAAGATAGTACCATTATCTGAAACCTGATACTCTGAATCAACATCCTTTGAGGCATTCACCAGCCCCAAATCCCTCTCATGTGCCAACCGCACCCTACTCAGAAGATCTGTTCTGTCAACTGCTTCCAAACTCAACGGTTCCAGTGAAACAACATACAAGCTCAAAGCACTGATCTCTCCTACCAGAGACTCTATCTCCTGCTCCTGAGCCAAAGCTACCCTCTTCCGACTCAGGGCATCTGCAACCGCGTTAGCCTTACCAGAGTGATAGGCTATCTCCCAATCATAATCTGCCACAAGCTCTATCCACCGCCTCTGTCTTAAATTCAACTCAGGCTGAGTGAATATATACTTCATACTCTTATGATCTATAAACACCTGTACCTTTGCATCATAAAGATAAGATCTCCAAATCTTCAGGGCAAAAACTACAGCACCCATCTCTAAATCATGAGTAGAATAGTTTCCCTCATGCACCCGCAATTGCCGCGAAGCATAGGCAATCACCTTCCCATGCTGCATCAGAACACACCCCAAACCAACTCTAGATGCATCTATATAAACCACATAGGGTTCTCCCTGCTCAGGTAAAGTCAACACTGGCGCAGTAGTCAACATCTCCTTCAGGCTTGCAAAGCCTTCCTCACACTCTTCTGACCAGACAAAAGGAACATCCTTCTCTGTCAACTTAGTCATAGGACGTGCTCTGCTCACAAACCCCTTCACAAATCTCCTGTAGTAACCTGCCAATCCAAGAAAACTCCTGATCTCTGTGGCATTCTGCGGTCTAGGCCAATCCCTGATAGCCTGAAACTTCTCTGGATCTACTGAAACCCCCTCAGCAGAAACAACGTGACCTAGAAAGCCCATCTTACGCTGCCAAAAACTACACTTGCTCAACTTAGCAAACAACTTCTGCTCCTGCAGCTTCTCCATAACTGCCCTCAAATGCACTGCATGCTCTTCAGGACTCTTAGAAAAATACCAAACACATCCAGAAACTCCTGAAACACGCTGTTCATCAATCTCATAAACGCTGCTGGTGCGTTAGTCAACCCGAAAGGCATTACCACAAACTCATAGTGCCCATACCTCGTCCTGAAAGCAGTCTTCCTCACATCTGCCTCATCTGTCGGTATCTGATGATAACCCGACGCCAGATCTACCTTAGAGAACCAAGTATCACCCCTCAACTGATCCAGCAACTCATCGATCCTAGGAAGAGGGTACTTGTTCTTCACAATGACCCGGTTCAAACCCCGATAATCAATGCACAACCTGAAACTCCCATCCTTCTTTTTAACAAATAACACCAGTGCTCTTCAAGGTGATACACTAGAACGTATGAATCCCCTGCTCCATAAATCCTCTAGTTACTTACTCAGCTCAACTAAACAAATACTCAAGTATGCCGACATCAACTCGCCGCCACCTGAATATCAACCCTCTTGTTCGTCCAAGAACCTCTAGTAACTTGTCTCTTAGGGGAAACTTCCACAAGATAGATTAATCCAAAATTAGCTTCCCGCTTAGCAATTCTCCACAGAAAATCATCAATACGAGCGTAATAAAACAAACAAGTACCATACGTTCGCATATTCCGATTCACCGTATCAAATGCTTTGTCAAATGCTTTGCAGGCAGCAAACTCAAACCACTTGACTTATTCCCTCCAACAAGCTTACCAAAACCTTGAATCTTCCAACCCTGTCTATTTCCAATGAACGTAATCCAACATCGTCGCAACGATTAGTTTATCCTGCCATGAAGGCTTCTCGTGAACTTATGTATCTGGCAAATATGCCTTTCCCGGCTCAAACTTGCTGTAACTCCCCTTCTCAGGAATCCAGCACCACCTGCCTCACAATCCTGGCGCACAGCCAAACATTCATAACCGCTCTGGTCATAAAATCTTGTCCCTATGGTCAACACATCCAAAACCCGAGATTAAACCACCGTCAATCTCTCGAGGTCTACATTCAATTGCTATGTTTATACTCACGTCCTAGGAATTGCTTGCTCCCAACTCTTCCACTCTTAGGTTGCAACCTTCGAGTCATACCGATCTCACTCTCAGACCAGCGTCTTCGAGTTATACCGTCTCACTCTTGGACCACAATCCTCAAGATCTCGGTATTAGGGGAACTACTCATCCCCTCACGAGAACAACATCCCCTCTGCCACTCTCGGAGCCCTCAGCCCCTCGAGCTATCGGTATTCTGGGGAATCACCCTCCCATCAGGAGCAACAATCCTTAACGACTATAAACATATCTCGACACAAGTACCTCCTGTGGTTCGAGTATAACATTGCAATGTTACACTTGCCTACTCAACTTACATTATCCAACTGGATTAACCACCAAGCAGAGAAATATCTGCTCCAACTGCATATGTCCACCTATCCACCTCTCTAGGCCCGATACCCCTTGAGAATAATCTCACACCGGTCATCTACAACCGCTTGTCCTCTTAACATAAGATGGAAAGTCCTCAACATCTGCAGCCCTCGGCTGCACCCCGCCACATGCGGTACAACTGGAGCCTGCACTGGTACCCCTCTCGGTAACCGCTCAAACAGCACGCCAACAGATCCGCCAAGCGATCATCTCGACCCTGGGCTCCACCTGCGGGAACCCCATACCTGTGTTCCCAGCACCCCCGGAATTCACACCGGCTAACCCTCTCTGGTCCCTCCTGATACGCTTGCGACCCTCTGACGCACCTCCTCGTGGATCTCTGGACCACACACTCGCTGGCCTCGGGACCTGCCCGACCACGACCACGACCACGTCCCCATCCAAGACCAACAAGTCAAACACCTTTAACCAATGCACTTCCAAGAACAGAGGCTAACAAGCAATCTTAACATAACACAAAAAATACAAAAACACAAACTCACCGTGGAATCACACTGTAGGCTCGAAGAGGATGTTCTAGGACTCCATGCCACACACAATTGACTAAATCACATAATCAATCAAAGCATGCAAATCCCAAACATCTACATCACAAAGCCTAGTGAACCCAAACCTAGAACCCTAAGGGCTCTGATACCAAAATGAAACAACCGACCTTTTTTTTTAATCATAAATAATAAATAATAATATATATAGATAAACTACAACTAGTGGTCTCATACCCACTAGCCACCCAACCACAATCACAATCAACAGCGGAATAACAATACCAATAACCATATCCAATAATATCCAACAATATACCAATATCATAGCATAAGCAATATCCAAATACCAAACAACAAGAAACATGAAACCGGCAACCTAGCAATGTTTCTAATGACTCAACTCTAGCAACCTAGCAATGTCAGACAACATCCAATCGAGTCCCTAGAACATCCTCCTCTTCATTGCCTTGATTCCACGATCACACTTTGCCTTTACCTGCACACCACAAACAACAATTGAGATGCGTAAGTATTATCACAAATACTTAGTGAGGCAATCCTCCCATCTATTGGGCTATACACACAAGCAACAATGATTCCAAAGTTCCAATACAAGCAACAAACAAACACACAAACCAGGAAATCAAACATCGTCTCGCTGGAAGGGAGGTGTCGACCGACACCAGCCTAGTGTCGACCGACACTGGCTCAATTGTGTCGACCTACACTACCCCACTGTGTCGATCGATGCCCAATTTTCTGGTGTCGACCGACACCAAGTGGTATCGATCGACACTCCCTCTGCAACTGCGATCCGCGCGAAGTCGAGACTCGAATCTCGCTCCCAAATCCCCTCCAAATTGTCCAATACTCAAAACAGAAGCCTTCTACCTCCATATGAACCTGTATCAACCAATCCCAGCAAGAAAAACACACAAACAAGCAACAACAAGCAAGAACAAGGGAATCAAAGGCTTAGATTAGCCATGGTCATGCACTCACCTCCTAAAATGAAAACCAACCGTTAACTATCAAATCCCTCCGGTGAAAAGCTCTCCCTAGACGTCACAAAGCTTACCACAAAATTTTAGCACGATCAGATCTCATATGAAACCGCAATCAATCCCGAAACTCCCGCTGGTCTCAATCCGCGACTGAGAAGAAACGCCCCACGAAACGGCCGATATCTTTTACAATATTAACTCAAATTCACTTCTGTAAAAAGGAGAGTGTACGAAAATCTCTTAGCTACAATCCTACTAAAAATCAATACCTTTCAAAACGATTTGAGTAGATAGATCCTCGTTCTCCCAAACTCTGACGATTCTGTTCCTTTTTGCTTTGAACACCAAAAAATCAAGTTTATTCTTCCTTCTCCTCTTTCTCTTTGTTTTCAGTGGCTAGGCAACAACAAAACACGATCTAGATCGTTCTCCCACTTAAATATCACGGTTTAATGGTTCTCTTTAAACTAAACCAACCAAAATCGATTAAAAACTCAATCTGGTCGAACCAGAAAATCAGTGGTGTCGACCGACACCCCACCCAAAACTCTCAAATTGGTTTGCGGGTGTTACAGGTGTAGATGTTGAATATTATTAGGCCGTATAATACTATGTAAAATTCAAAAGATTTGCTATAGTCTTTGATTAGTAATTTTTAATTAAACCAAAAAAAGGTTTTGTCTATTTCGATGTTTTATTTGAATGTGGTGAAATATTTTACATCACTAGTTTAGTGACACTAAACGAGTAGACGTGGAAGGAAGTTATAATAATTCAATTCAATATAGTTTTCAAACAATGAATTTTAAGATGATAATCATAGAGAAAATTATACAAGGGCATATTTGAAGAAAAGAAATAGAAGATTTCATCTTGTAAAAGAAAAAAATATTTTTTTAAACATTTGGAACATGAAATATGGAGTCAGGGTCATTTAAGACATCGGTATTATGTTTTTTTTTTTTCATTAGACTCTCCAACACTCAAATATAAAATATTCCATGAACTTTTATCTTGTGATCAATTTCAGAGATTCTTCTCTTTTTTGGGTGGATAAAAACAGGAATTTATATATACACATAACTAAATAAGTAAAATATTTTTTTTTACGTACATAGAATTTCATTATAAATTTTTGGTTGAGAAGTTTTATAATATAAATAAAATTTTTGGTTGAGAAGTTTTATAATATAATAGAATTTTTTGGTTGAGAAGTTTTATAATATGTTACTTGTGGATATGGTTTTAAAAATTTATAGATTTTAAATTGTGATGCAAGCGAAATATTATTTTTAATAACTATTAAGAAAATATGTATGTTGTGATTTTTGTGTGTTTATTTGAATATTTAGATTATAATTTTTTCGTACCGATTATGATTGGTTTAACATCTCTCATTAACTTATTTGATATCAAACTAAACAATTTTATGTATTTTAATAGACCAACCCGTAAAAAAACTATATATTCATATTTATGTAAACAGCTCTAACCCACTCGTTAACATGATCCACAAGTAATGTTTTTAGTAAGTTAAAAGTATCTAAAATATTTAAATTATGGATAGTAATTTATTTTATAATTATTTAAAGTTTTTTTGGATATTAATTTAAAGTATAATTATACTACAAATAATAATTTCAAGTTTTGATATTTATTCAAATGGCAAGGTTTTTTTTTCGTCAACCAAACATTAAATTAAAAGATAACTCCAATGTTGGTTGACCAAACCGGACGGTAAAAGTTTACAAAAGAAATTTCAGAAACTAAAATGTCTCGAAGAACGAATAAGACAATCCAAATGGAAAGGATTTAATTATGTAAATCTTACAAAAAGATGTTATTTTGCCAAATGTACTTCTGAATTAAGAATATGGGGATATGATAAATATTGATAAACATATTTTAATACTTATCTATATTAAAAATTTTAATTTTAAAATATAATAAAAATCTACAAAAATTTATTTTAAATTAAGAATATAAAATCATTTGAGTAGATTTTTTAAGGAATTACTAGATATGTGAAGTGGAATAATTTTCTTGTAAGTAAATTGTAAAAACATATCTATTTTACATTTTTACTAGATCAAGATAGATAAAAGAGATAGATATAAAGAGCTCTATCTTCATTAATATACTTCAATAGTAGATTTTATTCCATATATCTTCATTAATCTTTAATTTCACAGTGATTAATAATATACTTTGATATTTTTACCAACTAAGCTTTATGCTTGTGTTTACTATAAAATGCGAACCTTTACACATAATTTCTGACAAGTTTGATTTAAACATCAAGAGCTCTATACTTTTTTCTCTTAATTCTCTCGCTTAATCAGTTATCAAAGAAAATAAAAATGAAGAGTTCTATGCAGTTTATCTCTACACTCTTCTTCCTAATCCTACTTGTTGTCGGACCAGGTATACAAATCTATCTTTCAACTAGCTCTAAACAAATCTACTGAAATATATGAATTCTTTTGATTATACTATTGTATTTTTTATTGTTGATATGGTCTTATATAGGTGTGATGAAGATGGTTGAAGGACAACCCCAAATGTGCGAAGCCGAAAGCATCAACTACAGGGGATATTGCTTGAAATGGAGGACTTGCAAGCGAGTGTGTATGAGCGAAGGTTTCCCTGATGGTAAATGCAAAGGCGATATATTAGACAAGAAATGTTTTTGCAAGAAGCCTTGTGCTGTGTAATTCTCCATAAACAAAATATTATATTATTATAAATATTTTAATTTATTTGTTCAAAAAAAGTAATTTAATTTTAATCCATCACTAAGTCTAAGAGTCTAAGATATATATACATGTGTTCAAAACTAGCTCTATTTTACAATATATACTATTAAGCTTTGTTCGATAAATTGACTCTTTTATATTTTTTTAATTATTTAATATTTTAATAAAATTAGAACTGATAAGTATTGATATTTTATTGATAAATGGAAGACTTGCAAGCGAGTATGTATCAGCGAAAGTTTCCCTGATGGTAAATGCAAAAAAGGATTCTTCAACAACAAATGTATTTGTTTGAAGCCTTGTATTTTTTAATTCTACCTAAACAAAATATTATACTATTATGAAAACTTTAATTTTGTCATGTGTATCGAGCTTTTACCAAATTATATTATCTATTAGCTTAGTCTTTACTAAATTATATTTTGTAGGTCTAAAATTTTTAAGTTTTTTCCTTTTTGATAGAGTATTGTTTTTTTGTAAGAGTAAAAAAGCAAAACATTAAAAGAAGAGAATTTGTTATAAATACTAAAATACAGAACCATAAGTAACAAAAACTACTGCAAAAGATTAAAAAACCCGTGTACAGTATACGAATATTCCTTTTGATATTTTTCATTTCCATACATATATTCGATTGGAGCTCCCTTGAATATTCCCGGTAGTTGTTAGAGTGACACATGCATGATGATTTAGGTTATAAAAATTAGCAATATAACTGTGGCTGTCTCAATAGTTCACAGATAAACAAAAAAACAAATCCCTTTTTTGGGCTTAGAAGTCTCTTGTTCAAAAAGAGTTTTCACTTACTTGAACCTTTGAGCTTTAGTCTAGGGTAAACCTTCCCTCTTAGCAAGAGTCGTACCCGTTTAGTATTCTTTTAGTTGTGTTTTGCCCGATATTCTGCAACAGTTCTTGTTCGTTCTTCGGGAACAATTAGGGCTCTTCAATCAAACATCTAAAATCAAAGATCTACCTTCATCTTCGGGTTGTTTCCTCTTGCGAGTCCTGGGTTCTTATTCCTGTATGTCATCAGTTCTAGATTCAGCTTTAAAAGGTATGTCTCTGGAGGAGGAGGAAGATACTCCGTTCACCATGCCGGATCTTCCAGGTTTCAGCTCAAGCGAGATTAACGTCATAAGTCTGATGGGTAGAGTCTTAAATCCAGACTATCAATCTGTCTCAAATCTGGTCAGAGATCTACCAAGGAAATGGCAACTCTATCACAGAGTAAGAGGAGTGGCTTTATCAAGGGAGCACTTTCAGTTTTTCTTTCAGCATGAGCACAATCTTGAAAGAGTCCTTGAGAAGGGGGTTCATACCTTTAATGAATGGTGGACAGTAATTGAGAGATGGGTGGAAACACCACCTGCTGACTTCCTTCAGTTCTTACCAATTTGGGTTCAAATTCGAAACATTCCGGTGAATCACTACACTACGCAGGCAATAACGGCGTTGGGAGAAATTATAGGTCATGTTATGGAGGTGGCTTTTGATCCGACTAAACCTCAAATCAATGACTTCGTGAGAGTCAAAATAAAGTTTGATGTCTCTAAGCCTCTCCGCCGTTCTAAGGTGGTCAATTTCAAGGGAGGTCCGACTACGATTTACTTTGACTTTGAAAGAATTCAGAAACGCTGCTTCACTTGTCAAAGACTTACTCACGAACAAGGCAAGTGTCCGGTCAAACAAAGAGAGCTCTCTGACCAAAAAGAAGCTCGGCTTCAGAAGAAGAAACAAGAACTAGTGGGTCAATCTCGGATAATCCCAATCTCAGATCCTTTGTTCGGTGTACTAAGAGACGACCAAGTTGGGATTGATCCTATCTCGGGAAGGCCCAGAATGGCTGCAGAAGTAATTGATGAAATGAGGAAGTATATGAGAGGAGCTGTAGGAGCTGAAAGAGTGGAAAAAATAGAAAAGATCAAATCCTCTCTGGATTCTTTGAAATATGATCTGGTGGCAGCAAGATTAGTTCTCAGGTTGGAGAATCCACCTGTTCTGTCCTCAGATGTAAATAAGCAGAAGGGTTTTATCTTTGGTTATCCAAGCGAGCAAGCTCATTCTGATTCAAGTGGAAAAAGACATCAATCGATGAGTGGCAGTGAGGGCACAAGCAAGGTTCCAGACATCAGAGAAGTGCAGTCGGATGGTGGGTTTGGTTCTGGGATTTTTTAAAGCCCGTGTACAGTATACGAATAGTTCTTTTGATATTTTTTTTCCATACATGTATTAGATTGGGGCTCCCTCAAATATTTCCGGTAATTGTTAGAATGACACATGCATGATGATATAGGTTATAAAAATTAGCAATATAACTGGTGCTGTCTCTTTGTCTATTGTCATACAATACATATATTTTCTGTGTTTTCTTTTCAATACAATACAGTACTGGTTTACTGAATCAATCTAAGTTAATTTATAATTTATATACAGAAGCTAGCGATTTTTATAGCTAACCTCCAAATTACTGATGCTTTCATTTCCGAAGAAGATAACATAAATAAATACATAATAATAACTTAAATAAATTTATAAAGATAACATAAATAAATACATAATAATAACTCCAAATTACTGATGCTAGCGATTTTCCGGTCTGAATCTTTCCGAGGCGAAACCACAAAGAAAGAAGTAGCGATGATATTCGCTGGACGTCGGAACGACCGAGAGGCTCTGGCTTTCGCTTGGAGAATGGTGGGACAAGAAATGGCTAAACTCACGGTTGTGCGATTCCTCCCAAACCAAGAAGCTTTAGTCTCGGCCGGGACAGCCGGGGTTGAGTACGGCAAAGAGAAACACATTGACGAAGAGTGCCTCTACGAGTTTAACTTCAAGACAAAGAATGATCCGTTAGTGACATATATAGAGAAAGTGGTTAAGGATGGACACGATACGATCGCAACGATTATGGAAATGGAAGAGAACAATTCTTACGATCTTTACATTGTGGGAAGAGGGTATAAAGTAGAAACACCTGTGACCTCGGGATTAATGGATTGGAGTAGTTTTCCTGATTTAGGGGTTATAGGCGATACGTCAGCTTCATCAAACTTCACAATGCAAGCTTCGGTTCTTGTGGTTCAACAATACTCATCAGGCAATAAACAAACCGCAGGTAACAACAATCAAGAACCTGTTCAAGGTGCTCCTGAAGCTACACCTTTCATGGAAGACGAGGATGATGAAGAGGGAGATAGATATCATATCGGAATGCGCAAATGATTAAGTGTTTTTTTCTCATTCAATATTTAGAAACTTGTAAGTTCTTTTGTTCATATAATCAATCCAAAGAGTCATTGGTTTACTGAATTACGATTATGTTACCGAGTTTCCCCGATGGCAAATTCAATATGCTCGAGTAGAAACCGTTGCAGCTTCTTTCTTAAATCTTCGACTTTCTCGTTTGTTTCCGTTCTGTTTAAGATCAGATCATCGAGCCAATGGTTTACTGCTTTTACGTGGACGAGAAGAGAGTCTTTTCCATTTGTTTCTTCCTTCTTCACCAAGAAAGTCCCTTTGTTCAGTGAGTTCTCCAAGTATTTCAAGAACCATTGGCTAGAAACTCTGACTAGCTCGTCCGCTAAACTTGCTGACTCCTTCAACCTGCTTTTACCTTCTAACCTACTTCGGTCAGAAAAAGAACAAAGTTTCGTTGCAGGAGGAGGTTTTACGCCCTTGTAAGCTGTGTTTCTTGGACTTAACTTCTCCTTGGGATTAAGTTTTTCAGATGAGTTTTGTATAACAATGTAATGATGATCAGCAGCATCCTCTTGCTTTCCAGACTCTTTACATAAGTTGAATTGAGATAAACCGGTCACTACCGCAGCTTGAACCCAAGATGTTGCATTTTTATTAGCTGCTAGTATACAGGAGCCGTTGTTTCGATTTTCAGTAAGCAACAGATGGACCGCTTTGCCTGTATTCAGTGTATTATGGTAAAGCTCCAAGAACCGCCGTACTACTTGTCCCGTAGATAATTTCTTAGAAGAATCACACAGCTCAGCAAAGGTCCTGAAGAGCAATTTATTAATGACTCAAAAATGCTTGTAATAAAACTGGTTAAGGATGAAATAGAGAGACGTACTGTAAACTGAGTAGAACAGACTCCATGGCAGATGCTTCCTCCAATGCGCTTACTGCTCCCGATACTGCTACTTGCCTATGTGATGAGACTTCCTGGAAGGAGAGGTTGAAATACATGAGTACATGACTACTAATTCTTAGAGTAGCTAGATTGATCCAAATACTGTACCTTTCCAAACAATTGAATGGCTTTTGGGAGTCCACTCCATAAGATTCTCTGATCAGACCAATTCATGTGACTTGACGGCAGCTTAAAAAGCTCAACTGAAGGAGCCACTGCTTTTGACAACGACTTGATACCATCTTTTGGAGATATGGTCATAGATATAGGTGATGCAGGCTTGACCACATTTCTATTTCTTAACGCAGGGGTTTCGCAGGTAAGGTGATTTAATAAAGGTGACTTGATACCATCTTTTGGAGATATGGTCATTGATATATGTGATACAGGCTTGACCACATTCCTGTTTCTTAAAGCAGGGGTGTTACAGTTAAGGTGCTTTGATGGGGACTCACTCTTTGGCAGATTCTTATCAGGCAAGATCTTCAAAAACAAACATAGAAGAAATCTACGGAATCAAGAAAGATTCACTAACATTGTAACAACTTATAGAGAACAAGAAACCCTAAAAAACTCAAAACACAGCTTCCAAAATCCAAATGCAATAACATGGATCAAACAGAGCGATTCAGCGAGCAAGAAGCAACAACTTAAAGAACAAGAAACCTAAAAACCACTCAAACAGAACGATTCACAGAAGAAGATGGAAGATGTACCAGTTTAGGTTTGAGACGTGGGGAAGAAAGAAGCAAAGCGGCGTCACGGCGGTGAGTCACAGGAGGAGGAGGCTGATCCCAACAACTCCTTCTCGCGGAATCCAAACTCATCCTCCTCATCTCAACAAGATTCTTCTTCTTCGTCTTCGTCGTCGTGGGCGAAACAGAGGCCTGGGTAAAAGGAAGAAGCAAATCGCTAGAAAAAGATCACTAGGGTTTCCAACGCAGAGCCTTCGCTTCGGCACTGGTTTCAATCCACGGATTACAGGAACAGGGCATCCTTTCTCAATGTGTAAACCACCGAGGATGTAAACAAACTGCCCTAGCTGGATTTCATCGGAGCGTATGAGATCAGCGTCGTCTCCGGTAGAAACGGCGACGTAAGCGGCGTGGAGAGAGTCAGAGACTTTGACGAAGAATGCTTCGCTACGCCATTGGTCGTCAGAGAGACAAGGAACGATTTCTATGACTTGTAGGAGTGGTGAGCGGTGTGAGGAGGAGAGTAACGGCGGTGAAGAAAGTGAGTTACCGGCGGCGAGATTGAGAAGGTTGGAGAGAACTCCGGGAGTAAGACACGCCATGGTTCGGTTATAAAACAGAAGCATCTTTTGGGGGAAGGAAGGAAGGAAGGAAGAAGAGTAGTTGTGAATCTCAAAGAGATGTGTCTTGGGGAATGTGAAGAGTTCGTCGTTTACTGTGTCGGGAAAAGTAAACAGTTTTTGTCAGAATGCTAAAAAGCGCTCTCTCTGTCTTCGAGATTTGATGGGCAAGAGTAAGCTTTTGTTGGTTGCAGGTGTAAAGCACGAGCCTTTTTGTCTTTTTTTGTTTGTTTCCTTTGTAAAATTTCTAATTGCAAAATTGTCAGGGGATTTGTTCCCAATCAAACTATTTGGAATGAGACAAAAACATATTATCTGCAAATAAGTTTTCTTCTTTTTTAGTTACTAGGTGGGTAGTGCGGATTGTTGTTTTGGTTTGTGTTGTAACATTTGTTTATAGGATGTTTTGTGTTGTTTTTATAATTATGTGTGTTTAATATCCGTCAGTGCAATTGATTTTTTACTCTGTAATAGATGTTTGAGTAGTAGTTTGATTTCAATTCAGAACCTTTGGAACAACAATAAGAAACACTTTAGTTAAAACCGCAAAAGTTTGACTTATTGAAGTTGCAATAACAACTACTACTACTTAATCATCAATTTGCATAGCATTTGTATCTGATTTAAATGTGACAAAATGTATATACAGTAAAAACCTCTATAAATTAATAATGTTGGGACCATGATATTTTATTAATTTATAGTGATATTAATTTATCTATAAATTAATAATAATTATTTTATAGTGTAAATTAATAATTATTAATTTATAGATATTTTTAATTGTTTATTTGTTTAAAAATTTATGAATTAAGAAAATTTTAGCAAAATAAGATTAAACTTTCGGATGTTGTAAATTTTATGGTTTATGAATTGAACTTGTAATATTTAGAAACATTATTGACAATAAATTACAAATACTATAGACAAATTGACTTATACACATGACATACTTAAATTCAAATTTATGATAATAATATCAATTCTCCTATTTTAATAATCTTCAAATTATCAAATTATAAATGATGCATATCTAAAGTTGAAAACTTTAAAATTTAACTATTTTTATTATATGTTATAAAATATTTTAGAGATATCATTATAGTTTGAAAATACTACATTACAATTGTTCTATATAAATGAGCTTTAGGAGAAACATATATTATTATATCAGTGTTTATATATACATATATATATATATGTAAATTTACATGATTATTAATTTATGATATTATTGGGATCATATTTTACATGGGGATTTAAAAAAAAATATTATCTTATTATCTTATCAAATATTATTAATTTTTACACTGGCCGGGCATAGGACCATCAAAATTTATTAATTTATAGTGTTTATTAATTTATAAAGTATTAATTTATAGAGGTTTTACTGTAATAGTAATCAGTTATATCAATTGATTGTACCCTGGATTAGGTTCATAAATTTTGTGTGGAAACTTTTGAAAAAACTAATAAGACAACTGAGAGAAATACTATTTAACTTTAAAACATTATTTATTTATTAGTTTTACCAAATGTTTTTATATTTGTTAAAGTTAGTCTGTAATTAAAATTAGTTATTCTAACAGCTTTTTTTTTTAAATATTTTCTCCTGCTATAAATCTCTTATTTATTTACTCAAGTTAAGAAGTATTTTAAATTTAGTAAATTAAACAGTAAGTTATATAAGTTTGTTCAATTATCTAGATTAACATTTTTTCAGTACCTCTACTGTTTTTAACTTTGAATAATACGTACTTATAAAGTTAATTGTTTGTCTATAATAACTATATTGTTTGGTATGTTTTAATCAATTTTTAAATGGTTGTTGATATCTGTATTAAGTAATTATTTTAAAAATTTAGGTTTAAATATTAGAATTTAATCTGTTGTATAACATATTTGATTTTAACGGATATAAGTATTTGAGGGGTTATATCTTTTAAATATTGTACTTACGAGATAGATTTAACGAAGTCTTATATTTTTTTCCTTTTTAAATGAAGTATAATTATTTCATAGCTAAATTGTTAGGAGGCCTTTTATTTTTTTAAATTCTAGTTTTTAATAAATTATTTTTGTTTAAATGTAATATTATTATAAATATATTTATTAATTGACCCATTGTGGCTGCGGTATACACTTGATACATTATTAAATTTGTCAATGTAAATAACAAATGCAATTTTCATTTTTAAGAGGTTATTTAATATTTTTCCGGTGTGTATTGCAAGTTTTATTTTTTAAAAACATTATATGTAGTCTTCTTTAGATATTTTTCTAAATAATATCTGCCACATATTGTTGTATCAACGTAGTAGTATTAAAAAACTCCAACAATTTTTATTTAGTTCCTTAAAAACAGTTTCCCTGTTTTTATTCTCTTCTTTCGGACAAGAAGATTAAATTATTTTAGTCCATAATAATATATTAAGTTAAGTAACTGTATTGTTGGGCCATCCGGCCCAAATCAATTATTAAGAATCATAATATTCAGTTTTTAATTAAACAAATGGACGAAGGGGTAATATCTTTCCCCAAATCGCCATCCTCGACTATTTCAATAATGGCCTCGTTTGTGAGCAGCGGTGGTTCTTGTTCTGGGTATTTGTTTCTTCTATTTCTCTCTTTGTTCGTCCAATCATCGACCCTGAATTACTGCGGTTGTGAAGATTGATCTGCTATGTCGGGTTTGTATTTTCTGGAGGTGATATTTCTTTCTAATCTAAGTTTTCAAAGTTCCCAATTCATTCTCTTGATCTATGTACTGTTTTATTATTTGTTCTTGTTTTTTACTGTTGTTAATTGCTGTTCTTAATGTATAGGTTTCTGACATTCATATTGGATTCTGATTCTGAATGGAAGAAAACTTTGTGTGAAAGAGTCTATGCGTATATACATCTGGTTAGTTTGTCTTTTTGTTTGTGTTGATATTTTCCAATTTAAATTTGTTAGTTGGACGTTAGTTTATTCAATTGCATTGTTTGCTTTAATTATTTCTTCCATTATTTTAAAAACAACCTTACAATAATTTTATTTTCTGAAATAAGTTTATTTTGTTGTGAAACACTTAGTGGACTCACTAAGACCGGCCCGTCCATAAGCTATGGAGTCTCGGTCCATAGGCTATACTCAGTCCATACAGCTTCGGCCCATTAGCCGAAGCCTTACTCGGCCCTTATGTCTTAAGTCGGTTTAACCCTAAGCTTTGTACTCTAGTATATATATGTATGTAACCTCGAGTATTAATCAATAAGAATCAGAAGTTCTAAACCTACTTTCATAACACGTTATCAGCACGAGTCTCTAACCCTAACCCTAATAGGCAGCAGCCGATTTTCTTCCTCTTCCCTAAAACCCTAAACCGCCTTTGTTCTTCATCTCCTTCGAGTTTCTCTTGATCTCGAAGTTCTTTCTGTTGATACTCGAGCATCCTTAGCTCGAGATCAAGGTTTTTCCAAAACCCTATCGAGGTTCGTTTGGTTCGCGGTTTCGGGGTGAGTTCGTGAGGAGCTGATCGAGAGGAGCTGTTCGCAGGAAGCAGTTCGTGAGCAAGGAAGAGAGGAATTACCGAGGTCTTTAGCTCCCGGTCCATACCAGTCAGAATCCTAAGGTGTTAAGGTAAATAAAATTCAAACCTTCTCAAAACCCTATGATCGAATTTGGACTTAAAAAAAATTATGGAACCCTAAAACATCCAAGTACACAATCTAACAAACTTTTAAATTCCCTAAATCTTAAGACTTAAAATCAGATTGTTAGGGTTGTTAGATTGATTGAGAATTGCACCAAACTTTGTCAAGCTTAAAATCGGATTGATTGATTAGATTGCTTAAGGTTGCTTGAATTGTTTTGTTGCATAAGAACCTAGAACTATATTGTTAGGATCATAAGATTGAATTTGATCAGGCTGTTCTAGGATTTAAACTTGGATTGATTCATGCATATAGAAATCGAAATTGTTTAAGAAAAATTGAATTGGCTGCATGAATTTCGAACTAGAATTGTTCTAGGGTTGAATCCGATTAGGTAGAAAATTTTGTTAATTTTCCATAATGTCTAAAATAGAAATTTTCGGAATTAAAAAGTTTTAGGATAAGTTCCTAAATTAAAATAGCAATTATCCAAATATTAAAATATTGAAATATAAACTAATTAGGAAGTTTAAGAAAAAGGAAATCCTATCTAGAATTGTTGCATGCATTAGTCTATTTGCTTTTGTTGTCTTGCATGCATGAATTTAAACCAAAAACCAAAATATGATAAGGCATGGCTTGATCCAGTGTATCGCATGACCTAAGGCATGGTAACGGGGGCTAATCCGCATGACCTATTGATAAAGTGCATGGTTCGATCTCACATATCGCATGCTAATATACGGATGTCTATTTCTGCTATTGTGCGCAGATGGCAAGAGTTAAGGAATTGGTCCATCCTGCTTTAAAAGCTTCAGGTGATAATTACCTGCGATGGAAGCTGGACACCGAGATCCTCTTAAAAGCCAAGGGCTTGCATGAGTGTATCCAGCCGGACAATGAGTGTTCGAGTATGGCAAGGTATAGAGCCATTGGCCATATACGTCATCACTTGGAAGAGAGCCTTAAAAATCAGTACCTCACAATAGAAAACCCACTCGATCTTTGGACAGAGCTAAGATGCAGATACGGACACCTGAAAATGGTGCTCCTACCAAAGATTCGATTGGAATGGGAAAACCTCAGGTTCCAGGATTTCAAAACCGTGGGAGAGTATAACTCAGAGCTTTTTAGGATTGTCTCTGTCCTGAGGTTGTGTGGTACTGTGGTGACCGAGAATGAACTCCTAGAGAAGACCTTCTCCACTTTCCACGATGATAATGCGATACTCCAGCAGTTGTATCGTGAGAGGGGGTTTAGGACCTATGGAGCTCTCATTCCGTGTCTACTAATAGCAGAGGAGGGTAATAGGCTAAAAATGAAAACAGCGCCATTACCCGAGGCACCCAAGGCTGATTTACCTAAAGAACCCAATGAGACAAGTTATATCCACAGAGGATATACTGGCCAAGGACATTACCAAGGGAACCGCCTCAAGGTTTACGGCCGCAAAGGCCGTGACTATGGTAAGAAGGGTTTCAAGTCCTTTAAACCATGGTCCGCAGCAAAATTGGCATGCGAGAGATGCGGTATGTCTAATCATTGGGCCAAGTATTGCCGAACACCTACTCATCTCCTTAACACATATAAAAGGGCTTCAAAGTGAAATCAAAAGCCAAATATGAGACATCCGACCTCTTTAAGGAGGATGAATAAATTTTTCGGTTTTTATTTTGGTTTAAGTTATGCTTTCATGCTTTGATTTCTTTCTATGTATTGGATAATTGATTTGATTTAAATTCAAGGATTTATTTTATAAATTATATTGCCTTATTGAGTTAAAACATAAATATTGTTTTATATAGAAATGGCTGAGGATATGAGTGAACTTGTGGTGGACAGTGGATCCAGCCACACTATTTTAAGAGATAAAAGATATTTTATCAACCTCACCATGAAAAGAGCCAATGTTAGTACAATTGCGGGTATAGCAAACCTTATAGAGGGCTACGGCCAGGCTCACGTGTTGTTGCCAAAGGGCACACACATTGAATTAAGTGATGCCTTATACTCACCCAGCTCCAAGAGAAATTTGTTGAGCTTTAGAGATATAAGATTGAATGGTTATCATGTGGAAACCAAGGGTGAAGGGACAAGAGAATTCCTATACATTACAGAGAATGTACAAGGACAAAAGAAGGTCCTAGAGGCTATACCTGCACTAGCGACTGGATTATACCATGCTAGGATAAATATGATAGAGGCTAACTTGGCAAAGCATAGAATGCTTAAAGAAGAGTTCACTTTATGGCATGACCGGCTAGGCCATCCGGGTTCGAACATGATGCGTAAATTGATTAAGAGTTCGAATGGGCACAACCTAAGTGAAAGGAAAGTTATCCCTAAACATCTCACGTGTGTAGCATGCGCACAAGGGAAACTTGTTGTGAGGCCTTCACCAGTCAAAGTCACCAGGGAGACTTTGAACTTTCTGGAAAGAATTCAGGGAGATATTTGCGGACCAATACACCCATTTAGTGGCAGTCGTTTAGATATTTTATGGTGATGATAGATGCATCAACCAGATGGTCGCATGTTTGCTTGTTATCCACAAGAAATCTCGCCTTTGCAAAGATGTTGGCTCAAGTCATACGGCTTAGAGCACACTTTCCAGATTTTTCACTAAAGACTATACGTCTAGATAATGCTGGTGAATTCACTTCCCAAGCGTTTAATGATTATTGTATGTCCATGGGGGTGAGTGTGGAACATCCTGTGGCACATGTCCATACACAAAACGGACTGGCTGAGTCTTTCATTAAACGAATACAAATGATAGCTCGCCCATTGTTAATGAGGTCGAAGCTCCCCGTGTCGGCTTGGGGACATGCAGTTTTGCATGCGGCAGAACTCATACGCATCAGGCCATCTAGTGAACATAGATATTTGCCATCCCAGCTCTTGACAGGTCATGAGCCAGACATATCCCATCTTAAGACATTCGGTTGTGCCGTTTATGTACCGATTGCTCCTCCGCAAAGGACTAAGATGGGACCTCAGAGGAGGATGGGAATATATGTTGGATATGATTCTCCCACCATCATAAAGTATCTCGAGCCACTGACAGGAGACCTGTTCAAGGCCAGATACGCGGATTGTCAATTTATTGAGTCCGAATTCCCGATGTTGGGTGGTGAGACAGGCAAGCTGGTAAAGGAACTAGCATGGAATCAAACATCCTTAAATTGGCAAGATCCTCGGACTCTAGCATGTGATGCAGAGGTTCAGAAGATTGTACATCTTCAGCAGCTAGCTAATCAATTGCCAGATTCCTTTGCTGACCCTAAGAGGGTGACAAAATCGTACATACCAGCTTGCAATGCACCAGTACGAATTGATGTTCAGAAGGAACTCAATACTCAAGTGGCTACAGAGTCTACGCCACATTTGAAACGGGGTAGACCAGTAGGTTCCAAAGATAAGAATCCTCGGAGGTCTAAGGGTGCAAAACAGACCGAGGTTCAGGGAATTACAGAGAGAGCAGACATGGCCGCGGCAAATGATAAGGAGCCGGAAGGGGTTCAGGACGCTGAACCTCTAGGTCCTGAGAATATTGATAACGATGAGATATCGATCAATTATATCATGTCTGGAAATACTTGGAACCGAAAGGATGTCGACATCGATGATGTATTTGCTTATAAGGTAGCACTTGAGCTGAATGAGGATCTAGAGCCCACATCTATATTAGAGTGCACTCAGAGTAAAGATTGGCTTAAATGGAAGGAAGCCATTGATGTGGAGCTAAACTCTTTGAAGAAGAGAGAGGTGTTTGGTCCGATCACACGGATAACACATGAGATAAAGCCAGTTGGACACAAGTGGGTCTTTGTAAGAAAGAGAAATGAGAAGAATGAAATCGTGAGATACAAGGCACGGCTTGTAGCACAAGGATTCTCTCAAAGACCAGGAATAGACTATGAAGAGATATACTCCCCAGTGATGGATGCAACGACTTTTAGGTATCTAATAAGTCTGGCTGTAAGAGAAAGTCTAGATTTGCGGTTAATGGATGTTGTAACTGCATACTTGTATGGTCCACTGGATAATGAAATTTATATGAGATTACCAGAGGGAATAGAGCTCAAAGATAAGAGTGGTTCTCGAGAACAGTACTGCATAAGGCTAGACAAATCACTTTATGGACTGAAACAGAGTGGTCGAATGTGGTATAATAGACTTAGCGAATTCTTGGCAAAGAAAGGCTATAGGAATGACCCCATCAGTCCATGTATCTTCATTAAGAAGTTTGCAAATGATGTTCATATATTTTACCATGTTTTCCCTTAGTTTATTCACATCTTTTGCATCTTTTTCTATCCATTTTCACTCTTATTGTGTAGCTTTAGAACCAATCTTGCATTAGAGTGTAGTTGCATTGCATTTGCATCTTTTCATGCATAAACAGGTGATTTTGGAGCTTGAGGAGCATGGAAGCAAAGGAGAAGTGATGTGAAGCAGTCATAAGGAGGAAACAAGGGAGTTAAGGCTGAAGAACCAAGACCCGGAGTCCAGCTCGACCAAGCACTCGACCGAGTGGGAGATGGACTCGACCGAGTGGAGTTAAGCCAGGGAAGCCAGCTCGATCGGTCACTCGACCGAGCACTGGTCGAGTTGACCGATCCGTGGACCACTTTGACTTTTCCCAATTTTAGGGCTTCCACCTTCCCCACTATATAAAGACTTGTACTGCAGCCACCATCTCTCTCTCTCTCTTCCTAGATTTTTTTTAGTCAGCTTTTCAGAAACCTAGTTTTTACCTTTTTAGGAATATTATTCCTTTGGCCTTTTCTTATATTTTTGGATCTTGTTCTTAAAAAAGAGAAATCCTCTCATACTTGTTGGTTCAATAACTTTCTAAGTATTGAGAATCTGAGTTTGATTTCTTCTTTAAAGTTGTAGATCTTTATCTTATCTATCTAATCATGCAAGTTTCAATGATTTCTGGGTTTACGATTTGTTTGATCATGTCTTGCTTTGAGTAGTTACCTAGGGATCTTGAGGATGGGTTAGGATAGATTGATCTTGTGGTGTATCTGATTTGATCAAGCTTTGATTGTTGTAGATCTCTTCTAGGCTAGATGTTCTTAATGCTGATTCTATATCTGAGAGGGTAGGATCTGATCTTAAGCTTTTTAGCATCACACCAATGTTTAGAAAGCATAGATAAGGCTAGATCTAGAGCTTACCATTAGGCTTGCTAAGAGATTAGGGGTCTTGTTTGGTTTGAGATGTATTGCTTAATGCCTGCTTGTGTAGATTCTTTTCATTGTGAGAGCAAGTCTAGGATTGCATAGGTTTGATTGTCTCTTGACCATGAGAGTGGGAGAGACTTGTCTTAGATTAGTATGTCTAGAGGTCAGCTCATAGCTTTGCTTGAGATTTGTTGATTAAGTTAGATCACCACAATGATTAGTTTATCCCATGAATCCATCCTCAGGAACCTTCTTTGTCTATTGAATTTCTAGTTTAAATATCATGTTTGCTTGTTGTTTGATCTGATTTAGCATTGCTCTGTTTTTCTTGTCTTGCTCTGTTTTCACGTTTTTACCCAACTCGACCACCCACTCGACCTACACTCGGTCGAGTGCTGATCGAGCTCTTCTCCAGATTTCTTGTTTATGTTTTGTGTTTGTCTTGTTTCATTCCTGTTTCATTCCTGTTGCATTTTCATTGCATTCACTTAGCATCTAGTTCATTACTTGCCTTGCATTAGTTCCATTCTAGTATTTACAGTTTCTGTTTCTGTTTCTAGATCATATTCATACTGTCTTATTTGCATTTAGTTCCTAGTTCTAGTAGTTTACTTTCTGCTTTTCATCATTATCATCATAGGATTGTTAGTGACAAACATCCTTTCATATTTGGCTTAACTTAGATTCATATGCATATCTTGATTGTTCACAAGCACTCAGACTGGATTGACACCTCTTATACTGCAACTGCATAAGGGGAATTGAAACACCCATCATCATTCCATATCATACACTTTCACACACATTCACACCATACACCAGCAAACAAAGGATTTGTGATAATAGCAGTCTATGTGGATGATTTAAACATCCTTGGAACCTCTGGGGAAATCGCCCAAACAGTAGACTATCTCAAAAGAGAGTTTGAGATCATAAAAGACCTAGGCAAGACAAAATTCTGTTTGGGGTTGCAGCTTGAGTACAGAAAGAATGGTATCCTTGTGCATCAAAAGGCATATACAGAAAAGGTACTCAAGAGGTTTAATATGGAGCAGGCTCACCCATTGACTAGCCCTATGGTTGTTAGAAGCCAGCAAGTGGATAAAGATCCATTCGCTCCCAGGAAGGCCGATGAAGAAGTTCTCGGGCCTGAAGTGCCTTACCTCAGTGCTATAGGAGCGTTAATGTTCTTGGCTAGCCACACTAGGCCAGACATAAGTTTTGCCGTGAACCTCCTAGCAAGATATAGTTCTTGTCCGACCATAAGGCACTGGAATGGTATTAAACATGTTCTGCGATACCTACAGGGTACGACAGATTATGGTCTATATTACACTAACTATAACAAAGATGGTTTAGTTGGTTTTGCTGATGCAGGTTATCTATCCGATCCACACAATGGTAAGTCACAAACAGGCTATGTGTTTACACACGGTGGTACAACAATCTCTTGGCGTTCTATGAAGCAAACACTTGTAGCAACTTCATCAAATCACGCAGAGATACTAGCAATGCACGAGCCCAGCCGTGAATGTGTTTGGTTGCGGTCCATGACTCAGCATATACGGACAGATAGTGGATTGGAGGACAGCAAGGAAGCAACCGTAATCTATGAAGATAACACAGCATGCATCGCACAGCTTAAGGAAGGTTACATCAAGGGAGATCGGACGAAGCACATATTACCGAAGTTCTTCCATACACATGATCTACAAAAGGCCGGAGAAGTTCTTATAGTGCAAGTACAGTCAAGTGAGAATTCAGCCGATCTCTTCACCAAATTGCTACCGACGACAACGTTCAAGAAGCTCGCGCACCAGATTGGGATGCGGAGACTTAGGGACTTGGAGTGATGTTTGGAACAGGGGAGCAATGTGTGCTGTACTCTTTTTCCTTCACCAAGGTTTTGTCCCAATGGGTTTTCCTGGTAAGGTTTTAATGAGGCAGCATCCCCTAAGCACATTGCAGCGATCCCATCCAACATAGGCACGGTCGTTCGTCCAAGGGGAGTGTTGTGAAACACTTAATGGACTCACTAAGACCGGCCCGTCCATAAGCTATGGAGTCTCGGTCCATAGGCTATACTCAGTCCATACAGCTTCGGCCCATTAGCCGAAGCCTTACTCGGCCCTTATGTCTTAAGTCGGTTTAACCCTAAGCTTTGTACTCTAGTATATATATGTATGTAACCTCGAGTATTAATCAATAAGAATCAGAAGTTCTAAACCTACTTTCATAACATATTTTTGTTTCTCCAATTTTATAAAAAAAAATTTCTCGCTAATATTTGATTCTACTTCTGTTTATTATTTTTATGTTTTCGTTTTTTTTTCCAATAGTTTGCTGTTTGTTTGTTGCATGTTCTTATGTTATTTTATTTTAATTTTTATTTCATTTTCTCTGTATTTAATTTGTTAGGCTGTTTTCAAAATTTTATTTAATCAAAAGTCATTAGTATTTGGATGTTCCATTAGGTTTTTTTTTTTTGTTATTGATAGAAAATAAAGATCTTTATTATTTATATATTTTTATGAACTTCAAGGTTTGCATACAATTTGGTCTAAATGGATATAAAAGCAAGTAATTTTCCTTTGTTTTTCCCTAGTTTTCATGGCAAGTACATTGGTCCATGGTCTATTTTCTTCCTTCTTTAGAGATGTTTTGTTGTAATGAATCTCCTTCTGTCACCCACTTTTTAGTTGTTTCCCTCCATTGCTATTGTTCTTTGAACTTGTTGGTTTGTCCTCTATGAAGTTTGGTCCTCTTTTATTGTTTCCGTTCTGTAACATTAAACTTGTATGTTATACGTAGTGGTTTGTAAATGGAAAATAATAAATGTTGTGTTTACCGTTGTTGGTTCGTTTTTTGTTGTAGCGTTTGTTATGTTTGTCACCCTGAATTTGTTATATTTTGGGGGATACTTTAATGGGGGGACTCTTATTTCAAAGATGTTATTGTTTCCCTCAAGATCACTTAAGCTTGTTGGGAAGTTATTAGTGTGTTCTCCTCTTCCCTACATATTTGTGTTGTTATTATCAGTCTTATCTTGTTAGATGATAAGTGAAGATATTTGTTGTGTAGTTGGGTTTTCCTTATGTTTCCTTACCATCTCTGCCAATAGTGTTGTTGGTGATTTGTTGATGAGTTTCTTAATTTCATTGTCTCTGACAATAAAAGTGGTAGACTTTTCCCCATCATGAACTGCGAGCTCCACTCGGTACCTTCAAATTTGTCGTATATTGTTTGTTATTATTGTTGCTTTATAAATTGTATATGTGGGATTTGTTGTGTATTACTTTAAGTGGTGTACCTTAGGTGCCCTTCTGTATTTGGGGTATCGCACTTGTTGCACTTTAAAAGTGTTGACCTGACGCTCAAGTTTCTGTCACAATTTGTACATGCATTGTATGTCCATCCCGCTCTTCGTAGGACTCGGATAATTTTGGCATTGCATTGGAATTCAGCTTCCTGAGACTGTTTTAAATATATTTAAATGTATTTTTGTTTAAAATGATTTATTGTATATGAAATTACTGTATTATTAATGAAACCTGTGCATTTGCATTTGCTTGGTACTCCTGTAGCTGTGCTATTGTGACCATTTCCTTTTTCGGACTCTTTCCTTTGTTTCAACATGTCCATATGATGCTCCTTCTTCTATCTCCATCCTACATGCATTATTGTTGTTTCAATTGTGTATTTTTACAAAGATTTATATTTGTTTTTGGTCGTTTCTTTGGGTTGATGTATGTTGCCTTGGAATGAAGCAATGGATTACAGTACTCTGAGGGGAAAAAAATGGGGTGAGCTAGTGGTAGAGGGTTATCATGTTCTTGGAGAGTTGTATATAATTGGACACAGTAGACAAGTAATACCATTACCTTTTCATTAGTAGTAGTGATATTCCAAGGAAGTGGTGTCGGTCATGGACGGTACGTATTTCAGAGTGAACTTCCCATAAAATCAAAATCCTACCAACGACATGTTGTGGGTAATAGCCCAGGCGTAAAGCATCAAAGGCAACATATGTACCTAGAATGTGCTGGAAGGCTTTGATGGGAGACATATTTATTTTACTTTGTGGGAAAATTTTTGGAAGATGTAAGGTATCAACAATTACAAATTAGGTGGAGTGTCATGGTGGGAGCCAATGATTATTTATTTATAGGGAGAAGGTAGTTAAGAGAATGGGTAGCCTATGGTGAGTGGCCGTTTTAGGAAAGCAGTAAATGACACAATTTATGTTAAATTTTAAGTCAGCGACGTAAGTCGTTCGACAGTTACAGATCATTTTAAAGATGTTATGAGGAGAAGAAGTGAGAAGAAAAGAAAAAGTCTTAGTTATACCAAGTGGGCTGAGACTGGTTAAACTATGAAAGCCTGGAGTTATGAAAAGCCCAAGGATAGTTTTTTGTTAAGAGGAAGTTATATTTAGATGAAATAGTTATGTTTGAAAACAAATTAATGACGAGAAGGAGAAGAACAATTTTCAAATACGTGACCAATTTTTCAAAAACATAGATAAACCAAACCAAACAGACCAATTACGAGACACCTTAAAGGCAGATTACTTTATATATTTGTACGGATTCATATGAGGGAATATATTGAGGAAGTGGATTACCTTGTTCAAGTAAGAGATGAAGGGATGTATGTTTAATGATAGAAAAGGACCACCATCTTTCCCAGCAATTCCCGATTCTTTGCAAGCCCTATTATCCTGCATTTGAACCCATAATTTATTGGGTTAGCCTGAAGCAAGAGAAGGTACATACACAAAATTTATATGTGGGAACTGTGAAAACCAAATGATACAACGAAAGCGCAAGTAAAAGCTTTGCAAGTTTTTATGTGGGAACTGTTCAAAATTATCTGTGTTATGTTACTTCCTAAAAGGAAAAATGCTAATCTACAAAAATCACTTTAAAATAAGATTTAGGTTTAAACAAAATTTAGTATTCTTTGCCTCTCACAAAAATCTTAATTTTTGGTCCCAATCACCAAACTATAAAACTGATAGCAACGGAGTGTTCTACTGCAGAAACACAAATCCGAGAGAAACATATTAAGTGACTTTTAAAATGTATCTTCTCCCGTAGTGTAGACAGGAGTGAAAACTACTTTGATTATGTTTCAATCAAATGCCTATTCTGTTAGAGTATGCATAGTAAAATTTAAAGGGCACTCACTGAGGTCACTTGCAGTCACAGGATCTTCAATATGGGGAGCTGATGGTGGAGGAGGAGGAGGAGGTTGAAATGTCATCAGTATGTTCAGTATTCATTCTGTTTTGGTTGTACACGTTTGGCGATGAAATGTCATCGAGTCCAATTTCACGCTGAAAGGTACTTTTGGAATCTCTTGAAACGTCCTAAGATAAAGACACGTAGTAAGCAATCAGAATTAGGTTGCACATAACATATACAAAAGCAACCTCATTTTTTCCTCGAAGTCTTGATATAAGAAAACAAACCTGTAACTCTCTAATCGTTGGCTGAAATGTACGCAGGGTTTTACCAAGATTCCGAGTGACGGATCATAGCAAGTAATCATATTTAAATTAACAGTAAGTGCTCGGAAGCCTAAGGCCTTAATGTATCATATTGGCTAGAAACCAAAAGAACATATAAAGTGATGAAGGAAATCACAAGTTTACCTTGGAAAAGATATCAGAGAAGGCGCTTAAATATTAGAGAATGTTCGATCTGGCTAGCTGAAAGGAATCTTTGGTAACTCCATGTGCAGTGAATTATTCCAGAGACACCTACACCTACATTTGGCTTAACCTTACCTGCACCTCCAAAAACAAACAAACAGAGAATTCCAAGAAATACTTACATTTAGGCATTTAAACATATATAAAGTTCTGAAATCAATAAAAGAATCATAGGAAAACGTGACATGCATTGTCAGAGCATGAACAACAACATCACCCAAACCTAAGAAAAAGAGAAGCAATCTCGAGTCGAAAATAATATTAATCAAAAATGGGGAACTTGTTGAGAGAAATCGTAGACGGAAACACACAAAGAAACAAATAAAGAAACATCCGGTAGTGGAAAATAAAGCCAGCATTTCATTTCAATTTCAATTCAATATTAATAAAATACCTCAAATGATGGTGGTGTGCGTGCGTAGCTTCCGATAAACATAAACCCTCCCCTCTCTAATCCCCATCTACCGCAACCGTTCAGAGAAGAAACGGAGGAGGAGATCCCCTGGGAGGAACCGCCCCGACTAATTATCTCCCCCAAGTCTCAATTTCTAAAATAGCTCAAACGATGGTGGTGTACGTGCGTAGCTTGCCGATAAACATAAACCCTCCCCTCTCTAATCATCATCTACCATAACCGTACAGAGAGGAAACGGAGGAGGAGATCCCCTGGGAGGAACCGCCGCGACTAATTATCTCCCCCCCCCCCTCAAGTCTCTATCTTTTGAGATTCGTTGGAACTTGAAATGCACAGCTGCTCTCTCTCTCTCGTCGCGAATTTGGTTTTTTTTATTAGAAATGAATCGACCCATTGTTTAATAAACTGGTTTTGTATGTTTAAAAAAGGAAGAGTACACGTGTCTCTTTCTTGGGTGATGACGTGTCAAGATGAGGGAGAGAGTTCACCTCCTTTCATATATATGATTAATAGGGCTTCTTCATGCAACTTTTTCCCAACTGGGCCGACTACTGGTTGTGTCCTTTTTGTCGAGTTTCGGCCGAGTTAAGGATCGAACAGCTGAATTGTTCCAAGGTGACTCGCTTCGAAATCTAAAAACCGGTTAAAATTGGTCCACAAAATTTAAGTTCACCATTTTGTTTAGTTAGGGACCCTAACTTAGGGTTTGCACACACCAAAAAAAAAGGTTGTCTTCTTTCTCTATTTTGTTATGTTTTTCCAAATTTATCTTGGAAATTCAAAAGTCTATGTTGTATCATATTATGATGGGCCAACTCAAACTCAAAGGAACCTTTTTGTAAGAATGTTTTCATGAAAGGCTTGTTTAATACACCTTCTAGTAGAGAACACAAGTGAAGTGTCCAATCATATATACTTACTTGTGTTTGTGTGTTGACACTCCAACTAGTTCATCAGATCTTACTCGAACCAACCATCCTTTCATTAGTTTATGAATTTGCTTTGATTGTACCTTTGTTGTTGGTATATCTTTTCAACAACTCTTTTGCTACCTTTATCACCATTACCTAAAACGTATGGTTAGATTGGCGACTGAGATGGATTTTTATTAATTAATATTTGGATTGTGTATCAGAGGCGGATCTACGTGGTTATTGGGTGGGGCACGTGCCCCATACTAAGTTTTTTAAATTATCAATGATATAAAGTGTTGTGACAACCCGTCCCGTGGACCCCACTAGCCTCACTGCTAGCCCGCTAGCCTCACTGCTAGCCGCCCAAACGGACCCCAAGCTGGCCCTGCAGGGCATCGATCCTAACCCATCACTGTGGAAATCCACATCCACCAGTAGGTTATTGGTGCGCCAGGCGTTCCTCGAACCCTGGTCCTCACCCTTTAACAACCTTCCCACAGGACAAGTTGCCACCAATTGAAAGGTATCCACAAGTTGCAGCTCAATTGGTGGCAACTTGTCCTGTGGGAAGGTTGTTAAAGGGTGGGGACCAGGGTTCGAGGAACGCCTGGCGCACCAATAACCTACTGGTGGATTGGGATATCCACAGTGATGGGTTAGGATCGATGCCCTGCAGGGCCAGCTTGGGGTCCGTTTGGGCGGCTAGCAGTGAGGCTAGCGGGCTAGCAGTGAGGCTAGTGGGGTCCACGGGACGGGTTGTTACAACAGCGCACCTCCGGACCGTCGTCCGAAGTCGATATATGAAACAAGCTTTTTGTTTATGTGGGTGATGAATGAATGATGAATGTATGCAATGGTGAGATATGGAATGGATGGATGGGTGTTTCAATTCCCCTTATGCAGTTGCAGTATAAGAGGTGTCAATCCTAAATGAGTGTTTGTGAACAATTAAGATATGTATATCAATCTAAGTCAAGCCAAATGCAAGATTGTTTGTCACTAACAATCCTAAGATGAAAATGTAAAATGCAGAAAGTAAACTACAAGAACTACGAACTAAATGTAAATGAAAGATAAAACAGAGATCTACAATATTGAAGAAGAAATGAAACTCGAAATCTTTATATTTTGAAAGTTATGGAACCAACAAAATACAAGAATCTAGTCTTTTCTCTCTTCAAACAAGTACAAAAATCTAAAAAAGATAAAAGTGCAAAAGGAATAATTCCCAAAAGGGTAAAAACTAGGTTTAGAGAATATCTAAAAAGCTGGACTCTTTTGGTGGCTACAGGTACAAGGCTTTATATAGGAGAGGGGGTGGAAGCCCTAAAAATACTAAAAGACAAAATAGTCAACGGCTCGGTCAACTCGACCTGTGCTCGGTCGAGTGGCAGGTCGAGCTGGCTTCTCTCGTGCATTCTCCACTCGGTCGAGTCCTCCTCAGCACACGGTCGAGTGTCTGGTCGAGTGTGCGGTCGAGTTGGACTCTGGACCTTGGTTCTTCAGCCTTAACTCTCTTGCTTTCCCTTCATGATTGCTTCACTTCTCCTCAGCATTGCTTCCATGCTCCTTAAGCTCCAAAATCACATGTTTATGCATGAAAAGATGCAATGCAACTAAACTCTAATGCATGATTAGTCCTAAAGCTACAAAATAATGGTGAAAATGGCTAACAAAAGATGCAAAAGATGTGAATAAACTAAGGGAAAACATGGTAAAATATGTGAACATCAACACCCCCAAACTTAGTCTTTGCTTGCCCTAAAGCAAATAAGCAAGACATAAGAAGGTAGGTGAGGTTTGAAAGTGGGATCTCAGCTCCTAAAGCTTGCAAATAGACCATCTAGAATCAATGTCCAAGTTACTAGTACTATGATGCAAGTTGAATGAGCTGTACTTAAAAATTTTAGACAAGCATATCACAACCCTTACTGATTTGAACCTTAGGTATCCACATGCATTCAAATAAACAATTTCTTTTAACATTCATTAATCAAGAACATGAATCAATTCTATGCAATGCTTAAACTCATTTGGCTTGGTAATAAGGGTTTTGAGACAATGACGATCTCTTTTTAGAGTAGGGTTTCACAATAGCAAGGTTCTCTCATAAAAAATGGATTGAGCTTTAGAAGAATGCTAAAGGTAAGAACACTTAGACACATACAAGAACAAAACCTTGTCTACCCAAAGGTACCCAAAGTGTTTATCCTAACAATCTAAACCCAAATGATCCTGGTGCTACCCTTTAACTTCTTCTTTTCTCTTTCACCCTTTTCTCTTTTGATTTTAAGTCTTAGGAGAGGTTTCTTATTTGATCTATCTAGTGGGATGGGGGATTCTTACTTATTTGCTATGGTTCTCTTTTCTTCTTATTCTTAAGACATATAAGCTTTTTGCTAGACTTTCCTTTTCGTTCTTTTTCTTTCTTAAGCTAGAACCATTTTCAACAATACTTTACTTCCCATCCTTTCACTAGACTTTGTTTAAACACAATCTCCTCTTAAAGACTCTACCACTTGTTCTCTTTCTCTTTTTCTTTCTTTTCTTTTCTTTTCATAACAGCCAAGTCCCAAACCCAACAAGTGAACCACCTAGTCCTATCTAGTTTGAAAAATGCAAACTAGAACTACCCAAGGTCTTACTCTTGTCAGTTCAAACCTAACACTTTCTACCAAGCTCAATCCCAAAAATAGGCCTCACACACACAAGAATAAACATGGCTTGAAAGAAGGGTTGGTCAAGGGTAGGGGAACTGATTCTTAATGAGGAAATCAGCTACTTGGATCAACAAGAGTGGTAAAAAGGAGAAAGATGATCCAAGTATGTATATGGTATCCATGAGTTTAAAGCAATGCACACATTGATAATTATAAGTCAATATTAGGCTCTTATAAGTAGGAAATGGTTTCAAATCACAACATGCTTCAATATAGACCAAATGCAATGCAAGAATTCAAGGCTTGGTTCAATCTTATGCTTCCAACTACTCAACTAGCATCAAAGTACTATTAACTTGGGCATTGATCCTAGTCTAGTGAATTAAGCAAGCTAACAAGGAAATACTCATCATAGATCCCTAATGCAAATATTATACAATCCTACATGAAACATGCTAAACAAGATCCTAATATGCAATGCTACATGAACACTTTTTTTTTTATAAAGATTTTTTCAAAATCTTTCAAATTTTAGGGTTTTCTATGCCTTAGATGCTATGCAAATACTAATATGAAGATGCTAAAATTTGAAATAAGAACACAAAACACAACATCAAATGCTATCTCAAACCCTCCCCCAAACTTAAATCACACAGTCCTCTGTTTGAAAGAAATTTGTAAGAGGATTCAAGATTTAAAACAAAACACAACTATGAAATGCAATGATATTTACAAGTGAAGGTAATGGTGGTACCTTAGGGATTGTGGAAGAAGTTGTCCACATCCATCTGCATGCTTTCATAGGAGTAGTTGGGGTCTTGTTGGTAACTTGGAGATGGAGTTTGGGGCAGCTCGACTATGGCAACCGACCTTGACTCGGTCGAGTACGTGTCCAAGTGGGGGGGGGGTCGAGCTGGACTGCAAATCTCAAATGGCTGTCCCTTCCTCTTCTATTCAGATTCCCTTGCTTCCCTGACCATGAAAACACTAAAGCAAAAATCAAAATACCAAAATTCCAAAGCAATATATACAGGGATACCTTAGGGACTTCCTCCCTAGTGAGCTTGTTTAAAGTCACTAAGCTTGACTTTTGATTGCCTTTCAGGCTTGAGTTAGAGACCAAGGAGGTGATGAAATACCCCTGGTTCTACTTGATAACCTTTGTGTTCCTTTTTGATCACTACCTCCTTAGCACTTGAATCATGTTTCTTTTTAACCTTGAGCTTTGGCCTTGCTCTCTTCAAAGTCCTTTTGTTCAGCTTGACTTGGAGATCCTTGACTAAGCAGTCAGTTCTTGAACATAATTCTTAAGCTTCTCCACTGAATCTTCTTGAAAGGTTAGCTTACCCCTTGAAGCTGTTTCCTCACTTGAGACCTCATGATCTTCCTTTCTTTTGATAGTGTAAGGTGGATCATATTTTGAAGTCAGATTAGTGGGATTGTTGATGTCAAACTTCATAGTGAAGTCTTCAGTCAGGTGGAGCTTGATAGTCCCCATCTTCACATCAATAACAGCCCCAGCTGTAGCTAAGAATGGCCTTCCCAAGATAAGAGGGTCTTCAGGCTCTTGTTCCATGCTCATGATTGCAAAATCAGTTGGGATCCTTGCTTCTCCTATTTTGATAGGGAGGTTTTCAATCACTCCAACCACATCCCTCTTGGATCCATCTGCTAGACTGACATAGTAGTTGATGTCCTTGAAGTCCTCATACCCCAACTTCTCAGCCACTGAGTATGGCATCAAGCTCACTGAAGCTCCTAAATCACAAAGGCACTTATTGAAGTGCATGTAGCTGATGGAACAGGGTAAGTTGAATGAGCCTGGATCTTCAAGCTCTGTTGGGACAATAGCTTTCCCAATCTCTTTCAATTCCTTCGTATCTTGGTCATGAGCCCTCTTCTTTGACATCTCAAGTAAAAAATCCTGATAGAGAGGGTATGGAGCATACTGTTCCGAAGCAGGTCCTCTCTCTTCTTCTTGGTAAGCAATGATGACCTCTTGTATGGCCATCACTTCCTTCTTCTCAATTACACCCTCTTCTTTCAAGGCTTTCTCTTTCTCTTGTTGCAAAGCTATCTTCTCCTTTTTCTCAATGATCTCCCTGAGTTCTCTTATCTTTTGTGCCTTGAAACGCCCTGGGAATGGTAGAGGTGGTTTGTAAGCAGGAGGAATGTATCTAGAAGGCTTAACACCTTCTGTGTCTTCAACTCGATCAGTCACTCGATCAGGTACTCGATCGTGTGTGTGGTCGAGCACATGGTCGAGTTGTTTCTCTGCTTCAGTCTGCTCAGTAAAACCTTCACTCTGGGCTTCAATTAGTGATGAATCCTCCCCACCTTGAACCTCACTGCCCTCAGTGACATATTCCTCATGGAGATGAATAGCTTTAGCAGTGAACTCCCTTTGGTTTTGAATAGCTTGTTGAGGATGTTGGTGTGGCTTAGGAGGTAAAGTAGAAGCAATGGAGCTCTCCATGTACTGGAATGAAGAGGTCAGACTCTCAAGCTGGTGACTCAGGTCATGAGAATAGGAATTCAATTTTTGGTTCAGTTCTTCAAACTGCCTTGCCTCCTCAATCTGCTGATTGGCTTGCCCAAGCAATAGTTGTTGCATCATGGCTCTTAAGTCAGGTTCTTGGGCTAGGTAGGTCTGAAATGCTGGAGGGTGACACCATTGAGTCTGGAAACCTTGTTGCTGGTGCATGGGTGCATAATAGAACTGACTGCCTTGAAACATGGTTACTGACTCGAACAGACACTCGTTCGAGCACAGGCTCGAGTTTATGGTCGAGTCGACTAGGAAGTGCTGTCTATTTAGATCCGGCGTCTGACTCGATCAGGTGCTCGATCACGACTCGGTCGAGTGGTGGTCGAGTTGATGGTCGAGCTGGCACCTGAAACTCAAGCACAGACAAGCAGGAGAAGAAACAAGAGCAGTAGTGAACAAGTGGTTATACAAACTTAATCTTAGACTAATATGGATCCTAAATGTCACAAAAACACACTCAAATGGGCAACAGCGCCAAATTGAAACATGAATATTTGTATGTGGTGAAATGATGAATGTATGCAATGGTGAGATATGGAATGGATGGATGGGTGTTTTATTCCCCTTATGCAGTTGCAGTATAAGAGGTGTCAATCCTAAATGAGTGTTTGTGAACAATTAAGATATGTATATCAATCTAAGTCAAGCCAAATGCAAGATTGTTTGTCACTAACAATCCTAAGATGAAAATGTAAAATGCAGAAAGTAAACTACAAGAACTACGAACTAAATGTAAATGAAACAGGATGATTATAATAGTAATGATGCAACCAACAGAAGTAGAAACTATGCTAATGAACTAATGCAAAACAAGTAATGAGCATGACACTAAGTAAATGCAACAGAAATGCAACTAGAATGAAACAAGACAATCACAAATCATAAACACAAAGTTCTGGGGAAGAATTCGAGCAAGCACTCGACCGTGTGTAGGTCGAGTGGGTGGTCGAGCTAGACTAAACGCAGAAACAGAGCAACACAATAAAAACAGAGCAATGCAAAAACGAATCAAACAACTAGCAAGCAACATGATTAAGACTTGAAATCAATAAACAAGGAAGGACGGAGGGATTCATGGGCTGGACCAATGATTTAGGCTATCTAACTTGATCAACAAATCTCAAATAACATGAGCTAATCTCTAGACATATGTATCTAAGACATGTTTAATCCACTCTCATGGCAAAAAACAATCAAACCTATGCATCTTCTAGACTTGTTCTCACAAAGTAAAGATTCTACACAAGCAGGCATTAAGAACTATGTCTCATACCAAACAAAACCTCTAATCTCTTAGCAAGCAAGATGGTAAGCTCTAGATCTAGCCTTATCTATGCCTCTTAAACATTGGTGTGATGCTAAGATGCTTGAAATCAGATCCTACCCTCTCAGATATAGGATCAACATTAAGAACATCTACCCTAGAAGAGATCTACAACAATCAAGCTTGATCAAGCCAAATAAACCTCATTCACAGCCCAGCCTTACCCATCCTCAAGATCCTAAGCCACTAGTCACAAGAAAACATGATGAACATCAAAGTCATAAACCCATAAAATATTGAAACTTGCATTATTAGAAAGATAAAACAGAGATCTACAATATTGAAGAAGAAATGAAACTCGAAATATTTATATTTTGAAAGTTATGGAACCAACAAAATACAAGAAATCTAGTCTTTTCTCTCTTCAAACAAGTACAAAAATCTAAGAAAGATAAAAGTGCAAAAGGAATAATTCCCAAAAGGGTAAAAACTAGGTTTAGAGAATATCTAAAAAGCTGGACTCTTTTGGTGGCTGCAGGTACAAGGCTTTATATAGGAGAGGGGGTGGAAGCCCTAAAAATACTAAAAGACAAAATAGTCAACAGCTCGGTCAACTCGACCTGTGCTCGGTCGAGTGGCAGGTCGAGCTGGCTTCTTTCGTGCATTCTCCACTCGGTCGAGTCCTCCTCAGCACACGGTCGAGTGTCTGGTTGAGTGTGCGGTCGAGTTGGACTCTGGACCTTGGTTCTTCAGCCTTAACTCTCTTGCTTTCCCTTCATGATTGCTTCACTTCTCCTCAGCATTGCTTCCATGCTCCTTAAGCTCAAAAATCACCTGTTTATGCATGAAAAGATGCAAATGCAATGCAACTAAACTTTAATGCATGATTAGTCCTAAAGCTACACAATAATGGTGAAAATGGCTAACAAAAGATGCAAAAGATGTGAATAAACTAAGGGAAAACATGGTAAAATATGTGAACATCAATATACCAACCATACTCCCAAGCCACAAAGTCTCTGAATATGGCAGTACTAGGAGAACCTAAGTCCCCCAAGAGCCGCGAGCAAACAATTCTGAACACGTCTGAGTCCTATCCCTATCCATGTTTCCTTCCCGTGGCTCGCGTAAAACATCTCAATGTCTTACCAACCACATATCCCCTCACTGGAATACCTCATGACCACACAAGGATCATATACATGCCACAAGGGCCGCCACTAAGGCCAAACAAAATGTCCTAAAGAGGACCGCCACCAAGGCCAAACAAAGTGTCCTAAAGAGGACCGCCACCAATGCTAAACAAATGTCTTAAACAAGACCACCACCAAGGCCAAACAAATGTCCTAAAGTGGACCGCCACCAAAGCCAAACAAATGTCCTAAAGAGGACCGTCACAAAGACACTCTGGCTAAAAGCCCGTCACAAAGACCATCTGTCCTGAAGGACCGTCACAAAGACCATCTGTCCCGAAGGACCGTCACAAAGACACTCTGGCTAAACAGCCCGCCACAAAGGCCACGCAATTGGCTAAACAGCCCGCCACAACGGCCACACAACGGCTAAACAGCCCGCCACAAAAGCCACACAATATCTAAAAGACAGCCACACACAGGCACACTGACTCCAAAGTTCGCCACTAAGGCCACACACAAGCCCTCCAACTCTCCACCGCTAAAATGGAAAAATTCTAACTCCCGTAAAATTTTCCATATTTAGCTCTTTCCATTTTTAGAAAATTTCCACTTTTGGAAACTTCTTATTTCAGGAAAACTTTCCTCCAAAACCCCGTCTCGCGGAAACTTTGTACCCCGAACACCACCTCATTTTATTACTGAGTCGCACAACCAACCACCCCAAGCGACCGAGTAAGAGAGATGGGCTGGAATACTCCATTCCCGCTCCAGCCACGGATTACAGATGGGACCAAGCTAGACAAGTTCAAGTCGCGGCTTGCTTCTCATACCACTTCTTAAACCTTGCCTTCATCTTTGCCTCAGGCTCCCAAGTCTGCTCCTCAACTTAGTCTCTGACAATTCGGACCCTACAACATGGCCATCTTGAGGTACACTCTGTCTCCTACCTGAAACTCTAGATCTCTCCTCCTCCTATCAGCATAACTCCGCTGCCTATCCTGAGCCTCCTTCATGTTCAGCTTTAGAACCTGAATCTTCTCTGAGGTCTCCTGAACAAAACTAGCACCAAACATGCTCTTCTCCCCCACCTGAGTCCAGCATAATGGTGTACGACATGGTCTCCCATACAAAGCCTCATAAGGAGCCATCTTAATACTTGCCTGATAACTGTTGTTGTAAGCAAACTCTACCAGGTTCAGGTGATCTGCCCAATGGCCACCCCAATCCAACACACACATCCTCAGCAAATCCTCCAGCATCTGGATCGTCCTCTCGACTGTCCATCTGTCTGGGATGATAAGCTGTACTCATATGCACCTTAGTGCCCATCTCTGCCTGAAATGCCTTCTAGAATACCGAAGTGAACTTAGAATCACTGTCAGACACAATGCTCGCTAGCACCCCATGCAATCTGACTATCTCCCTCACATACTTCTTAGCCAAGACCGCTGCTCCATCAGTCTTCTTAATGGCCAGAAAATGTGCTAACTTAGTCAACCGGTCCACAATGCCCAAATAGCATCAAAAGTCCGTGACACTGGCAATCCTACCACAAAATACATGGTGATCATATCCCACTTCCACTCAGAAATGGGTAAACTCTTCAATAACCCGCCAGGAACCTGATGTTCAGCCTTCACTAGCTGACACACATCGCACCTCGAAACCCAACTAACTACATCCTTCTTCATCCTGACCCAATGATAGTACCTCTTGAGATCTCTTAGTCACTCCTGGATGAATAGACAACTTGATCGCATGAGCCTCTCTCAGAATCTCCTGCCTCAACTCCTCATCCTTGGGCACACAAACTCAACCGTGCACCAAGATAGTACCATTATCTGAGACCTGATACTCTGAATCCACATCCTTGGAGGCATTCACTAGCCCCAAATCCTTCTCCTGAGCCAACCACACCCTACTCAGAAGATCTGCTCTATCTACTGCTTCCAAACCCAATGGTTCCTGTGAAACAGCACACAAGCTCAAAGCACTGATCTCTCCTACCAGAGACTCCATCTCCTGCTCCTGAGCTGAAGCTACCCTCTTCCGACTCAGAGCATCTGCAACCGTGTTAGCCTTACTAGGATGATAGGCTATCTCCAAATCATAATCCGCCATAAGCTCCATCCACCGCCTCTGTCTCAAATTCAGCTCAGGCTGAGTGAATATATACTTCAGGCTCTTATGATCTGTAAACACCTGTACCTTTGCACCATAAAGATAAGATCTCCAAATCTTTAGGGCAAAAACTACAGCACCCATCTCCAAATCATGAGTGGGATAGTTGCCTTCATGCAACCACAACTGCCGCGAAGCGTAGGCAATCACCTTCCCATGCTGCATCAGAACACAACCCAAACCAACTCTAGATGCATCTGTATAAACCACATAGGGTTCTCCCTGCTCAGGCAAAGCCAACACTGGCGTAGTAGTCAACATCTCCTTCAAGCTTGCAAAGCATTCCTCACACTCTTCTGACCAGACAAAAGGAACATCCTTCCATGTCAACTTAGTCATTGGACGTGCTCTGCTTGCAAACCCCTGCACAAATCTCCTGTAGTATCCTGCCAATCCAAGAAAACTCTTGATCTCTGTGGCATTCTGCGGTCTAGGCCAATCTCTGATAGCCTGAATCTTCTCTGGATCTACAGAAACCCCGTCTGCAGACACAATATGACCCAGAAAGCCCATCTCGCGCTGCCAAAAACTGCACTTGCTCAACTTAGCAAACAACTTCTGCTCCCGCAGGTTCTCCATAACTGCCCTCAAATGCACTGCATGTTCCTCAGGACTCTTAGAGTAAACTAAGATATCGTCGATGAAAATGATGACAGACACATCGAGGAACTCCTGAAACACGCTGTTCATCAATCTCATAAACGCTGCTGGCGCGTTAGTCAACCCGAAAGGCATCACCATAAACTAATAATGCCCATACCTCGTCCTGAAAGCAGTCTTCCTGACATCTGCCTCATCTATCAGTATCGATGATAACTCGACGCCAGATCTACCTTGGAGAACCAAGTAGCACCCTCAACTGATCCAACAACTCATCGATCCTAGGAAGAGGATACTTGTTCTTCACAGTGACCCGGTTCAAACCCCGATAATCAATGCACAATCTGAAACTCCCATCCTTCTTCTTCACAAACAACACCGACGCTCCCCACGGTGATACACTAGGACGGATGAATCCCCTACTCAATAAATCCTCTAGCTGCTTCTTCAGCTCTGCCATCTCTGCTGGAGACATCCTGTAAGGAGCCTTGGATAACAGCATCGTCCCCGGTTCCAGTTCAATGGTAAAAGGATCCGACCGAGATGGTGGTAATCCCTGCAAGGACTGAAACACATCCTCAAACTCCTCCACTACCGGAATACCGCTAACCATAGACTTACCCACTGACTCTGGCATAGATATAGTAACCAAATAAGCCTCACGGCCCTTCTCGATCATCTTCCCAGCCTGAATGGCTGAGATCATGAGACTCCCCGAATTCGGTATAATACCCTGAAAAACCAACTTCCCTCTCGAACGCTCAAACTCCACTCTACCCCGATGGCAATCCAAATGCACCATATGCCGATGCAACCAATCCATCCCGAGAATAACATCATATAGTTCCACTGGACTGATAAGCAAATCTGCTGGCCACGACTCTCCTGCGATCTGAATATCAATTCCTCTACGTAGCATCCCACCTCCTCTTGGTTCCCTGTGCAGGCCTACCGCCCCTGCTAGAACCACTCTGCTGCTGAGTCTTACCAGGCTGAACTGCTGGAGCTACCGCCACTGACTGTGCCCGGATATCCTCGTCAATCTCTGCTGCAGTCTCAACCAGCTCTGCATGCGTAGCATAACTCCTCCCTCTACAGTAAACTCTCAAATCATCACGTAGAGCCCTCAAGAACCTCCTGATTTGAGCCTCCTCAGACTCCAAAGCCCGACCCCCATAACAAAGAAGTCGACTGAACTCCAAGTCCAGCTTCCGCACTGACCGTGTACCCTAAGACAACTGAAGGAACTGCACCTCCAACCGATCCAATGCCTCTGTAGGAAAATACTTGCGGTTGAACTCCAAGGCGAAGTCAGCCCAAGTCATCTCCCGCTGCACCCTCCTAGCAGCCACTGATCTCCACCACAACTCAGCATCACGACTCAAATAGTAGACCCCTATGTCCACCCAAAACTACTCAGGACATCTCAGAGTATGGAAGTTACGTTCCACACTCGTCCTCCACGCATCTGCAACAGTAGGATCTGTACCACCCGAAAACCTCTCAGTGAACAGACCCTTCATCTCCTTGAGCATAGACAAATAACGTACATGTGCTCCCTCATCCGCAACCACTGGCTGCCGCTCCTCCGCCACCACTGGTGGCACTACCTGAGCCTGAGCCGGTACCACTGGTGGTAACGGCGCTAACACCTCTGCTAGCATAGCCGCAACGTCAGTACCAGGACTCCACCCGCTGGGACTCCCACACCCGGGACCCTAGCACCTCCGGCCACCGGAGCATCAACACCGCCCCTCCGGCCACACTCACTGAATCCCTGGAACACCCTGCGACTCGCCAACACCCTCTGCTGTCACACTCTGGTCCTCGGTCTCACTAACCACTGGGACTCTGCCCCTACCACGACCACGTCCGCGTCCACGACCTCGACCAGCCACAACATCACCTCTAACCATCTACACTACCATGAATAGAAGGCTAAGCAAACAATTACTATTTCACATAGAAATATAAACTCACCATGGAATCACACAGTCGGCTCGAAGAGTTTGTTCTAGGACTCCATGCTTTACACAATCGACTAACTCACATAATCAATCAAGACATGCAATCCCAAACATCACAACAGAAACCTAGTGAACCCAAACCTAGAACCGTAAGGGCTCTGATACCAAAATGAAACGACCGACCTTTTTTTTTAATAATAATAAATAATAAATATATGAAAATAATATAATAATAAACTACAACTAGTGGTCTCATACCCACTAGCCACCTAACCACAATCACAACCAACAGCGGAATAACCAATACCAATCAATATCCAAATAATAATCCAATAATAACGAATAATCATAACATCAACCATATCCAATAATCAAATAGCAGAAATCATAGAACACGCAACCTAGCAATGTTCTAATGACTCAACTCTAGCAACCTAGCAAGCCAGACAACATCAAACCGAGTCCCTAGAACATCCTCCTCTTCATTGCCTGGATTCCACAATCACACTTTTGCCTTTACCTGCACCACAAACACTTATTGCAATGCATGAGTATTTTATAAACACTCAGTAAGGCAATCCTCCCATCTACTGGGCTATACACACAAGCAATAGAGTAATCTCTAACCATCAAACAACAATCAATAAACAACAAACGACAAACCAGGACAGTGCATCGACCGACACAAACAAGCATTGATCGACTCACCAAGGGGTTGCATCGACCGACACAGAAGCTGCATCGACCGATGCAAGTCACACTTGCATCGATCGACACCCAATCTGCATCGACTGACGCATGCTCGACATAACACGAAAAACCCTAGAGTCTTACGCGCCGTCCTCGCACTTGCATCGACCGACGCAAAATCTGCATCGACCGATGCAATACCGAGCATCGTATATCCCCGAAGCTTCTCGCCGGATCTTCGTTCCTACAACCACAAAACTCGATCCCAAGCCACAAGAAAGCTTCCTAACGTCCGTAGCAACGATCTAACAAGTCTAACATCACACAACAAACAGATTAAAGAGTCCTCTAGCTTAGATAAGCCATGGTCATGCACTTACCTTTGCCACAGAAGAATCTGAACCTCAAACAACCAAAAACAAGCTCCTAGGAAGCTCCTACAACGATCCCAGCTACAGATCTCACCAAGAAACGCCACAAATCTCCAGAAATCACCAAGAACACTCAAAAACCTTTTCTCTCTTTCGTTTCCTCTCAAAAACGGCCAAACTCGCCAAATGAGAAAAAAGTCAACTTAAGGGTTTTTCCCTAACCGAAAATGCAGCGTTTGACTAAAGTCAAAACGCAGGAAATTGAACTAGTATCGACCGATGCTCCTACTGCATCGATCGATGCACATCCCAAACCGGGATTCCGGTTTACGGATGTTACATGTCATCTCTAGAATACTTCAAAATGCTGATGTGTCATGCTCTGGAGAGAAACATTCAAATTTTATTGTATATTGATATATTTAGATGGTCATATATATTTTGTATACATTGAATTTGTATCATATATATAAACATACTTAACTATATTCTTGTAGAATCCAAAGCAAACATTAATAATGAAGTTCCCTTTATAAAACCAACCTCAACACCTCCAACTTTTGTGTATCTCATCCTCTCGAAGTCGTCCAATGTTTTCTCTAGATCGTATATATTCGTTGAAAAGGGCTTACAGTTTCCGGCCTATGAAGTCCGTCAACATACGCCGAATTCTGGCGGCACTTAAAGATATGTCTGCTGGCGAAGATATGTCTCCTTCTTCTTCTTCTTCATCTCTGACTTCTCTTTTGCAAGATGATGGGGCAGAAACGACAAATATATGATATATCACCATCTTAAAGATTTTTATACGGCATCGTATTTATTAATTTTTTCATCTTCTTTTAGATTGGTTGCTTAAATGGATGTAAGATTGATTAGTCCTCTATCTCTGTGTACATGTGTATGATTGGTGTTGAAACGACCGACCTTTTTTAATAATAAATAATAAATAATAATATATATAGATTAACTACAACTAGTGGTCCCATACCCACTAGCCACCTAACCACAATCACAATCAACAACATAATAACAATACCAATAACCATATCCAATAATATCCAATAATATACCAATATCATAGCATAAGCAATATCCAAATACCAAACAACAAGAAACATGAAACCGCAACCTAGCAATGTTTCTAATGACTCAACTCTAGCAACCTAGCAATGTCGACAACATCCAATCGAGTCCCTAGAACATCCTCCTCTTCATTGCCTTGATTCCACGATCACACTTTGCCTTTACCTGCACACCACAAACAACATTTGAGATGCGTAAGTATTATCACAAATACTTAGTGAGACAATCCTCCCATCTACTGGGCTATACACACAAGCAACAATGATTCCAAAGTTCCAAAACAAGCAACAAACAAACACACAAACCAGGAAATCAAACATCGTCTCGCTGGAAGGGAGGTGTCGACCGACACCAGCCTAGTGTCGACCGACACTGGCTCAATGGTGTCGAACGACACTACCCCACAGTGTCGATCGATGCCCAATTTTCTGGTGTCGACCGACACCAAGTGGTATCGATCGACACTCCCTCTGCAACTGCGATCCGCGCGAAGTCAAGAGTCGAATCTTGCTCCCAAATCCCCTCCAAATTGTCCAATACTAAAAACACAAGCCTTCTACCTCCATATGAACCTGTATCAACCAATCCCAGCAAGAAAAACACACAAACAAGCAACAACAAGCAAGAAAAAGGGAATCAAAGGCTTAGATTAGCCATGGTCATGCACTCACCTCCTAAAATGAAAACCAACCGTTAACTATCAAATCCCTCCAGTGAAACGCTCTCCCTAGACGTCACGAAGCTTCCCACAAAATTTCAGCACGATCAGATCTCAAATGAAACCTCAATCAATCCCGAAGCTCCCATTGGTCTCAATCCGCGACTGAGAAGAAACGCCCCACGAAACTGCCGATATCTCTTACAATATTAACTCAAATTCACTTCTGTAAAAAGGAGAGTGTACGAAAATCTCTTAGATACAACCCAACCAAAAATAAATAACTTTCAAAACGATTTGAATAGATAGAACCTTGTTCTGACAAACTCTGACGAGTCTGTTCCTTTTTGCTTGGAACACCAAAAAATCAAGTTTACTCTCCCTTCTCCTCTTTCTCTTTGTTTTCAGCGGCTAGGCAACAACAAAAAACGACCTAGGTCGTTCTCCCACTTAAATATCACGGTTTAATGGTTCTCCTTAAACCAAACCGACCAAAATCGATTAAAAACTCAATATGGTCGAACCAGAAAATCAGTGGTGTCGACCGACACCCCCTGGTATCGATCGACACCCCACCCAAAACTCTCAAATTGGTTTGCGGGTGTTACAATTCTCCCCCACCAATCTAGATTCGTCCTCGAATCTCGAACAACCATCAGCCAAGGACTCCTGCGCAGCCGTCTCCACGGCCCGCATTCCTCCGACCGATCTACGAAGGTCACCTCTAGGCGATAGACTCACGCTCCAGGCGTCATTTGCTCGACTTTTGGACTTTCCTTTACTCATAGGCCTAAACCTTGAGTTTTTATTGGCTCCTCATCAGACCTAAGTCTGCATACCAAATGTTGGCTCCTCATCGAGCCTAAACCCGCATGCCATAATATATAAGGAAAAATCCAACTCGTCTCTCGGGTTGCCACCCTACAGCGCGCCCCCGGATCGTCATCCGAAGTCGATATACCAACCATATTCCCAAGCCACAAAGTCTCTGAATATGGCAGTACTAGGAGAACCTAAGTCCTCCAAGAATCACGAGCAAACGATTCTGAACACGTCTGAGTCCTATCCCTATCCAGGTTTCCTTCCCGTGGCTCGCGTAAAACATCTCAATGTCCTACCAACCACATATCCCCTCACTGGAATACCTCATGACCACACAAGGATCATATACACGCCACAAGGGCCGCCAAAAAGGCCAACATAATGTCCTAACGAGGACCGCCACCAAGGCCAAAACAAATGTCCTAAAGAGGACCGCCACCAAGGCTACTCGTCCCGACCGTCCAAAGACCATCTGTCCCGAAGGACCGTCACAAAGACCATCTGTCCCGAAGGACCGTCACAAAGACCATCTGTCCCGAAGGACCGTCACAAAGACCATCTGTCCCGAAGGACCGTCACAAAGACCATCCGTCCCGAAGGACCGTCAGAAGGACACTCTGGCTAAACAGCCCACCACAAAGGCCAGCAATTGGCTAAAAGCCCACCACAAAGGTCATACAATTGGCTAAAAGCCCACCAAAAAGGCCACACAATGTCTAAAAAGATCGCCACACACAGGCTCACTGACTCGAAAGTCCACCACAAAGGCCACAAAAGCCCCTCCAAGGCGTCCCACCGCTAAAATAGACAGATTCTAATTCCCGCAAAACTTTCCATATTTAGCACTTTCCATTTTTGGAAACTTTCCACTTTAAGAAACCTCCATTTTAGGAATCTTTCCTCCGAAAACTCCCACCTCGCGGTAACTTTGTACCCCGAGCACCACCTTATCTTGTTACTGAGTCGCACAACCAACCACCCCAAGCGACCGAGTAACAAGAGAGATGGGCTGGAATACTCCATTCCCGCTCCAGCCACGGATTACAGATGGGACCAGGCTAAACAAGCTCAAGTCGCGGCTTGCTTCTCATACCACTTCTTGAACCTTGCCTTCATCTTTGCCTCTGGCTCCCAAGTATGCTCCTCCACACCATCACAGTCCCACAAGACTCTCATCAAAGGAATCTTCTTCTTCCGAAGTTCCTTGATCCTCCTCTCGAGAACCCTCACTGGTCTTGCCTCCAATGTCATGTTAGGCTGAAGATCCTCAGGAGTCTTAGCCAACACCTGCTCACCCTCACGGAGACACTACCGCAACATAGACACATGAAAAACCTTATGGAATGCACGCATAACCTCGGGTAACTCCAGTCTATATGCCACAGGTCCAACCCGCTCAATCACTCTGAATGGACCCATATACCTCGAACTCAACTTAGTCTCGACAATGACCTGTTCGGACCCCGCAACATGGCCATCTTGAGGTACACTCTGTCTCCTACCTGAAACTCAAGATCTCTCCTTCTCCTATCAGCATAACTCCTCTGCCTAACATGAGCCGTCTTCATGTTCAGCTTTAGAACCCGAATCTTCTCTGAGGTCTCCTGAACAAAACTAGCACCAAACATGCTCCTCTCCCCCACCTGAGTCCAGCATAATGGTGTACGACATGGTCTCCCATACAAAGCCTCATAAGGAGCCATCTTAATACTCGCCTGGTAACTGTTTTTGTAAGCAAACTCTACCAGGTTCAGGTGATCTGCCCAATGGCCACCCCAGTCCAACACACACATCCTCAGCAAATCCTCCAGCGTCTGGATCGTCCTCTCTGACTGTCCATCAGTCTGGGGATGATAAGCTGTACTCATATGCACCTTAGTGCCCATCTCTGCCTGAAATGCCTTCGAACACCGAAGTGAACTTAGAATCCTATCAGACACAATGCTCGCTGGCACCCCATGCAATCTGACTATCTCTCTCACATACTTCTTAGCCAAGACCGCTGCTCCATCAGTCTTCTTAATGGCCAGAAAATGTGCTGACTTAGTCAACCGGTCCACAATGACCCAAATAGCATCAAAAGTCCGTGACACTGGCAATCCTACCACAAAATCCATGGTAATCATATCCCACTTCCATTCAGGAATGGGTAGACTCTTCAGTAATCCGCCAGGAACCTGATGCTCAGCCTTCACTAGCTGGCACACGTCGCACCTCGCGACCCAACTAGCTACATCCTTCTTCATCCCGACCCAATGATAATACCTCTTGAGGTCACGGTACATCTTAGTCGCTCCTGGTTGAATGGATAACTTGCCGCATGAGCCTCTCTCAGAATCTCCTGCCTCAACTCCTCATCCTTGGGCACACACACGACCGTGCACCAAGATAGTACCATTATCTGAAACCTGATACTCTGAATCAACATCCGAGGCATTCACCAGCCCCAAATCCCTCTCATGCCAACCGCACCCTACTCAGAAGATCTGTTCTGTCAACTGCTTCCAAACCCAACGGTTCCAGTGAAACAACATACAAGCTCAAAGCACTGATCTCTCCTACCAGAGACTCTATCTCCTGCTCCTGAGCCAAAGCTACCCTCTTCCGACTCAGGCATCTGCAACCGCGTTAGCCTTACCAGAGTGATAGGCTATCTCCCAATCATAATCTGCCACAAGCTCTATCCACCGCCTGTCTTAAATTCAACTCAGGCTGAGTGAATATATACTTCATACTCTTATGATCTATAAACACCTGTACCTTTGCATCATAAAGATAAGATCTCCAAATCTTCAGGGCAAAAACTACAGCACCCATCTCCAAATCATGAGTAGAATAGTTTCATGCACCCGCAACTGCCGCGAAGCATAGGCAATCACCTTCCCATGCTGCATCAGAACACACCCCAAACCAACTCTAGATGCATCTATATAAACCACATAGGGTTCTCCCTGCTCAGGTAAAGTCAACACTGGCGCAGTAGTCAACATCTCCTTCAGGCTTGCAAAGCCTTCCTCACACTCTTCTGACCAGACAAAAGGAACATCCTTCTCTGTCAACTTAGTCATAGGACGTGCTCTGCTCACAAACCCCTTCACAAATCTCCTGTAGTAACCTGCCAATCCAAGAAAACTCCTGATCTCTGTGGCATTCTGCGGTCTAGGCCAATCCCTGATAGCCTGAAACTTCTCTGGATCTACTGAAACCCCTCAGCAGAAACAATGTGACCTAGAAAGCCCATCTTACGCCAAAAACTACACTTGCTCAACTTAGCAAACAACTTCTGCTCCCGCAGCTTCTCCATAACTGCCCTCAAATGCACTGCATGCTCTTCAGGACTCTTAGAAAAATACCAGATATCGTCGATGAAAATGATGAGTACACTCTGAAACACGCTGTTCATCAATCTCATAAACGCTGCTGCGTTAGTCAACCCGAAAGGCATTACCACAAACTCATAGTGCCCATACCTCGTCCTGAAAGCAGTCTTCCTCACATCTGCCTCATCTATCGGTATCTGATGATAACCCGACGCCAGATCTACCTTAGAGAACCAAGCACCCCTCAACTGATCCAGCAACTCATCGATCCTAGGAAGAGGGTACTTGTTCTTCACAATGACCCGGTTCAAACCCCGATAATCAATGCACAACCTGAAACTCCCATCCTTCTTTTTAACAAATAACACCAGTGCTCTTCAGGTGATACACTAGAACGTATGAATCCCCTGCTCCATAAATCCTCTAGTTACTTACTCAGCTCAACTAAACAAATACTCAAGTATGCCGACATCAACTCGCCGCCACCTGAATATCAACCCTCTTGTTCGTCCAAGAACCTCTAGTAACTTGTCTCTTAGGGGAAACTTCCACAAGATAGATTAATCCAAAATTAGCTTCCCGCTTAGCAATTCTCCACAGAAAATCATCAATACGAGCGTAATAAAACAAACAAGTACCATACGTTCGCATATCTCCGATTCACCGTATCAAATGCTTTGTCAAATGCTTTGCAGGCAGCAAACTCAAACCACTTGACTTATTCCCTCCAACAAGCTTACCAAAACCTTGAATCTTCCAACCCTGTCTATTTCCAATGAACGTAATCCAACATCGTCGCAACGATTAGTTTATCCTGCCATGAAGGCTTTCGTGAACTTATGTATCGGCAAATATGCCTTTCCCGGCTCAAACTTGCTGTAACTCCTTCTCGGAATCCAGCACCACCGGCCTCACAATCCTGGCGCACAGCCAAACATTCATAACCGCTCTGGTCATAAAATCCTGTCCCAATGGTCAACACATCCAAAACCCGAGATTAAACCACGCTTATGTTTATACTCACGTCCTAGGAATTGCTTGCTCCCAACTCTTCCACTCTTAGGTCGCAACCTTCGAGTCATACCGATCTCACTCGACCAGCGTCTTCGAGTTATACCGTCTCACTCTTGGACCACAATCCTCAAGATCTCGGTATTAGGGGAACTACTCATCCCCTCAGAGAACAACATCCCCTCTGCCACTCGGAGCCCTCAGCCCCTCGAGCTATCGGTATTCTGGGGAATCACCCTCCCTCAGGAGCAACAATCCTTAACGACTATAAACATATCTCGACACAAGTACCTCTGTGGTTCGAGTATAACATTGCAATGTTACACTTGCCCACTCAACTTACATTATCCAACTGGATTAACCACCAAGCAGAGAAATATCTGCTCCAACTGCATATGTCCACCTATCCGCCTCTCTAGGCCCGATACCCTTGAGAATAATCTCATACCGGTCATCTACAACCGCCCTCTAACATAAGATGGAAAGTCTCAACATTTGCAGCCTCGGCTGCACCCTGCCACATGCGGTACAACTGGAGCCTGCACTGGTACCCTCTCGGTAATCAAACAGCACGCCAACAGATCCGCCAAGCGATCATCTCGACCCTGGGCTCCACCTGCGGGAACCCCATACCTGTGTTCCCAGCACCCCGGAATTCACACCGGCTAACCTCTCTGGTCCCTCCTGATACGCTTGCGACCCTCCGACGCACCTCCTCGTGGATCTCTGGACCACACACTGCTGGCCTCGGGACCTGCCCGACCACGACCACGACCACGTCCCCATCCAAGACCAACAAGTCACCTTTAACCACTGCACTTCCAAGAACAGAGGCTAACAAGCAATCTTAACATAACACAAAAATACAAAAACACAAACTCACCGTGGAATCACACTGTAGGCTCGAAGAGGATGTTCTAGGACTCCATGCCACACACAATTGACTAAATCACATAATCAATCAAAGCATGCAAATCCCAAACATCTACAGCACAAAGCCTAGTGAACCCAAACCTAGAACCGTAAGGGCTCTGATACCAAAATGAAACGACCGACCTTTTTTTTTAATCATAAATAATAAATAATAATATATATAGATAAACTACAACTAGTGGTCTCATACCCACTAGCCACCTAACCACAATCACAATCAACAGCGGAATAACAATACCAATAACCATATCCAATAATATCCAATAATATACCAATATCATAGCATAAGCAATATCCAAATACCAAACAACAAGAAACATGAAACCGGCAACCTAGCAATGTTTCTAATGACTCAACTCTAGCAACCTAGCAATGACAACATCCAATCGAGTCCCCTAGAACATCCTCCTCTTCATTGCCTTGATTCCACGATCACACTTTGCCTTTACCTGCACACCACAAACAACAATTGAGATGCGTAAGTATTATCACAAATACTTAGTGAGGCAATCCTCCCATCTATTGGGCTATACACACAAGCAACAATGATTCCAAAGTTCCAAAACAAGCAACAAACAAACACACAAACCAGGAAATCAAACATCGTCTCGCTGGAAGGGAGGTGTCGAACACCAGCCTAGTGTCGACCGACACTGGCTCAATTGTGTCGACCTACACTACCCCACAGTGTCGATCGATGCCCACTCTGGTGTCGACCGACACCAAGTGGTATCGATCGACACTCCCTCTGCAACTGCGATCCGCGCGAAGTCGAGAGTCGAATCTCGCTCCCAAATCCCCTCCAAATTGTCCAATACTCAAAACACAAGCCTTCTACCTCCATATGAACCTGTATCAACCAATCCCAGCAAGAAAAACACACAAACAAGCAACAACAAGCACAAGGAAATCGAAGGCTTAGATTAGCCATGGTCATGCACTCACCTCCTAAAATGATAAAACCAACCGTTAACTATCAAATCCCTCCGGTGAAAAGCTCTCCCTAGACGTCATGAAGCTTCCCACAAAATTTTAGCACGATCAGATCTCATATGAAACCGCAATCAATCCCGAAACTACCGCTGGTCTCAATCCGCGACTGAGAAGAAACGCCCCACGAAACGGCCGATATCTTTTACAATATTAACTCAAATTCACTTCTGTAAAAGGAGAGTGTACGAAAATCTCTTAGCTACAATCCTACTAAAAATAAATACCTTTCAAAACGATTTGAGTAGATAGATCCTCGTTCTCCCAAACTCTGACGATTGTGTTCCTTTTTGCTTTGAACACCAAAAAATCAAGTTTACTCTTCCTTCTCCTCTTTCTCTTTGTTTTCAGTGGCTAGGCAACAACAAAACACGATCTAGGTCGTTCTCCCACTTAAATATCACGGTTTAATGGTTCTCTTTAAACCAAACCAACCAAAATCGATTAAAACTCAATCTGGTCGAACCAGAAAATCAGTAGTGTCGACCGACACCCCACCCAAAACTCTCAAATTGGTTTGCGGGTGTTACAGGTGTAGATGTTGAATATTATTAGGCCGTATAATACTATGTAAAATTCAAAAGATTTGCTATAGTCTTTGATTAGTATTTTTAATTAAACCAAAAATGTTTTGTCTATTTCGATGTTTTATTTGAATGTGGTGAAATATTTTACATCACTAGTTTAGTGACACTAAACGAGTAGACGTGGAAGGAAGTTATAATAATTCAATTCAATATAGTTTTCAAACAATGAATTTTAAGATGATAATCATAGAGAAAATTATACAAGGGCATATTTGAAGAAAAGAAATAGAAGATTTCATCTTGTAAAAGAAAAAATATTTTTTTAAACATTTGGAACATGAAAGATGGAGTCAGGGTCATTTAAGACATCGGTATTATGTTTTTTTTTTTTCATTAGACTCTCCAACACTCAAATATAAAATATTCCATGAGCTTTTATCTTGTGATCAATTTCAGAGATTCTTCTTTTTGGGTGGATAAAAACAGGAATTTATATATACACATAACTAAATAAGTAAATGATTTTTTTACGTACATAGAATTTCATTATAAATTTTTGGTTGAGAAGTTTTATAATATAAATAAAATTTTTGGTTGAGAAGTTTTATAATATAATAGAAATTTTTGGTTGAGAAGTTTTATAATATGTTACTTGTGGATATGGTTTTAAAAATTTATAGATTTTAAATTGTGATGCAAGCGAAATATTATTTTTAATAACTATTAAGAAAATATGTATGTTGTGATTTTTGTGTGTTTATTTGAATATTTAGATTATAATTTTTTTCGTACCGATTATGATTGGTTTAACATCTCTCATTAACTTATTTGATATCAAACTAAACAATTTTATGTATTTTAATAGACCAACCCGTAAAAAACTATATATTCATATTTATGTAAACAGCTCTAACCCACTCGTTAACATGATCCACAAGTAATGTTTTTAGTAAGTTAAAAGTATCTAAAATATTTAAATTATGGATAGTAATTTATTTTATAATTATTTAAAGTTTTTTTGGATATTAATTTAAAGTATAATTATACTACAAATAATAATTTCAAGTTTTGATATTTATTCAAATGGCAAGGTTTTGTCAACCAAACATTAAATTAAAAGATAACTCCAATG